>ONZH01010473.1:0-111849 GCA_900303285.1 Rhinella marina | reverse complement strand
TTTTTTATATTTTTTTTTACAATTTTGTTTTTTTGGGAACGTAACGTGCAGGAACTATGGTAGGACTGACTGACACCCTGTTAACGTGGCTATTTTAGTCTGCGACCCAGACCAAATGTCGCCACAGAGAGTTTTTGGATCAAGCGGTAGATGATATTGGTAGCAAACGACTTGGTTGTATTGTGTGACGTACAGAAAGTGTCACCTGGACAGTATATACGGGATGGGAGCGAATGTGCTGAACTGTGACACACAGAAAGGTTACACCAAAGCTGAGTAAAATGGATTTGTATCACTGAGCTAAAACAACTGAAAAAAATCATTTTTTTTTTTATATTTGTTTTTTTATATTTTTTTTACAATTTTGTTTTTTGGAACGTAACGTGCAGGAACTATGTAGGACTGACTGACACCCTGTTAACGGTGGCTATTTAGTCTGCGACCCAGACAAATGTCGCCACAGAGAGTTTTCTGGATTCAAGCGGTAGATGATATTTGGTAGCAAACGACTTGGTTGTTATTGTGTGACGTACAGAAAGTGTCACCTGGACAGTATATACGGATGGGAGCGAATGTGCTGAACTGTGACACACAGAAAGGTTACACAAAGCTGAGTAAAATGGATTTGTATCACTGAGCTAAAACAACTGAAAAAATAATTTTTTTTTTATATTTGTTTTTTTATATTTTTTTTACAATTTTGTTTTTTTGGGAACGTAACGTGCTGGAACTATGGTAGGACTGACTGACACCCTGTTAACGGTGGCTATTTAGTCTGCGACCCAGAGAAATGTCGCACAGAGAGTTTTCTGGATCAAGCGGTAGATGATATTGGTAGCAATGACTTGGTTGTATTGTGTGACGTACAGAAAGTGTAACCTGGACAGTATATACGGATCGGAGCGAATGTGCTGAACTGTGACACACAGAAAGGTTACACGCAGCTGAGTAAAATGGATTTGTATCACTGAGCTAAAACAACTGAAAAAATCATTTTTTTTTATATTTTGTTTTTTTGGGAACGTGACGTGCAGGAAATATGGTAGAACTGACTGACACCCTGTTAACGGTGGCTATTTAGTCTGCGACCCAGACAAATGTCGCACAGAGAGTTTTCTGGATCAAGCGGTAGATGATATTGGTAGCAAATGACTTGGTTGTATTGTGTGATGTACAGAAAGTGTCACCTGGACAGTATATACGGATGGGAGCGAATGTGCTGAACTGTGACACACAGAAAGGTTACACAAAGCTGAGTAAAATGGATTTGTATCACTGAGCTAAAACAACTGAAAAAATAATTTTTTTTTTATATTTGTTTTTTTTATATTTTTTTTACAATTTTGTTTTTTGGGAACGTAACGTGCTGGAACTATGGTAGGACTGACTGACACCCTGTTAACGGTGGCTATTTAGTCTGCGACCCAGACAAATATCGCACAGAGAGTTTTCTGGATCAAGCGGTAGATGATATTGGTAGCAAATGACTTGGTTGTATTGTGTGACGTACAGAAAGTGTCACCTGGACAGTATATACGGATCGGAGCGAATGTGCTGAACTGTGACACACAGAAAGGTTACACGCAGCTGAGTAAAATGGATTTGTATCACTGAGCTAAAACAACTGAAAAAATCATTTTTTTTTATATTTTGTTTTTTTGGGAACGTGACGTGCAGGAAATATGGTAGAACTGACTGACATCCTGTTAACGGTGGCTATTTAGTCTGCGACCCAGACAAATGTCGCACAAAGAGTTTTCTGGATCAAGCTGTAGATGATATTGGTAGCAAATGACTTGGTTGTATTCTGTGACGTACAGAAAGTGTCACCTGGACAGTATATATGGATTGGAGTGAGTCAGTGCTGAACTGTGACACACAGAATGGTTCCACAGTGCTGTGTGCAATGGATTTGTATCACTGAGATAGAACAATAAAAAAAAAAACAGGGTTAGATATGGCGATAGCTGCACTACTAGTGCCAGCCAGCCAAGTGACAAAAAAAAAAAAAAATGTCTTCTAGCCCTTAGAAGGGCTGTTGGGTTCTTTGTGGGTGATCCCTGCCTAACAGACAACTAAATGCAGGCCCTAACACTGTCCCTGAAAGGCAGCAGCTCTATCCCTAACGACATCCAGACGGCATCTGAGCCGAGCACCGCGGCCAGTCGGTAGTATATTCCAGGGTCACCTGATCAGGCCAGCCAACCCCTGCTATCGACATGTAAGGGCCCCACGTGATGCTGGGTGGTACGCAGAGTCTCCTGGCTTGTGATTGGCTGTGTTTTTAGGCGCCAAAAAAGCACGATGCGGAAGTTGCCATTTCCTCGAGCATGGCGAGATACTCGTCCGAGCAGCGAGCACTTACGAGTACCCTAATACTCGAACGAGCACCAAGCTCGGACGAGTATGCTCGCTCATCTCTAATACTGACCATGATGCTGCAAAACTGAAGAAACATTTAGAAAAACAACTGTGCTATCAGACAGTGTCTAATGCAACTGTGATGCTAAAAAAAAATCAGCAGCCATTACTTATAATGTTTTTAGATATAAACTGAGCTTTTAGCTGGCTCCTGCACATTAGAAAAAAAGGAGTACTATAGCTTTAAATAGCAAAGCAAGCACAGTCAATGGCTGGCTGCAGCAAAGTAGCACACAGTACACTAAATGACCTTTGTCCTGTCCCTAGCTAAAACCTCTCTTACTATCAATTAGTTAAATCAATCTATCTAAATACGTAAAACCTGCCTCATCAATGTCTGAGAAGGACATAATTCCTTGTTTGAGATTATACTGTCTATATCATCCACCTGACTGGCTAAGGCTGTCTGCAAGTCCCTGCCCAGGGTTATATGATCCTTCGCCTTCATCTTCTCTGCACTGCTATGCTCATTACTGTACTGTAATATGTATAATGGCGTACACCATTTTGAGTGATTAGTACAAATTGAATCTCAAAAACTTTGGCTTAGTTTGAAAGATGAACTTTTTGAAAAATTCTAAATGAATATTTTTTCCCCGTTCATCTCTAATAATAGTACATTAATTACATAAAAATAAAATAGACCACCCCTTAACAAAGTGTGAATATCATTAACATACGGTAGATATAGCTAATGCCATTTATATCCTCATATATACCTGTAAATGTCAGTGTTACTGTACCATGCTTGCTTCTGAACCATAAGAAACGCATATGTGTACATGGCAGTTGTGAAGAGAACATTGAAGATCAATGAAAATAACATAGAAGGAGAAATCAACTGTCCTGGTGGTCTGTATGGTGCCAGTTTTGGATAGGCAGGGGTAGAACTCACTGGAAAAAAGTCACAACATCCATAATCATGTTTACATTGCAGAGATGGGTAAATAAGTAAGAAGACTCAGATTTACTTACTTGTAAAAAAAATTACAAACACAATAGCAAAGTCGTGTATGAGCCACTGATTATTTCCAAAAATGTTTCGTTGCTGAAATGTAAATTGATTTTTTAATATAAATTTTAATATCCAGACAAATATTTAATACGAAGAATATGTCTAAGCCTATGATTGGAAGCATATCAACACAGACTATATATAGCACCATGGAGTTGCTGGGACTAAATGAAACTTTCTATGTGTGAATGTGATGATGATATATGTACGTGATTACAATTTTTGAGCAAAAGGATAACTACTGTTGGGCCTCCACTAGTCTGGATAAAGGATGAAATACAGTTGGGCATGGAGGCATACAGGCTCCAGATGGTATCTTGTGGCATATTTGGCCATAGATATTGCGGCTGGCCTGTAGATGCTGCAGACTCATAGGTTGCCAAAGCTGCATCCCATCTGGTATCATAACTGTTTTGGTGATACATGAATGAAGTAGTTGAGTATGTGCACACTACCACTCCATTTAAAGTATATAGTACTGCCAAATATACCCAAGTATAGTGCTCACCTATCTCCAGTAGAGTTTAAATAGAACTTCAGTGTCCAGGCTTGACTGCCACTCCATTAAAATGGGTGAAATGGATCCCAATTGTTGTGATTGGAGAGGGTCACAGTGGTTGCACCCCAATTTCCCCCATCAGACATTTATCACTTATTTTAAGAAATCTTATCCACAATTTTGGAAACAAATGTGCTTAGTAAAATATGGATTCTAAAGCCGCAGCATGTCGTAGTTTTGGTCCGGCCGCCTCTCGGCAAGTTTGCCGTGCTGCGGCCGGATCCGCAACCTGCCCCCATTATAGTGAATGGGGCCGGAGCGTAGTTCCGGCCCCACACGTGCACCAGCGGCAGCACGGATACGGCAGGCTGTTCACCCACTGGAACAGCCTGCCGGAATCCACTGCCGCTAGTGTGAAAGTAGCCTAACTGACACTAGATCTTAATACCAAACCTAGTGACTGCAACTGAGTACTACATATTAGTAGCTTTCACTCCCAGACATTCCAGTCTATTTCTTGTAGTAAGTTCTCCTAGGTTAACAGGATCATATCTGACTGTACTATTTTACTATATATTGAGATACCAAATAGGTTCAGAAAATTTATATTAGCCTAGAACACTACTTAAGCATGACAAATCTAAGCCACTCAGTGATCAACCATACACTGGATAGCCCTTGTAGGCACATCCTTTTGTATTCACATACAGACATCTGAGATGTCATTGGTGCATTACGCATTGTACAGTGCTTACATTCCAAAAACCCTTATTTCTCGGATCCCTCATAATAGCCTACAGACAAAGCTGCATTGCAAAAGATTGTCCGGTAAAGCTGGTATTGGCACGAAGTAAGGTCAACTGAGTTTTCTGAACAGAAACAAATATGGAAAGTTCCCTTGCTAGTCTTGTTGCAATATTGTAATGGAGACCATGGTCTCATTCCCATATAGCTCAGATTTTGTTGTGTACCTGTTGAGTTGTTTCTGTGGTCTACACTATGTAGAGGATATAGTGAAAATATACATTGATCAACACAAGTATACAATCAGACAGGGTGAGATGGACTTGCTGGACCCCAAATATTTTCTTGCATCCATGCATATCATGTCCACCAAGACATGGGGGTTGCATAAACTAATGGAAGCAAAAGGAGATATTTTAGATCCACACACTGGAGATAATAGTCCGTAATAGTTTAAATCTGGATTTTGACCTAGTGCCTTTACTTAGTGGTTATTAACATACAGTACCATCCCATTTATGTTCCCTTTACATTTTTATGTCTTGCATACAGTATTTACGTTACATGTCTCCTGCTGCTCTGCTGCTTTTCTGTGTCAGTCCAGCCCTAGGCTCCAGTTGCATTATGTATTTTACTACGGTATATACATGACAGAAATACCTGCTCTGCATACTACTCTCAGAGCAGCTGTGGGGTGTAACTATGATTCATAGGGCCTCATGGCAAAACCACCTACCCTGTAGTCATGAAAATGAAAACAGCAGCATAAGAAGCAATTATTAAAGGTATGCAATTGTAGCACCAAATCTCAGAAAACCCACATATACCAAAAAAAACACAAAACACAAAACACCATATTGTTATACCCCACAGAAAAGTACAATATTCTTGCACCTGACTATTTACACACAGTATAGTACATGATCCCAGGTTCCACCGTCCACCAACTCCTCTTGACTCTGATTGGAGCACAGCCGTGTTACTATCTTATCCGCTCTGCTCTCTTTACAGCGATGGTGGTGGTGGTGATTGATCACAGACAAGGATTTACAATCAGATCAGAGCCCAGTACTCCTTCTTCAGCATCTTACTGCTTCATCTGTTATCATTACAGCACACTGTTCTTTGTATTTTTTTTGTTAGTATAGTGAGTGACTGTAGACACATACAACATGTATAAAATACATAGAACACGGTTCTTTTCTATGCATTTTATGACTATTATATGTGTCTGTGATAACTATGTATTGCATTACTCAGTGACCTATGATACCAGAGGGAAAAATTTGACAGGGCTGGCACCAAAACTATGGGTTTATAGGTGGTGTCTTACTGTATACAGCTCAAGGAAGGCCGTGTGCCAAAACATCTCTGTTATGTACTTTTGTGCTCCACAATAAAGCACTGAAAACGCTTAGGGGGTCAAGTATTAAGACCAACTTTTTAGATACCGGTCCTAATAACCCCATGTGCTGGAAGTGGGCCTCAACATAACTTCAGCACATCCACCGCCGGTCTAAATCTACGCTGGCTTCCTTGCTAGTTTAAATTTAGACCATTTTCTATGCCTAAAACAAGTGTAGAAATTGATAACAGTTTACCTTTGATAACCTGTTTTTAGACCTGGCGTGAGCGGAGAAAAGTCGCCGAGTGTGGCGCAAATAACCTTTGCGTTGCAATCTGCACCAGAAATATACGCCAAATATAGGCAAATTTGACCCCCTTATCTGGCAGTGACTTGCATATTGCTATCAGTAATGCAGAAATGGCGTCAGATTAAGAACGGGAGAAAAATATGGATGGAGTCTGTATATTCCTCCTACACTTACATGGGGATCAACTGGCTTTTGCTAAATGTTTTCCTAGAGTAAGATAAGGAAATTGAGTTACCAACTAATCACAAGGGCTGATGTAAGTAATTACAATCTCTGCTAACACAGCAAAAAACATTGGTGCAATATAAACAGCTTAAAAAATGGGTGTAGGTATGCTATGGTATATCTTAGGATGCATATACTGTATACTGCTTCTATATACAGTACAGACCAAATGTTTGGACACACCTTCTCATTCAAAGAGTTTTTGAAAGAGTATTTTCATTACTATGAAAAATGTAGATTCACATAGTAGGCATCAAAACTATGAATTAACACATGTGGAATTATATACTTAACAGTTATACTTAACACACTTAAAAGTGTGAAACAACTGTAAATATGTCTTATATTCTAGATTCTTCAAAGTAGCCACCTTTTGCTTTGATTACTGCTTTGCACACTCTTGGCATTCTCTTGATGAGCTTCAAGAGGTAGTCACCTGAAATGGTTTTCACTTCACAGGTGTGCCCTGTCAAGTTTAATAAGTGGGATTTCTTGCCTTATAAATGGGGTTGGGACCATGAGTTGTGTTGGGCAGAAGTCAGGTGGATACACAGCTGATAGTCCTACTGAATAGACTGATAGAATTTGTATTATGGCAAGAAAAAAGCAGCTAAGTAAAGAAAAACGGGTGGCCATCATTACTTTAAGAAATGAAGGTCAGTCAGTCCGAAAAACTGGGAAAACTTTTGGGAAAACTTTGAAAGTGTCCCCAAGTGCAGTCGCAAAAACCTACAAAGAAACTGGCTCACATGAGGACCGCCCCAGGAAAGGAAGACCAAGAGTCACCTCTGCTGCGGAGGATAAGTTCATCCGAGTCACCAGCCTCAGAAATCGCAGGTTAACAGCAGCTGAGATTAGAGACCAGGTCAATGCCACACAGAGTTCTAGCAGCAGACACATCTCTACAACAACTGTTAAGAGGAGACTGTGTGCAGCAGGCCTTCATGGTAAAATAGCTGCTAGGAAACCACTGCAAAGGAAAGGCAACAAGCAGAAGAGACTTGTTTGGGCTAAAAAGCACAAGGAATGGACATTAGACCAGTGGAAATCTGTGCTTTGGTCTGATGAGTCCAAATTTGAGATCTTTGGTTCCAACCACCATGTCCTTGTGCGATGCAGAAAAGGTGAACGGATGGACTCTACATGCCTGGTTCCCACCGTGAAGCATGGAGGAGGAGGTGTGATGGTGTGGGGGTGCTTTGCTGGTGACACTGTTGGGGATTTATTCAAAATTGAAGGCATACTGAACCAGCATGGCTACCACAGCATCTTGCAGCGGCATACTATTCCATCCGGTTTGCGTTTAGTTGGACCATCATTTATTTATCAACAGGACAATGACCCCAAACACACCTCCAGGCTGTGTAAAGGCTATTTGACCAAGAAGGAGAGTGATGGGATGCTACGCCAGATGACCTGGCCTCCACAGTCACCAGACCTGAACCCAATCGAGATGGTTTGGGGTGAGCTGGACCGCAGAGTAAAGGCAAAAGGGCCAACAAGTGCTAAGCATCTCTGGGAACTCCTTCAAGACTGTTGGAATACCATTTCAGGTGACTACCTCTTGAAGCTCATCAAGAGAATGCCAAGAGTGTGCAAAGCAGTAATCAAAGCAAAAGGTGGCTATTTTGCAGAACCTATATAAGACATATTTTCAGTTGTTTCACACTTTTTTGTTAAGTATATAATTCCACATGTGTTAATTCATAGTTTTGATGCCTTCAGTGTGAATCTACAATTTTCATAGTCATGAAAATACAGAAAACTCTTTGAATGAGAAGGTGTGTCCAAACTTTTGGTCTGTACTGTATATGCTGCCTTTTGCTGCACATATTCCTATCTACTATCATTATGAGAATGAAATAGAAAAACTACAATGTGTTGCATCTTACCCAATATAACAGCAATGTGTTAATATATTCAGTCAGTCCAAACATAGCCATATATTTAAACATGCAGAACGATGTGACAATGGCTGCTCGTCCTTCCCTGTTGGGGATAAACAATGAATTAAAGAGTTTTCCAAGATTTTAGAACTGATGATTTGTCCTCAGGATAGGTCATCAGTATCTGATCGATGGGTGTCTGACATCCCGCCAATAAGCTGTTTGAAAAGACACCACCACAGCCTTCTCTGTGCTTACCAAGCACAGCGCCGTACATTGTATAGTGGCTGTGCTTGGTATTGCAGCCCAGCCCCATTCACTTCAAGGGGACTCAGCTGCTCCTAGGCCACGAGACTGATGAATGTGTCGTTACTGGCCTAGAGAAAGCAGTGAGAAGGCAACGACACTCACAGGGGCGCTGCTGCCTTCTCGAACAGCTGATTGGTGGTCCTGCGTGTCAAACTCCCACCGATCAGATACTGATCAGTATTTTTTGCTACTAGATGGCAAATCACATCCATTATTTTAAGGGAAAAATGTTAAAGGAATTCTCTGGGAATTTCATATTGACTCCTATCCTCAAGATGATCAGCTGACCAGCTGTTTGAGGAAAACACAGTGCTCACTGGAGCTCCAAATGAGTGCCATTGCTGCCTCACAGCTTACCAAGCACAGTGTCATCCATTAGGTTCAACCAAGCTCATTTGAATGGGACTGACCTGCGCGTAGCCCGTGTGACTGATGAACATGATTTCACACGGCCTAGGATTACGCTTAAGCACTCAAGGAGATTATGGCCTTCCTGTGGATCAATTTGCAGGATAACAGGCTGAACTACACAGAAAGATGTCTTTTTTCAGCCTTATAAACTATGTAAGGCCATGTATAGGTAACGAAACCTCAAGCTAATGTCCAACCAGTAAAGAGCATTGAAACCCTATGGATTTTAACCAAACTATAAAATACTAAGATACTAAAGCACTCCTTAGGTCTGAGCATATTGTGCTCATCCCAAGGGTTCCACTATCCAAGACTAAATCTACACAATCTACCTAGTAGGCCAGCAACACACCTCCATTGTGATGCAGTGCAAATGCTGTATACCGTATGTCATTGTTTTGGACAACGCCCTTAATAAAGCCAAGAAGAAAGAAATGCCTGGCGATGTACATTCCCTCTTCTCACTCCATGCTGTGATAAAAGGCAAAGCCTAAAATGTTTCAAAATATTTGCACTGCTTTAATAAAGCATTTGCACTGCATGAAACACAAGTCTCTTCTAAAAGGGAGAGACACCCATACCATAGATACATCACTTACTTCAGCAGCTCTGGGACACATGAAATGTTTGTGACCTGTGAGTTAAATGGCGCGGCCACAGACGCTTCTTGTTCAGATAAAGAAATCCCAGCATTAGCTATTTTTAAAGCCTGGAAAAGAAGTTTGTATGTAAATAATATAACAAATACAGAAAGTATAAAAGTGGCTCAACACCCAATACCAAAAGGAAATGGGGTGCTCTATCCTGGCTTGCCCAGAGCCTGAGAACAAAAGTATAACTAAGAAATTGAGAAATTTGGATAGGCACACCCTATTATCTGGGTAAATACTATAACTCAATATGGATGTGTTTAAAACATATATAAGCATATTTATTGAATATAACTTAAAAAAGAAACTATAAAAAGGTACTTATAAATATAAATGGATAAATATATTGATCAACAGCGCTGGAAAAATCAAGAAAGTATAAGAAATGTAAAAAGATCTAAAAATGACAAATAAATGCAAAGATGCTCAAGTACAGCAACATATATAGAATGAAGTTCATAGCATAATATCAGTCTTTTAGTTCAAATATAGTATGAAGCAAAAAGTAGTTGTTGGATCCTCTGTATAGGTTATCCTTGATTAAAACCCCCAAAGGAAGTAGATATATATAATTATATAATTGCAAAAAACGGACAGCACCTCCTACAGGTGAGAGTCAGGTGCAAGCTACCTGCTGGCTAATTGAATACTAAACAGAAAATGGCAGCAGCACTAGATAAGCCATGAGACATAAGATGAACATGAAATAAACAAGTAAAGAAGTAAAAAAGCATAACTGCTATGTAGTATATGAAGTATATAAAGTGGAAGCTCTTAGCGCATATAAATGATCTTAAATATGTCGGGCTCATCCACCAACGATCAAGGTGGCTTCCAATCGGATGAGTCCTACACTAACACTGACCTGCATCCTACACAAACCGGCAGGTGGTGTATGAGCCCGACATATTTATGATCATTTATATGCGCTAAGAGCTTCCACTTTATATACTTCATATACTACATAGCAGTTATGCTTTTTTACTTCTTTACTTGTTTATTTCATGTTCATCTTATGTCTCATGGCTTATCTAGTGCTGCTGCCATTTTCTGTTTAGTATTCAATTAGCCAGCAGGTAGCTTGCACCTGACTCTCACCTGTAGGAGGTGCTGTCCGTTTTTTGCAATTATGTATATATAGAGGAGGACTGGCTTCCTCTGGGAATTTAGCACTCCTGTTCACACTGGTGCAGCTTCTGACCAGGTATGGTGTTCTCCTGATATGGGCCTGCCGGTTTGTGTAGGATGCAGGTCAGTGTTAGTGTAGGACTCATCCGATTGGAAGCCACCTTGATCGTTGGTGGATGAGCCCGACTTATTTATGATCATTTATATGCGCTAAGAGCTTCCACTTTATATACTTCATATACTACATAGCAGTTATGCTTTTTTACTTCTTTACTTGTTTATTTCATGTTCATCTTATGTCTCATGGCTTATCTAGTGCTGCTGCCATTTTCTGTTTAGTATATATAATTATAGATATAAATGTCTGTAGTTGTGCTCCTATGGATATAATTGCGCTTCTATTATAGTCACTTATATGAAAATCAATGATAGTCAATGGTATGCAGGGTTATGACAATAATACAGTGGCTATTATGTACGTTGCCCCCTTATATTCGTTGGTGGATCCGGTGGGGAGCGGAATGTCTCAAGCGGCTTCTTCTGCGTACGGCCGTACTGCGTTCTCACTGGCAGCACGAGGCCGCCGAGTGCGCGCGCTTTTGTTAAGATGCGGCGTGCTAGAAAGTTTCCAGCACACCACATCTTAACAAAAGCACGCGCCCTCGGCGGCCTCGTGCTGCTTCGATCTGAATTTCAGGATAAATTTGATTTGCCGCAAAGCCGGATTTCCTCATGCTTTATGGTAGAGAATTGAGTTAACCAGAAATAGAGCTCCATTTGCTCTTAAAAGAGAACGCATCGCTCATGTACAGTAAGTTCTACATTTTCTTTACTGTTTGCCTGCTTGCCATTAACAACACAGTGGTGAGTAGGGGAAATTGCAGCTTTTTTTATTCTGAGGATAAGTCATCAAAATACGAAACTGGCCAACTTCTTTAAGTCCTTGACTTAACCTCAGGGAAAGAAAAGTCACACTTAATCTTATTATAGGGCGCTATTAGAGATTTGACAAAAATCATCCAGCATCATGTGTTACTGGAGGCCCGTGTACTGTAGGTGCATAGTCACATAACACATCCTTATATACAGTACCAGGATACACATGACATAACCATGGTCTTGGTTACATACACTGACAAGCAAAAGGGTAACAATGTTTTGAACTTTTGACTTTCAGGCTCCATATCTCACCATCCACTACAGCTTCAAACATGAGGCTACTATCATTTTATAGACAATCATCTTGGCTATCTCATACATACGTTAGACTTGAAACTATTTAGCATATAATTACTTATGCAGATTATTGTCATGTAACTGCATTGTTACTGTTTTGCTCCTGGTGGTGGAATCGTCTTTTTTTTTTTGAACATTACAAGCTGTTCTCATATTACCTAATAGCAGAGTGTGATATTAGATTTATTCCCAAGTGAAATGTCACTGGTTCAAATCTAGGAGCAGCCATGAAGAAGAGAAACAGCATCATCCAGCTCATCGATAGCGTTATCTCACCCAAGAAAATTGCCAAACTGCATCATGCGAGTGTCATGACAGTAGGAAAAATATGAAATGAAGTCCATCCTTCCTTTACGAAGCCAAGAGGTGAACTTCCAGACAAAATATCAGAGTCAACAAGTCGGCTCATTAAAAGGTCTATCAGTTCTAGTGCAATAAACACGGCAGTGGAGGTGGCTTGTATGCTTCATAATAGTGAGATCACAAACGTCCATGCAAACACTGTGCTATGCACATTACACAAGTCTGGAATGATGTTGGCCTGAAAAAAGGTGAAGAAGCCTCGACTTCAATATTGTCATAAGAAGCGTTGGCTCGAGTTTGCAAAAACATATGAACAGTAGACAGTAGAAGATTGGAGTGATAGAAATGGGTGATTTGGAGAAATGAGACAAAAGTCAATAGAGTGATGGGTGTAAATGGGTCTGGTAGAAAGAAGGGAAAAGGGGGCAAATGGGTTCAGAAAATGAAGCTACTGTCAAGTTTGGTGGAGGAAGCCTGATGATATGGAGTTTCACAGCCAAAGGCATTGGATTCTTGACCAGGATCAATGGTGGTCTCATTGCTGAGCTATATGTGAGTATCCTACAAGATGAGTTACTTCAAGTACTGAAGTACTATAGGTATTAAAAGGACCACATAGTGACAATGACCCGAAGCATATGTCAATATTAGTGAAGAAATGGCTCAATGACAATTAAGTAGAGGTGCTGGATTATAATAATCAAAATAATAAAAAATATGTTTTGAATTTAAGGAGCAAAACAGTAACAATGCAGTGACATGACCAGAATGTGCATAACTAATCATATGCTAAATAGTTGCAAGTCCAATTTATGTATTAGATAGCCATGATGACTTTCTATGAATTGATGGTAGTCTCACGTTTGAAGCTGTAGAGGATGGTGAGATATAGAGCCTGAAATACAAAAGTTCAAAACATTGTTACCTTTTTTTGCTCATCAGTGTAAGTACACCCATGTGTAATAAATAATAGTAGGTGCTCTTAGATCCACCTCTGCCACTCATCAGTCAACCCCGCCCCCCAAAAAGTACATTATTGGATGTTGTACTTCAAAACCAATTTAATAGAAAACTATCCTTCTTTTCTGTAACATGTACAGTACTGTATAATGGGTGCTTGACATCACACTGTTTTACACATGTTAAATTATACTTTTTAGTGTTAAATAAAAGTAATATTTTATGATCCACTGTCTTTCTTTTAGTATTACTATAGTTACACTGTGGCTAGTAACATAGGGATTAATTTGGAAACAACTTTCTATCTCCCTTATCTACGAATTTACTTACTGCACAGTCATTGGCTCCATCTCCACACATTCCCACACAATAACTGGAACAAAGAAATTGATACAATGCTTTAGAAGAAAATAATACACTGTAACATGTTAACTCTTAAAGTTGTTTTACAGTGAATTTGTTTTTATAAGATTATGAATAATGAGAAAGTTTCTGAGTTTGTCATCCCCATAGCAATTCATATTTGATGAAATGTGTCCAAGCTTACAATGCCCTTTGCAGATTCAATTCTGGATCCCTGCTGTGTTAAAGGTGTTATTGCATGATTAATGTAAAAAAATAAAATTAGAGAACTTGTAGTACTTGATAATTTATTTTTAACAAAGCTAGAACAAGTCTTGTACCTCACATGGATACAGAGGTCTTTCCAGTAATTGCTCCAATTACTCTGCTAGTTTTAATTTAGGCTGGCAGTTAGAAGGAGTTTTTTTTTTTTTTCTGCTGCAGCTCTCTTCCTGTTTTTGTCATAGCTTCTAACAGAAGATCTGGCGCTGGTGGCAGTTGAAGGATAGAACTGAGGATGCGTGACCACCTCAGCAAAGTAGACAGAGAAGTAACAGGTATTAACCAAGTTATGATTTATGGACTGTTCCTTCTACTGCCATTATTCACTTTCCTGGCAGAGCCTGCTTTTTCAAGTCACATGTCAGTACATGTACATGTCAGTTTATGTGGGTAATAACTTTGGAATGCTTTTACCTATCCTAGCGAGTCTAAGACTGTTTTCCTGTGAAACATCATACTTCATATTAGTGGTAAATTTGAGTCAACATGTTTTACATTTATTAATCAAAAAAATGAAAAAAAAAAATATATAAAAAATGTGAGGAAAAAATGTTTATTTATCTGCTTTTAAGACAGATATTGATATCTCACAAAATAGTTATTAATTAACATTTACTATAAGTCTACTTTATTTTGGTAATTCTTGGTAATTGTAATTTTAGATTTTTAGGATGTTAGAATGCACCTAGAAATTATGCCATTTTGTAAACTACAAACTTTAAATTATTAAAAAATTGAATTTAGAAACTTTGTTAAGCGCAAAAAAACCATCTATATTAGTTCGCCTGATTCGGCAGTTTACAGAAACATTACATATATGGTTGACCACACCATAGAGATCAAAAAGAAAGAAGCACCACATATATTTTGGAGGGCAGATTTTGCTGGAATAATTTTTGGGTGTTATGTCACAATTTAAGAGATCTGAAAGCCAAATAGAGATCTCATTTTGAAACTAGAGCCCCCAAGGAATTTTTCAAGGAGTGCAGTGAGCATTTCATAGAATTTAGAAGCACTTGGCTATGAAAATGAAACATTCAATTTTTTTTTACAATAAAATGTTGCTTTATGCCAACATTTTTCATTTTTACAAGGGGTGAAAGGGGAACATAAATCCCCCAATTTGTTACCCAATTTCTCCTGAATAAGGCAACAATATGTCCCATGTGTCCTCACACAAATTTTGCATGGCACTCTCCTCAGAATGGGAGCACCATATGAATTTTGGAGGCCAGATTTAGCTAAAACAGTTTTTATGTGCTATGTCACATTTGTAGAAACTCTGAGGTACGCCTACAGTGAAAACCCTCAAGAAATAATAATAATACTTATTTATATAGCTTCACCATATTCTGCAGCGCTTTACATTTTCGGAGGGTTCATGTACAAAATAAATGATATCACAACATACCAGGCGAATATACAAACTGAAACACTAGGAGTGAGGGCCCTGCTCACAAGAGCTTTCAGTCAATGAGGAAATGGGGGTCACATAAAAGATAGTTCATTGTGATATATAGTAGTCAAGCCATAATTGTACTGAAAGCAGTGGTGTGAGCCGATCTGCTTCGGGTGTGGGACTATTAGAAGATCAAGTTCAGGGTTGAGGAGTTGGTGGGGGAGGCGCTTCTTGGGAAAGAGTCGTTTTTGGATAGGAGGTAATATGAAATTGCTAAAATGAATATCCAACAAGATATGTCCATACAAAGATTTTGAGGCAGACTTGATTTCCAGCGAGTGGTTGTAAAAACTGTCATAAAAGGTCATTACCATACTTTCTGGCCTCTTCTGACATCACAGGTGGGGGAGGGGTTGAAGGGGTGGTTGATACTGATCCTTTTTAACACATGCATGAAGCAAAGCAAACTGTAATTTCTTTTGGGATCACTAGCTGATGGACTGACCAATATTGCTGCTTCCCCAGGCAACCGGACTTAACCATCACGTAACGTATTAAGTTCTGTTTTTATCCCTTTTATTTTACACTCTGTTTTGCATTATATGTTTCTATATTTTATGTTATATTTTCTCTGATAACCCCATTGTTTGTTTGCACTGTCCTTTTTTTATATTAAAACTTCACTTTAATAAGAGCCTTCTTGTGTTCTAACGATTCCATGACCTTAGAAGAAGCGTTACCTAGATTGCGCTATTAACCCTGTGAATGCTAGCAGCTGTAGTGTACTCAGGGCCGGTTTGGCCTTGGGCGAAATTAAAAGCAGGGCCCCAAATTCTGAAGTACTGTATCGACAGTCAAGTTTATTCACTTGATGCAAGTGGAGAAGTCACCGTCGTGGCCCATGATTGGTTGCAGGCAGTGTCAAAATGGATGATGACATCCAGGGACCTGAGCAGAGATTGGAGAGCACTGGAGCCAAGAGCCAGTGTCAGGAAGCAGGTAAGGCCCAGTTCACACTTCAGTTATTTGGTCAGTTATTTCCATCAGTTATTGTGAGCCAAAACCAGTAGTGAAGGTTACTCAGAGATAAAGTTTAATGGAAAGACTTCACCATGTTCTGTGTTTTTGACCTGCACCTGGTTTTTGCTAACAATTACTGATGGGCCTAAGGGCTCATGTAGACGGCCGTAGCTCGTCTGCAATATATGGGCATCGGCCATGTGCTCAACGTATCACAGATGTTTACCCATTCACTTGAATAGGTCCGCAATCCAGAAAGAGCAGAGTGGAACGGAGGCACAGAACCCCATGGAAGCACTACGGAGTGCTCTTGTGGGGTTTCTCTCCGTGCCTCTGCACCACAAAAAAATAGAACAACTTAAATGGGTCTGTATCTGTCTGCGGCAACCACAGAAATGGTGCCCGTGCATTGTGGACCACAAATTGCTTCTCTCCAATGCACGGAACGGAAAAAAATATCCTACGTTTCTCCCAAAAGTTGTTCAATGTAACGTTTCAGTCCTCTTACCAGGACTTTTCTCGCACAGTATTTTTATAATGCTTGAGAAAAGTCCTGTTAAGAGGACTGAAACGTTGCATTGAACAACTTTTGGGAGCAGCGTGAAAGATAGATAGATAGATAGATAGATAGATAGATAGATAGATAGATAATAGGTAGATAGATAGATATCCAAAAAGCAAAATCAAAGTAGCAGCACAGTCTTGTGAATGTGGGTGCAATCCCTCCAAGGCTTTAGGCCAAAGCCTTATTCTTGCCATGATAGATAGATAGGTAGATGGATAGGTAGATAGATAGATAGATCGATAGATGCTAGCTAGAGATGATACATAGATAAATAGATAGATAGATAAATACCAGCAAGAGACTATAGATAGATAATAGGTAGATAGATAGATAGATAGATAGATAGATAGATAGATAGATAGATAGATAGATAGATAGATAGATCCTAGCTAGAGAAGATAGATAGATAGATAGATAGATAGATAGATAGATAGATAGATAGATGCTAGCTAGAGATGATAGACAGGTAGATATAAATGTTACATTATATTTAGACAAGTGTATTTCAGGCAGCAAATAGTAAAAAAAAAAACAGCTACAGTGGGGGAAGGGGGGGAGAGGAGGACAGGTCCCGTATATTCTCTGCAGGCTGACTCCCTGAACTTCCCAGAGACACTGTAATCCTCAGGAGCAGGCTGAAGGAGGCCAATACATCCACACTGCAGCACCTCCGTGAGAGAGGAAAGAGGCGGGGCCAAGCTATGCCTGTCTGCTGTGGAGCCGGTGCTATGGATTCAGCACCCAGCTCCTCACCACAGCAATAGGACCCTGCGTCTGTACTCTTGTCAGGAGCGGCCACCAGCTCTCTTTCATGTCTGTCTGGGCAGCTCAGCAGGGGGCCTGTTTGCCCCCCCCAACGCCGACCCTGAGTGTACTTAGGTGTTGTAATGCAAGGTGTCTAATCAGCCTGATATGATGAGTGGTGGCAGTGAATATTGATTAGTTTCAGGAAGGAGTGTTGACAGAGGGAGGTCCAGAGTGACCCTGCAGACTCCCATCCTGAATCTAAGTCTGTGACAGCATACCATACTGTAGGTCTCAGAAGTGAAGAAGCAAAATATCTTGGAAGCTAGATTTTTCCGAAAGGGTTTTCAGGCGCCATGTCACATTTGAAGAAAGCATGAGGTATCCCTACAATGGAAACCCCCAGAATTTACCTAGTTTATGAAACTACAACCGTCAAGGAATTTTTTAAAGGGTGTAGTGATCATTCTGACCCCACAGGTATTTTCCAGAAATGAATGTGTAGTGCATGGTGAAAAGTGAATATGTAAGCTGTGTGGAGTATATCAGATTGAAAAGTGGTAAAATTACAGGATGCATAAAGCATAAAATTAATACTGCATAGATATGTGGTACACTTTTAAGCAATCCTTTATGCAGAGGCCAGATTTTTCAGGGTAGGTTTCACAGTGATAAATGGTTTCCTTTCTTATCCCCCTTTTGGAACACATGATGCATCATTTTTGGGTCCTTCACTTCCTTTACGTTTGGGGGAGTATACCAGGGAAACGTTGCCCTAGTACAACAAGAATTGCCCCCACCCCTTCCCTTTTGAAGAATTAGGGCCTTGATCCCCACATCTTAAAACTGAAGGAATGTTTGTGTCTTGCCTGCAGATCACATAACTCATAAGCATTATACAATGCCATCTGTATATTGTGCACGGCCAGCTTTTTTGTCCCACACCTTTGTTTTCCGCATGGCACTGTACACCTTCAGAACTTGATCTGAAAGATTAACCTTTCCAATATTCCTATTGAATTCCAGGATGCAGTCTGGCGTGAGGTAGTGGTACCTCGTACAGGGGCTGGGGTGCTAGTGTTAGGCCACTTTCACACTTGTGGTAGCACGGATCGGGCACTTCTGGAACAGCCTGCTGGATCCATGCGGCCGTAAGTCCATATGGGGGTTTCAAAAAGTTTCTTAAAAAGTCAAAAATTGCTCCTAAAATTCTATGCCTTAAAACATCCTAAAAAAAAAAATAAAAAATACATTTCCCATATGTCCACTTTTCATGTTTGCATCATTTTGCAAATGTAAAGTAATAACTCTTTTATGATGTATCACTATCTTCCTTAAAAGAAATTCAAATTTTGAAAATTGTGATTTTTTTAAAATCTATAAATTTTGGATTTTTTAATAAATAAAGGTGAATTATATAGACTCAAATTTTCCACTATTATGAAGTGCAATGTATTGTAAGAAAACATTCTCAGAATGGTTTGGATAAGTAAAAGCATTCCAAAGTTATTACCACATAAAGTGACACATGTCAGATTTCTAAAAAATGGCTTGGTCCTTAAGGTGAAAAATGGCAAGGTCCTTAAGGGGTCAAATGTTGTGTAACTTAAAAATGTTTTCAAGCACAAGAAGTTATTTCCATATACCAGGGGCGTAGCTATAGGGGAAGCAGGGGAAACGGCTGCTTTGGGATCCGAACTCAGAAGGGCCCAATCCAGAAGGAGGACTAAATAATTTTGTCAAAGCCCCCTCAACAGTATTATACAATTACATTTTATACAGTGACACTCAAGGAAATGGATGGAGTGGCTGCTGGACATGGTCTGACTAGCCACAAGAGTGGGGGTTATGAAGAAGTTGCTGGGCAGGAAGTCATTTCCAGGTAGGCCACTGCCATATACTAATTATAAACCTACAGAAATACTTACTCAAGCTTTTGAAGTTCATCTATGATTGCTGATTTCTGTCCTGGTGACATTCGTGCAAAAACTGTGCCATTTATTAATATCTGTAAAGTAATGCAAAAGGGTTAGATGTTATTACATGGGTTTTCCAAGCTCTAGATATTCATTACCATCTTCAGAAGAGGACATCAATATCAGATTAGTGGGGTCCGACACCCCACTAATCTGCTCTTTTCAGCGGCTGCCTGGGCCTGAAACAAAATAGTGGATAGAGCCGGAAGCAGAAGGTTCACTACACTGTTGGCTATGTTGGTATACTGCACCTCAACTCCGTACGAATGGCTGCTTCATGAAAACATTACTTTAGATGGTGCAGGAGAATCTGGAACATGACAAATCTCTAATACAGTTTTGATATAAGACTAGATGCAGTTTTTGATGCAAATTCTTGAGCCAAACACAAGAATGCATCCAAAAGAAATTATAAGTCTACTGTATGTTTCTTTCTCTTGGATCCATACCTGGCTATTGCTAAAAAAGAAAGAAAATGCACCAGTAAGTGCAAGTGTGAATCTAACCTAAACAGACTGTCACTTCTAGCATATTTCTCCAATTTTAATTACTACTTACTTTTGGCAATAAATCACAGAAATATTTCTCTAAGTTTTCATATGTCTTTCCACTCATTGAAAAATGATAATCACTGTTCTGATTATTGGTGTCCAAGAAGTCTTCATCTTTGATACAGAGATCCTGATAATAATCAAGACATATTGTTTAGTACAATTAAAGGTTGTGTTTAGTGCATCTACCACATAATCAATATTCATTGAAGACACACAACCTGAGCAGTTTTAATGTCATCATCAGTTTATAGTTAAAGTTATTCCCTATTATAGACAATAGGTTTTAAGGTTTGGATGTACCTGGGAAGTGAGCACCTAATTCCTAAGTAGATTCCTGGATGAGCCACTGATTTAAATTTTGATTATTCCCTATTATATCAGTGGGGGCCCTACCACTGGGACCTCCACCCATCAAAAGAATGGGGCCCTGTACCCTGTTGAGCCCTCCTATAATGGATGGAGCGGCTGGTTGGAAATGTGCGCCTCCACTCCATTTATTTCATGGGAGCACCAGAGTTAGCTGAGTATGTATCTTATCGTTATCCCCTATTCTGTGGGTAGGGGATAACTTTCTTTAACTGGAATACACCTTTAAATTGCATGTGCTTTCAGCTTATTGAATTAGATCATGTGAGTTGGGCTAGGGCTACACAGCAACACTTCTCATGTGACAGCTGTGGTGGCCAGGATCATTGAGTAGCGGTGATCCCTCAGTAATGAATAGAATCGCCACACCAGCCACAAGAAATCGAGCTGTGTTGCGACCAGCTCGACAATCTCATTCCTTTCTGTTGGATCACCTCTGCGATCCTGACTGTGACAGTGTCACAGTGTAGCCCTAGCCGTAAGGTCCTTTTACACAGATCAATGATCTAGCAGATTATCAGGGATGAGTGTTTACATAAATGCATATTCCTGATAATTGACCAGTGTAAAAGATGCCGGTGATCATCAGAAGAACGAGCAAACATTAATTCATCAGGTGATTGTATTGTTCTGTCGCCACCAAAAATCATTGTTCCTGTAAAACAAATCATTCTGTCTAAACAACAATCTGCTGTCCAGAAACAATTAATTTCTATGGAGACAAGAGATTATTTACTAATCAGAAGAGGTGATTGCTGCATGTAAATGCAGTCCTAATCTCTACTGATAATTAGTCAATTATCAGGAATGTCTGCTTCATTCCAGATAATCTGCCAGATCATCAATCAGTGAAAAAGGACCTGACTTTATATCAGGGGAAAGCCAAGTTGAGTTGATCTTTCTAAGGCTAGTTTCACACTAGCGTTGCCTTTTTCCGGTGTTGAGCTCCGTCATAGCGACTCAATACCTGAAAAAAACGCTTCAGTTTTGCCCCCATTCATTGTCAATGGGGACAAAACTGAACTGAAGAGAACAGAATGCTCCTAAATGCATTCCGTTCCGTTCACTTGCATCTCCAGACCGGAGAGCAAACCGCAACATGCTACGGTTTGCTCTCCGTCCTGGGGATCCGCACCGAGACAGATCCGTCATTACCCTCAATGCAAGTCAATGGGGATGGATCTGTTCGGTGTGACACAATAGTAAACGGATCCGTCCTCCATTGACTTTTAATGGAGTTCATGACGGATCCGTCCCAGCGATGTTAAAGATAATACAACCGGATCTGTTCATTACAGATCCATACGGTTGTATTATCAGTAACGGAACCGTTATTGCTGAACCCTGCCGGATCCAGCAATAACGCTAATGTGAAAGAAGCCTAAAGGTCCCTTTACTAAGGACAACAGAGCAGCAGATTGTGGGGAGGAGGAGCTCCTTCTGCTCGCTGGTGGAGGACAATACTACATTTACATGCAGCAATCTCCTCCACTGGATGGGATGGAGAGATCACTTATGCCATTGCTCGTCCTCATTCTGACTTGTTCGCCGGCACCAGAATGTGTTTACACAGAACAAATGATCAGATTTCGGCATGAACAAGCATGTAGCTCATTCATCAGGTAATCGGCGATACATTTACACCACCAGATAATCACTAACGAGCGTTCCTATGGACACTCGTTAGCAATTATCTTTAGGATTCTTGCCCTGTGTAAAGAGCCCTTAAGACTTTCCATGATGTCCTTGTGCTATATGATATGTTGATGAGATAAAATGCAAATGTAACCATCAGGGTTTGGTTAAATTTTTCATTTGTGCAAGTGGTATCAGCTTTCAGCTTAGCCATTAATTACAATTAATTTCTATGGGGACAAGAGATTATTTACTAATCAGCAGAGGTGATTGCTGCATGTAAATGCAATCCTAATCTCTGCTGATAATTAGTCAATTATCAGGAATGTCTGCTTCATTCCAGATAATCTGCCAGATCATCAATCAGTGAAAAAGGACCTGACTTTATATCAGGGGAAAGCCAAGTTGAGTTGATCTTTCTAAGGCCTCTTTCACACTAGCGGCAGCACGGATCCGGCACCTAAAGGGTGCCGACGGATCCGTACTGCCGCTGATACATGTGTGGAGCCGGAGCAGCGGTCCGGCCCCACACATGTTGACACAGACATTGAGACAAGACACAGAGAACATACATACACACGCATACACATACATACTTACATACTCCAGCCAGGGCAGGGTTGCCAATCGTCCGTAGATTTACGGACAATCCGCAAAAAACGGGTGTTTTCTTCTGCCGTCCGTAGCGTCCGGCAGAAAAAAACACTGTCCGTAAAGACTGTTCACAAATCCAGAATTCTGCACTGCGCATCCGTGAGCAGTGCCAGGAGACGAACGAGAGCCGATGCTGGCTAGGAGAGAAGAAGAGGACCTGTGACTGAGGGAGGAGGAGTCCCACTGGCCACCAATGAAAATGCAACAATCCTTCACAGTTTCCTGCTGCTGTCCCGCTCCGCGCAGTCAGTAATCACATGGAGACTGCGGGCGGGCCCAGTGGGAGTCGGGACTGTACAGCTGAGAAATGGGCAGCGGAGGCAATGTGAGCCTGGTAAGTAAGCCTTGCGGGGTATCCACCCCCAGCTGTAGTGTCACATCTCCCCAGTGTCTTATAGCCCCATGTGCTGTCCAGCCTGCGCTTCATCTATGGCCATATGTGATGTTGTGTGACAGGACTGGGGGCCCTATAGGGAATAATTTAAACTACTGGGGCACTATGGGGGCTATTTAAACTACTGGGGGCACTATGGGGGATATTTAAACTACTGGGGGCATCATTGGGGGGTATTTAAACCACCGGTGCACTATAGGGAGTATTTAAACTACTGGGGTGCACTATAAGGGGCCATTTAAACTATTGGGGGGCACTATGGGGGCTGTTTCAACTACTGGGGGACACTATAGGGGGCCATTTAAACTACTGAGACCACTACAGGGGACCATTTACACTAATAGGGGCACTATAGTGGACCAGTTAAACTACTGGGGAACCATAGGGGACCATTTAAACTACTGGAGGCACTATAGTGGACCAGTTAAACTACTGGGGAACCATAGGGGACCATTTAAACTGCTGGGGGTGCAAAAGGGGGCTGTTTAAGCTGCGCTGGCCACTACAGGGGACCATTGAAAGGGGTTATCCAGCTTCTAATATTGATGACCCATCCTCAGGATAGATCATCAATATCTGATCGGCGGAGGTCCAACAGCCAGGACCTCCACAGATCATCTGTGAGACAAGTAGGCAGCATGTCGTCTCCAATGGAGCGGCAGTATAGTGTAATGTAACTTGAATGGAGCCGGTGTCTGTATTACACCACACTTACAAAACAAAGTGCGGTGTAATGTAGAGGAAGCATCGCTCATGATGTGCGTCACCTCCTCTTCAGACAGCTGATCGTGGGGGTGCCGGGTGTCGGACCTCCGCCCATCAGATATTGATGATCTATAGGTCATAAATATTAGGGTCTAGACAACCCCTTTAAGATGCTTGGGGCACTATAGGGGAGCATTTAAGTTACTAGGCGCATTATAATTACTGGGGGCACTATATCGGACCATGATAACTATTGGGAACACTATAGAGGGGCCTTATTACTTTTGGGAGCCCTATGGGTGTTTTTATCACTACTGGAGACACTTTGAGGGCAATTTTGAGGGTGTGGAATGGGGGCGTGGTCTCTAAAAAGAGGCGGGGTGTATGTCCGTAAAAATTCTAGGCTGTCCGTGATTTTTGGCTAAGTTGTCCAGAAAAATTTAAAAGGAAGGTTGGCAATCCTGAGCCAGGGACGCCGGCAGCACGTCTTCACGCGCCTCCTGCGCGCAGTGATGACGATTCCCCACAGCACCCTCTGCTGGGCGCAGTGGGGAAACGTCATAGCTGCGCGCAGGAGGCGCGTGAAAACATGCTGCCGGCGTCCCTGCCTGGAGTATGTGAGTATGTATGTATCTCTGTAGCCGGATCCGGAATGACCCCCCATTGCAGGTCAATGGAGGACAGATTACTGGTGTGTCACACCAAACGGATCCGTCCCCATTGACTTGCATTGGGGGTCATTCCGGATCCATATTGGTGCGAATGCCTGGACCGGAGAGAAAACCGCAGCATGCTGTGGTTTGTTCTCCGGTCTGAAGACGGAACGGAATGCTTTCAGGAGCATTCCGTTATCTTCAGTTCAGTTTTGTCCCCATTGACAATGAATGGGGACAAAACTGAAGCATTTTTTCCGGTATTGAGCCCCTATGACGGCACTCAATACCGGAATTTAAAAACGCTAGTGTGAAAGTAGCCTAAGGCTAGTTTCGCACTAGCGTTGCCTTTTTCCAGTGTTGAGCTCCGTCATAGCGACTCAATACCTGTAAAAAGCGCTTCAGTTTTGCCCCCATTCATTGTCTCATATGTTCATGAGATAAAATGCAAATGTAACCATCAGGGTTTGGTTAAATTTTTCATTTGTGCAAGCCATTATAAGCCTGAAAAGCCAAGAGGACTGCCAGGATAATGCCCTTAGTATTAGCCAAAAGATAAATCTGTTGGTTGACAAAGTGGTTCCACACACATTGCTGCAATAATCAGATATCAAATTTTAAATAATAAATTCTGAGATTGAAACTTAGGTATTTTAAACTCTATCTACTTTGTCTTGTTTTCCATCCTCTGGGTATTCTACAAGCTTCCAAGAGAGAGAAGCTGGAGCAGAGCCTTCAGGCCCAGTGGCTTCGACAAGAATCACTTCTTTTCCCCCAGGAATCATCCCACAGTTCTTTGCAACAGTGGTCGCTGTCTGTATGTTGTCACCTGAAATACAATTACAAAAATACAAGTGCAATAATATGATGGATTTTTGACACTTATCAGATATTTTTATAATAAGACTCTAACAACTATCTGAGGACTAAATGACCCACATTCATAATGGTTTCTTGGCATTACTTGTGCCAAAATGTTGGTGCACTTCATTTTAGATAAATTTATTAATTAGATAAACAAAAATATAATAACTTTTTCAGCATCCTCAACATTTCCTGGTTTTAAACTACAATGTTGCCAGATTTTGTCTACTTTTTAGATATATTTGCAGCCAATCTCTGGCCATAGACAAAGAGAATTGATTTTACATTTCTAGACAACCCCTTTAAAGCATTCATATGTGTAATGCCATACTTCTATATTGTCGCTGCCATTATTTAGGGATGTACTTCAAAATCTATATAAAAGATGTCAATAGAAAACTCTATAGTTATTTTTTAATTTTCGTCTGTTTTTCATTTTGGTAGTAGTATACTATTGAAAATGAAATACAAAATGTTGTCTTTCTGTTGCACAACTAATAAGACCTTCTGTATGCAATCTTTTGTCAGTTTTCTCATGCTGTGAGCGGAAGATGTTATCTGCAAGGTAATCCTCATATTAGCAGGTGTACAATTGAGATAATGGCTTTATGACAACTCTATTATTCTCTTGATAGGCCGAGATTTGCACAAAAGATCAATGTATTGATTAGTATAATATGTGCTGCTCTAATTGACTCAGCAAAGAGGGATACTCTCTAGTCACAGTTATAGTCTGACTGAAAACTGACTCCGTATGCATTCAGTTTCAATATGTCCATTCTGCAAAAAAATAGAACATGTCCTATTATTGTCCGCATTACGGACAAGGATAGGACTGTTCTATTGGGGCCAGCTGTTCCATTCTACAAAATACAGATTTTTTTTTTGTATATTTTTTGCAGATCTGTTTTTTGTGGACCACAAAATACATACAGTCATGTGCATGAGCCCTAAGGAAGAGTTCTGATCTCCGTTTCATTTTCCATTCTTCTGATCCGTCAGAAGAGCAAGAAAAAAAACAGGTTTTTATAAATTAAAAAAAAACGGATCTTGTTGCGTATTTGGCATCCGTTTGAGCTATTTCCATCTGAGATCTAGTTTTTTAGACGAAAAAAGTGTCTTTCATGTAGTACTTTATTTTTAGTGTTGAGTGAGCACCTCTGTGCTCGTATGCTCGGATGCTCTGGCTGAGCACTAGGGGGTGCTCGAGTGCTCGGCCGAGCACCCAAGCATAATGTTAGTCAATGGGACTAAACCAGGCACCCCCTGCTCGGAAGAGGGGAGGGTGTCTGGTTAATAGAAAAAGGTCAGAATCGCGACTTCTCCTCTTTTACTCCTTTCACTCGTAAAGGTATGCTAATTAACTGAATTTGTACGCATTAGTGTACAACGCATAGCATTAGCATACAAATTTGTACTCATTAGCTTACAATGCGTAGCA
The DNA here is from genome assembly GCA_900303285.1 of Rhinella marina. Lineage (NCBI taxonomy): Eukaryota > Metazoa > Chordata > Amphibia > Anura > Bufonidae > Rhinella > Rhinella marina. The sequence continues at coordinate 84,813 of ONZH01010473.1, read as the reverse complement.
TTAGCATACAAATCAACATCACAGTGAGTGCCAGTACTCTCCCGCATGTTTATTCGCTGCATAGCAGCGAACAAACGTGCGGGGAAGAGACTCAAGCATTGCGCTTGAGTACACTCGGTGTTCAGCTGAACACCGAGCGGACCCGAGTGTAGGCATGCTCGGCCGAACCGCAAGATCGGCTGAGCATACTCGCTGAACACTATTTATTTTCCATCTAAAAAAACGTATTTCAGATGGAAATAGCTCAAACGGATGCCAAATATGTAACAGGATCTGTTTTTTTACAGGATCCTGTAAAAAAAAACGGGTCCTGTGCATAACTGATGCACAGGTTCTGTTTTTTAACAGGATCCTGTTTCTTTTTCTTTTCTTCTGATAGATCAGAAGAACGGAAAATGAAACCGAGATCTGAACTCTCCCTAAGGGTCAGTTCATACTAAATATTTTTATGATGATTTTGGAGAGTTTCTGCCTCAAAATCAGCTCCAAATCTGCTCCAAAATGCCTCAAAAGAGCCCCCCGTTCATTTCAATGGGAAGCAGCACTTGTTACTTTTTCACACATGTTAAAAAGAAGCGTGTAAAAAAGGAAGCAGCATGTCCTATCTTGGGGCAGAATCAGTGCAGATTTTCCCATTAAAATTAATGGGGAGCAGGAAAAAAATGCAATATTTGAGATGTGCACATTGAAGCGTTTTTTTGGCTTGTAAACGCGCCAAAAAACACACCATGAACTGAATAGAGTAAAAAATGTGCCTGAAAAATGCTTTACAAAAAACAAGTCAAAAAAGTTTTTGAGGCGTAAAAATCTGCTTGGATTCAGTGCTAATTTTTTTGAAGATTTGTGTATTTTGAAGATTAGCCATTTGAACTGACCCTATGACGCATAATGTATCTTTTATAGAAATCAATGCCATGTCTCATTTTTTAATAAACACAGCGAGAAATCGTAAAAGTGTTTCTGGAACCATAATCCTTTTCATTTCAGTGCCATATTTTTTGTACTGACTGTGCCTAGCACTGGAGTTCTGTGTCAAATGGGACTGAGTAGCAGCAAATGATCAGTGTGGAGGCAGGAGTCAGACTTCTTATGATCTGATATTGATAGACTATCCAAAGGAGTTGCACTATTTACAGTTGGTACTGTGTTTTGCTATTCCTTGTAAAGCTGGTCTGGTTTACTGACTCCTACATCATCACACACTGGCCACTTCATGCTCTATGCGCCCTGCCTTGAACCCATATGAAAACTTAACATCAAGGGCATTACAAACTATCATCAGGCAGGAACCACAGTGACATGGAGTTCCCAGAGGGGAAAAAGGGTATGCCCTCCATTCACTGCACCGTCCCTAGGGAAAAATGGTCTGAGGGAAACTACTGTGACACATCATGTTGTTAGAGCCACTACCACTCCCACAGGGGTGTAGATAAGGCTCATGGGCCCTGGTGCAAGAGTTCAGCTTGGGCTCCCCTTCCCTCAGTGATTTGTGGACAGGGCTAGGGAAGCATATGGCCTTCGTGCTGCCTGAAGCAAAAATTGAAACGGCTCTTCCCACTCCCCCCACTCCATGTCAAATTCTTGACCTAAGCCCTTCCTTCCAGCCAGAAGTGTAACTTGATCAGCATGCACTTTCTATAATACCGGTGTCTTCTTATGCACCACAAGGGTCTTTGGGCCCCCTCAGGCTCCTGGGCCCAGTATAGACTGCTACCACTGCACCCTCTATATTTACCCCCCTGCACTCCGATCCTCTGTTCCATCTCATCAAGGGCTCTCCACACATTGATCAGCTCCCTACCCAGAGGAAGCAGGACCAGTCTCCCTCCTACTGGGTAGAGGCAGAAAACTAAACTATTCTACCCAAATAAAGCTCTTGGGATCACATACAGGGCATAATACAAGTCATTTACTCTTTTATCAACAAATTAGCTTTTTAGCAGCGATCCACTGCAGTTCCAGATAGATAATTCAGCATTAGTGTTTTGTTGCACTCATTTTCTATATACATACAGTACCTGTAATCATAACTGTTCTGATGTTTGCTGCATGCAGCTCTTTAACTACCATTGAAGTTTCTGGTTTAAGACGATTTTCTAATATCAGCAAACCAAGGAACTCCAGGTCTCTTTCAACTTCCTCCCTTCAGAGAAAACAAACAAGCATATTATTGTCCACACATTTAGAACTGTTAGGAGTTAGCAAGAATTTAATATTTTATAATCCAAAGAACCATTATGGAAGTAGATTTTGTGCTGGAAGGCTTTGGATTAACTGCATTGAACTTTAAAGGGAATCTGTCACCGGGAAATGCTGGACTCGGAACTTAAAGGGAACCTGTCATCTCCGAAACACCCCCTGAGCTAGAGTAAGAGATGTATAGTGTAAGTGATGCTGAATCCGAATATGTAAGCTTTATCTTCATACTCTCTTCCATTCTGATGTTGTGCTCCCACAAACCTGCAGTAAAATGCATTCACTGGACTCAAGTGCTCACTTACATAATGGAGAGGACTCAAAGAAGAGTGCACTGAATGCATTTTACTGCAGGTTTGTGGGAGCACAGCTTCAGAATAGAAGTGAGTATGAAGATAAAACTTACATATTCGGATTCAGCATCACTTACACTATACAACACTTACTCTAGTTCAGGGGGTGTTTCGGAGCTGACTGGTTCCCTTTAAAGTGGCTCTGGACAAAAAATAAAAGTGGATCCATGTAGTAGGCAGGTTCAAATTGACCGAAGACGGGCCAACACAAGTAGGCAGGGACAACAGAAATATGCATGGTGGCAAAACCATAGTGCATCAAAAGATACCCCTGAGGAATCAAATACCACAGTGCAGCACAAAATGCTATCTCAGCAGAATCAAATATCACAGTGCAGAACATTATATTGCCGCCTTCTCTATAGTAGTTAACTGTGTCACCATACTGAGAACGCAGTTGAATTAAGGAGGGCACCTGCAGCCGCTGGCCAGATGCATAAATACTGGACCTGATGTTCATAGCATTAATTAATACTGAGAGCAGCAGATTGTTTTTGATGTACCCAGCTGAGGCCATGAGGAAGGCTCAGGCACCCCCGGGGGCATCGGTCCACCAGGAAATTTCCCTGTAGGATCTTTGGCCAGTCATAAAAATGATTACTATGTGCAGATCCGGACTCAGTCTTCCCTATCTGGCAGATTCACGGCAGGACACACTGCCTGACAATTCAGTGGGCCGTCTTGTCCCTGTCTAGGCTGGACCCAGCCCATCCACTGCAGCACATGTACCCTCACCTGAAAGATTCTCCTCTTTTGTCTATCCTGATGAAGTGGGCAGGGCCGGAGTGTGACTGAGTGAGTGATGTGTGCTGCCGGCCTGCCCGCCGCGTGCATAGTGAGTACTGCAGATAAGTGATTACAGCTAGTTTAGCAAAGCAGCCATTTCAGGGGCTGCTGCATACACTTTATATGTTATGTCTGCTATGACTGGGACCTAATAAAATAGGGGTCAGATCCCCCATAAGAGTCACCCACAGATCCCCAATAAGTGTCCCCCACATATCCCCCTATAACACTGTCCTCCACAGATCCCCCTATAAGTGTCCTCTACAGATCCCCATAATAGTGTCATCCACAGATCCCGCCATCCACAGACTATTATTTATTTTCTTAATTTCCTTCACAAAAACCTAGGTGCATCTTATCATCAGGTGCGTCTTATAAGGCAAAAAATACGGTAGTTCTGTAACCTACTGTGTGCAGGAGGACAAAAAAGTGGGTTACTGGTTCCTAGGAGAAAAAAACTCTAAAACTAATGAAGGGCAGTTTGTGGAGCTGAGAGGCAGCCCTCGATAGTTGTATGCAGAGCCCACAGAAGGGATAAGCTGGAGCAGTCAAGTGACTCAATATGCTTTCCTATCACCTGGCAGCTATTGTCAGAGTAGTGGAGCCTCTGAAACATTTCCTGCAGCCCTGGGACAGCAAGGAGATAGCTGTGGCATGACAGTAGATTGACAGAGCCAACCAGAATGACCACCTAGTGTACCAACAAGTAAGGAACAGAACAGTTTGAGCAGAGAGCAGACAGACACTATGTTATCACTCAGAACCTGACCATTTTTGCATGAGTCAGTGCCCATGTGCATCTGTCTAGAGCAGGGGTGCACAACCCGCGGGCCGCATGCGGCCCCCAGAGCCCTGGTTTGAGGCCCCCGTCCTGCTGGGCAGAAACACAGCTGATCCTGCAATCAGATGTGTTACTGCCCTGAGCGCCGCACGATGGAGTATTACAGCTCCTGCTCCTGCACTGTAGCAGGAGCAGGGAAGGGTCCCTGGCTGTTAGGCTACTTTCACACAAACGTTGTGTTTTGTGGTCCGCAAATTGGATCCACTGTAACAATGCCTATACTTGTCCGAAAAACAGACATGAATAGGTTCTATTTTTTTTGTGGGGCTACGGAATGGACATACGGATGCGGATAGCATACAGTGTGCTGTCAGTATTTTTTGCTGACCCATTAAAATGAATGGGTTCACATCCTATCAGCAAAATATGCAGATCAGAGGCCGCAAAACTGTCATGTGAAAGTAGCCTTAGTAAAAGTGGGGAGCCGAGGAGAAGGCAGAAGTGCTTTATTAGCGCTTCTGCCTTCTCCTCTAGGAGGGCTCTGCAGTGTGGACCCGGCGATCACGTGGTCGCCGGGCATCTAAGGGCAGAGGAGCGCAGTGCAGTCTCTTATTGTCTCCCAAAGGTTATTCAGTGACCTCTTGGGGACAAATTTATTTATTTTATTTATATTAAATTATTTAAAAAAATGAAAACTAAATAAAAAATATAACAAAATACAAAGAAAATTCTAAAAAATAATAATAAAATACAAATAAAATAAAAAGGACATTAAAAAAAGAAAAATATAATAAAATACAAATAAAATAAAAAATAAAAAGGAAAAGTGTTCATTGTCCTCCAACAGTCTTTTTGTGACCTCTTGTGGGACATATTATGTGGCAAAAATATATTTAAAAAATAAGTAATAAACCAATTATAAAAAAATAATACAATAAAATATTAATAAAATACAAATAACAGTAAAAAATAAAAAGGAAAAAAGTGCTAATTTTTTTTTTAAAAAGTGACTGTGTCCCCCAAGGTCTTTTTATGACCTTTTGGGGGGACAAAAAATTAAGTTAAAAAAGAAACAGAAAAAAAAGAAAATAAAAAACATCCACACTAACCAAAACTGTCACCATTACCGGCCGATTCACATGAAACTATACATATTATAAAACAAAATGGCCCAGCTATAGCTATAGTAACTTTTTAATGATGTTTTGTACAGTTTCCCCCAAATAAAACTACTAAAAAATAAATTGTCCCTATGTATCACGTAAAAATGTGTTGCAAAAAATATTTTGGTAGTCCAACAAAATAGTTACAACCGTTTGAACCACCCCATGCTCTAAATGACAAAAAAGTGTCTGGTCATTAAGGCCTTTTCAGGCCTGGTCATTCAAGTGTTAACCAATAAGCGTCTTCCCCACTAGGAAGGTAAAGTGCTTGCTGGTTACTGCAGGGCGTCTATAACTTGATTGGCAGGAGGAGGTAATAACTAATGAGCGCTGTCCTCTGCATTGAAGGAAATCGCTAATTTATGAATAGGAGGCAGAATGGAAGGAAATGTCACCACTTTTCTGGTAAAAATGATTTTTAACAAGTTCCTGCAGCATGGCCTCTGAAATAGAAGATTTATAATTACATGCTCCATGCCGCTCTAGTCCTCTGCCTCGATCTTCTGGTCCCTGCACTGTTTACACCTGGCAGTGCATGGCCATGGTCATATACACCGCTCCGGTCAATGACTGCCTTCTGAAGTGACATACTGCTTGTGGCCACATCACCGCTGAAGCCAGTGATTGACTGGAGTGGTGCATGACCTTGCCCATGCACTGCCAGGTGTAAACAGCGGGGGCAATGCAAAGGACCTGAGAGGTGGGAAGCAGGTAAGTATAACTCTTTGGTTTCAGGGGCCATGCTGCAGCACGATATTCGGGACAATTACTGCGAACAAGTCTTCATAGATAAGCTCATATCTTATATCTGGCCCGTATAACCGTGTAGCTCATCAGTTGATAAAAAAGGAATTGCTCGTTTGGCGGCTGATTCGCATATTTTATCAGGATGAAAGATGTACAATTATCTGCAGCACATCTCCCTATGTAATCAGGGATGGGCTACCAATAATCAATATAACTAAATAACGGCAGAATGACTGTGATAGCGATCACTCCTCCCCAGTCACTTTGCACTGGCTTGTGCAATGGATTGATGAGCGCAGATCGACATTTTTTTATTTGCGGCCCCTTGAAATAGAGCGATGTGACAATGCAGCCCCCAGACCAAAAAAGGTTGTGCACCCCTGGTCTAGAGGGACAGCCATTAGAACATTGATACAAGAGAAGCCAGAAACTAGAGAAGCATTCAGTATCAGAATTATACAGAGACTATTTAGCCCTTGTGGATTACAATATACAGAAACTATGCTGCTGAAGGAGTATATTACTTAAAGGGAACCTGTCATCTCCGAAACACCCCCTGAACTAGAGTAAGCGGTGTATAGTGTAAGTAATGCTAAATCTGAATATGTAAGTTTTATCTTCATACTCACTTCCATTCCGACGCTGTGCTCCCACAAACCAGCAGTAAAATGCACTCACTGGACTCTTCTTTGAGTCCTCTCCATTATGTGAATGAGCACCGGAGTCCAGTGAGTGCATTTTACTGCAGGTTTGTGTTAGCACAACATCAGAATGGAAGCGAGTATGAAGATAAAAATTACATAACCAGACTCGACGTCACTTACACTATACATCGCTTACTCTAGTTCAGGGGGTGTTTCGGAGATGACAGGTTCCCTTTAAAGGGAACTTGTCATCATGATAATGCAGTTCAATCTGTAGGAAGCATGTTATAGAGCAGACAAAATTGAGCAAGTTAGCTTTGTGGGAAAGCACTTCAAAAAATTCAGCTAAACATATAATTTATAGATTAAAATCTCTGTTCTTTCTAAGCTCAATTGTACGTGGAAGCCATCTTATCAGTAATTGACAGCATTTCCTGTATAAGTGTATGTGTATATATAGAGATCTGTCTGTCACTGAAAAGATTGCCCTATGTACAAGTGAAGTCAGAAAGAGCAGATATTTTAAATTACGGGTTTTACAGAATCATTTCTCATAAAACTATATATCAATTCTTCCCCAGCCTATGGTTGGTGGTCACTGGGTATATAATGCACCTTACCTAGTGGGATGGCTCCCGACCTTTAGGTCCCTAGTCTCTAGTTAACCAATAAAGGTACGATATTCTGTCTGACTGTCTGTCTGACTACTGAACTTCTGCCTGACAACCGACTCTGATTCCTTGGAGCCTGCCCTGACCTCAGACCTGTTTCTCAGATACATCTGAACTATGCCTGCCCTGACCTTGGCTTGTCTACTGACTACAAATATATCCTGTCCCCTCGGTGCTCTGTACCGGTGTCTCTGACCCCCATGAGTCAGTCACCAACTACACTGGGACTGTCTCAAGAGGTAGCAGCCTGTTGGCTCCCCAGCAGAAAAGACCAGATCACTGTAAAGGGGTTAAAAGGTGAAAGCCTAGGGACTGGCAGGATAACGTCTTTAGAATTAGGCCAAAGCCAAACCAGTTAGTTTGTACAGTGGGTCCACATCCACTATCCATTATGGTATGGTATACTAAGGATCTGAATTATAGCATTATTTCTCCATTTAAATCAGAAAAGGCATTACTCAATGCAGGATCTATAGCCCCTTCTCCCGAAAAAAAGGTCTACCAGGCAATAACCTACTGTACCTTAGGCAGATTACCGTACTGTATAGTCTCTAGACAATCATCTACCACTTCTTAACTAAATTGTACAATTCAATTTGAATGGACTTCCTATTCTGTCCTCCAGAGAACTAAATCTGCTCCTTAGGTTAATTTTTTCATTAGTTTAATTTTTATGTTGATTATATAGCAACTGGCATTTTATACAGTGCTATATATTCATACCTTTCCATGTTTTGTAAGTCTTCAAAATTGCACTTCTCCAGAGTTTTAGCGGCCACACCAATTACTCTCAAGCCTTGAAATGTGTGGCGCTCCAATTCTTTCAAAAATCCACCGGGAACTTTACAAGAAAATTATAACTATTATTTTCAGCATCAATTGAATAATTTCTTATACATGCTTGATAAATTGTACAAATAGTTTATTAAGGTGATATAGAAGGTTTTTATGATGTAACAGTTACAAATTCTCTTCAAGTCAGAACAGATTGATAACAGAGACCTAATTATATTCAGTGTAATACATCTATTTAAATAGTTTAGTAAAACGTATCTTCTATTCACACAAAAGATGATGTGTTTCAAGGATTTAGGGTAACACATGTACTCTATCACTCCATTCACAAAGGGACCTTTGTTCTTGTGATTGATATGGTCCCAGCAATTAGACACTTTTGTGGTGGTTTTGATGTCTGTTTTAAGTCTGTCTTTGCTTTGTGAGTTTGAGACAAATTTATGAAATTTGCACAGTAATAATATATTCGGTGCAAGTGCAATATATGTGGTGTACACCTATTTGTGTAAAAGTACACTAGGGAGATGACCGGTATAGAGATTTTTGCATCATATTATAAATGAGTTTTAAATGTGTTCTTATCTGAAATCTTAAGTTACTTTTCACTCCACTTTTAAAACTAATGAGGATCATTAAATGTCACAAATAGCTTTGTGGTAGTGAGTCGATTTTACCTGGAATAGTGTAAAAAACAAAAAAAACATACTTACCTCATTCATTTGCTTGTGACCGCCACCGCCATCTTGCTTTTAAGATTTTGCACGGAATCCCATGCATGGTGACATATGACATCACCACGCCAGTCAAAGTGAGTCATCACTGGCTGCAAGATTTTGTGCCAGACCTTCAATCAAGATGGCGGCGACCGACCTATCGCGAACAAATGTTTGAGGTAAATATGATTTTTTTTGTTTTGTTTTTAATTTAACACTGTTATTACTATCAGATGCTGTGATCAGCTATGAATGCGGCATCTGAGGGGTGGGGAGTGGCGCAATTGCTGCTTCCAGTCATTGTATCCACTACTTACAAAGAAATGTGCTTTGTAATGAAGTAATTCATCACAAAGCTAATTTTTTAGTAAAATTTGGTGAAGCAGCCAAATTGAATTTTTGAAAACTTTGTTCATCTCTATTCGTAAACTTTGATCAAATGTTGCAAAAATATGCACCTTATCTGCACCTAATCTCAGACTGAGGCACCACTTGCGACATTTTTATGCCACAAAACTGGCATAGCAGACTCCTTATTCTCTACGCTGTGGATTGGAAATTCGTGTTGTTCATGGGAAAACCCTGTAAGAAGTTCTTAAAATTTATCAAAAATGTTTGGCAGTACAGTTGTCCTTAATACCCTTAGGAACCAATCAGAGGTCAACTCAATTATAATCTGGTCTGGAAAAATGAAAGCTGGACTGTGATCTGTTACCATGGCCAAAAAGGGTCATTTTACAGTTATAAAGTGTAAAGAAATTAGGCCCAAATGTTCTCTATTATTTGCAAGAAAAAAAATAATAATACCAGATTCTGCTTTGCAAAAACTGGCCACCATCTCCGGAGCTCCCTTCATGTAGACAATCAACTCATCCCCTCCAATAGCTTCAGCGATGACAGACATACGTTGCATGACAGACGAAAAGGGATATTGGAATAAAACTTTTATTCCCTTTACATTATCCTGTTAGAAAGGTAACATGTAGTCACATTTGTGATGTCATCAGTGAATTAACAATAAATCAATTTAAGCAGCACAATGTTTTCTTTGTAATTGTAAAAATAGGACAATTGACTGATTTTAAGATTAGTATACCTTAATTTCTGAGTTGGGTCCAGGCCTGACAATAATATTTTTGGAAGAATGTTCATCTTGAATATCTGACATGGTCTCATCTATAACCTGGAAATATTAAAGATCACATCACAAGTTGATGGCTGTGTATTCATTTATGTTAAAAACATCTAACTAATAATAAACCTCACCCATCCGGTGGCTTCAAACATTTTCAGATCCAAAGGATCACCTTGTAATTTCCCATCAAGCATGATGATAGAATGACAGCAAGTCATTGCATCAAATAAGGGTCTCCAGAATAGCTTGTTAATGTGTTCCAGAGAAACCGTTGCCTGAAAGCTAATACAAAAATAATAATAATAATAATAAAGAATATAAAATAAAACATGTTGTAACTCACCAATGTCATATAGTCAATATACTGTATTTTTGAGTTCACACTTTGCAGTAGGAAACAAAAAAAAAACAGCATGTGATCACTGTGGTTTTGTGACACTAATTTTTACAGGTAAATCATGTTATGTAAATTCACCTGTAAAGATGTGCGCGTGATTACTGCATCACAAAATCATTGCAATAAAGCGTGTTTTGTTTTGTTTTGTTAGGGTACAAATTCACTCCTGGTTTTGTTTCCAAAACTGAGTGCAGAAACCTGACCATGAGTCTGTATTCTTACAGGAAAAGTTCCACCTGCACTGATAAGGTGATTACAATGACAAACCTTGGGTTGATAAACTATGGAATATACAGTAGATACCCTCTAATATTATGCCATAAAAAGAACACCTGACTTCTAGACTAAACTACCACCAATTTTGTATCTTTGTCACTTTTAATAGTGACACCATTTAACCATTTAGATTCCATGGTCAATAGAGACCATAACATGGAATGGTTTAGACAGATGGAGGGAGTTCCTTATATTACCTCATTAGTACCCGTGACACCATTGCAGGGTGGATTGCTATAGCAGTGTGGGGGTCTAATAACAGCTCCCAGGTCTGCCAACTTAATGCACTGTTAGGTCTATTATTATACCGACCTGCAGAGTAAAGTTAACATTTATACTCCACGGTGAATGCCATAAAAACAAAGTCTCAAAAATAACCCGCCCCCACAAAAAAAAGTTTTTCTATATATTATAAGTATACCAGTGTGTTGGCATAAAAGAGCTTATCCTGCAAAAAAACAAGGCCTCATACAGCTACATTAAAAGAAAAACAAATACACTGATGGTTCTCGAAAGACAGAGATGAAACACAAAAAAAAAATTCACATCTTCAAAGCCAAAATAACCAATGTCAATGGGATTAATGTATTTTATAATTTTTTTTTTTCTTAAAAGCCTAACATGTTCCCTATCAGTATGTCTTCAGAATATGGGGGGAAACGCACAAACACTGGGAGAACACACAATGTCCATGCAGATGTTGTCCTTGGTCAGATATATGCCTAACCACTGAGCCACCGTGCACATATCAAACGGTTAGTTTTGTTCTAAAGTAGCTCCCAGGTATTATAGTGTTTAAACAATATCCACACATTTACCTTTTACTCATATGCAGACCCTTACCATTATCTTTTTTTTTTAGTTTTGCGCTATTTTTTTTTTTCTATACACATGGATCAAATGTCACCTGGCACTTACAGGCTATGGAACCTTTGAGGACATTCTTATTTTATTATTATATTATGCTTATTTTAGGCTAACATTTTTTACAATTGACCTTTATTATAAAAAAAAAATTGTCTTCTACAGCCTTCTGATTTTCACTGATTCTACAGTCTGTTTTTATTGTTTCTCACTGAAATTTGTCAGAGAGCTGCCCTGACACATCTATCTTTAGCCCTTATCTCTTCACTGACAGCTCTTAAGCAGGTTATTATATTGAAGACTTATGGTCAGGATAGGTCATCAATATCTGATTGGTGGGGGTCCGACACCTGGCACCCCCGCCAATCAGCAGTTTGAAGAGGAGACACCGATCCATGCAAGCACAGCTTCCTGTTCATTACATTACCTGTCATTACAGTGCACCATCGAAACTCCAGAGACCATGGGCGGTGTAATGAAGAGGAAGAAGCATTTGCATGGAGCGCCACCTCCTCTTTAAACAGATGAATGATGATACGTCATCAGCATAAATGGTCTACACAACTGCTTTAAACACTCATTTCAGCTAAACTCTTATTAGTTTGATTATAATTTAGCTTAAATTAGTGTTTATGAGCTGCCAGGAAAGTAGAGCTAAGAGCTATAGATCAGTGGAGCTCTCTGATGGATTTCAGTGAGAAGTAGAAAGCACAGTCTGCAGAACCACAGACAACAAAAAGGTAATAGAAAACAATTACTTGGAAATTTTCATAAATATCAAATGCAAAAATGCTTTTTAGCCCAAAATAAGCACAATACAATGATAGAAAAATTGTCCCTTAGGTGTCCATAGCCTTTAACATGTTAAGTACCCAGCATAGTTTAAATTTGCAGAACACAAGACATCGAAAAAGTTAAAGGGGTTCTCCAAGTTAAATTTATTGATGACCTATCCTCAGTCATCAATATCAGATCGGCTGGGGTCTGACACCCGGCACCCCCGCCGATCAGCTGTTTGAAGAGGAGGCGCGTGCTGTGCCAGCGCTGCCTCCTCTTCACTGTTTACATGCTGGCCGTAGCAGGGTTAGTGGTGAGTAGGTGTAATTACACCTAACCGCCCCATTCATTTCAATGGGAAGAATCGCTCCCATAGACTTGTATAGGAACGATCCTTCCCATTGAAATGAATGGGGCGGTTAGGTGTAATTACACCTACTCACCACTAACCCTGCTACGGCCAGCATGTAAACAGTTAAGAGGAGGCAGTGCTGGTACGGCGTGTGCCTCCTCTTCAAACAGCTGATCGGTGGGGGTGCCGAATGTCGGACCCCTGCCGATCTGATATTGATGACCTATCCTGAGGATAGGTCATCAATAAATTTAACTTGGAGAACCCCTTTAAGGTTTGTTGCAGCTGTGCATTTAATGTGCCTAGTGTCAAGTTAAAGTTTGTTACGCATGTATAAAACTGAACAAAAAATAAAAGACAGGATAAGAATAAAATGCAATAAAAGTAAGCTGTACCTTGAACCTTCTGATGGTATCACACCCATTAAATCAAGGCCATCTTCTGTCAATGTTCCAGTCTGTGATTTAAATGTTATCAATAAATTATAGTTAAAGATATTTTATATTCATCAATAACAATATGCAACGGCAGAACAATATTAATTACATTTAGGGTGGTTCACATTACATCTTTTTACAAAATCACTTTTTATTGTTGGCTTTTTTTTAAATTAAGGCATTAAAGCTCTCTTTCCAAAAAAATAAATAAAACTATACCTGTAGTGCAACCTGTTAAAAGGCAAATATCCTACAAATGAATGGTCAACCCTTTAAACAGGCTTTGAGATATAACTATAGCCAACGCGTTACCTCATTTGTGATTTTCTCTCATCAGAGCAAGGAGATCTGACTTAGGGCCCTTTCACACGACTGTATGCCCTCCGAGACATACAGTCGGTGTGCGGGCCATATGTCCGGGAGTGGCATTGATCGTGCGCACGGGAGTGCACAGCATCATGGATTACAATGATGCTGTGAACGCTGGGCCGCCCGTGGGGCTATTTTCCCGCACTCATAAGATCATATAGGTGTGGGACAATAGTCCGGCGGGCGGCCCGACGTGCACAGCATCATTGTAATCAATTATGCTGTGCGCTCCCGTGCGCACGATCAATGCTGCTCCGGGACATATAGCCCGCTCACGGACCGTATGTCTCGGAGGGCATACGGTCGTGTGAAAGGGCCCTTAGCTGGGTGAGAGGCCTTTGTTGGTGGTTTGGTGGGTGCTATTCCTCCTTGTGGAGAGTGCCTAGCAGGTGTAGGAGGTATAGGCCCTGCAAAGTTCCTCTGGGAAAAAGATATGCAAATTGGCTCAGTTTCAAAAAAGAAAACTATCCTCAGCTCAGAAGCAGGTGCTGCCAGTTCTGTTGTTGGAGTATGGTCAAACAAAACTGTCCGACCTAGAGCAAGCTTGTGTGGTAGCAGTTCTGTGCAGGTGGGAATTTTTCACAACATTGCCGGCCAATAAAGCCATCATTATATGCAAGCTCTGCAGGCACAGATCATGTTGCGACAAATTAGGCCTCATGCATACATCCGTGGAGCACGGTCCGTGAAAACCCAGACTGTGCTCCTGCCCAGTGCAGGAGCGCACGGTGTAACGGCACGAAGCGCACATAGCAACCAATGACGCAGTGCGCTCCTGCACTCAGCAGGAGCAAAGTCCAGGTTTTCATGGACCGTGCTCCACGGATGTCTGCATGAGGCCTTAGGCTCCAGTATAGGAACTACAGTTCTCCCTCAAAGCATAATTCAGCATCATAGACTCAGATGAGAAAATAAAACAGGCCAGCAATGTGAGCAAGCCCGTTCTTCTCCATCATCTTTGAGAAGTGCATCTACAAGAGAAGTTGATCTACAATATTTTGTACATGCTGCTCTGATTCTTAATATGCATGTTAAATGGAATTTTCCTAAACAACAATGCCAAATTTGGGAGGGAAGTACACAGTGTAACAACTAGTGGAAAATTTCTATACCTAAACCTCTGGTCGTTCTGAATTAATACAATTACAAAGTGGAAAGATCACTGCTGGGTCAGATTGACAAAATGCTGGTTTTAATGCATTTTTTTAGCCAAAAATAACCTACAAAAATGTCATTGTGTGAACCTGGCCTGTGTGAGTAAATGCTGATCCTAGTCATTAAAGAGGACTTGTCAGCACAAAATTGAGTGTAATCTGCAGAAAGCATGTTATAGCAGTGGAATGCTAAACCCCCCTTAGCACACCACTGCTATAACATTCTGTCTGCAGATTGCACTGCATTTTGTTCTGACAGGTCCTCTTTAATGGTCAGGATCAGCATTTACTCACACAGGCCAGGTTCACACAGTGACGCTTTTGTATTTTTTTTTTTTTTGCAAAAAATGCATTAAAACCAACATTTCGTCAATCTGCAGCGTCCCAGGTGCTCACTATCCGAGGGGTGCCAGAATGTAGAAGTAATGAGCGCTTCCAGCTCGCGCTGCTGGCCTGTGTGGGAGTAGCCTGCAGCCTGGGAATTTGTCTAAGCTCCTCCCACACTGTGCTGCAGAGCCATCTGTGTCTGCAGGGGAGAGCTGGATGTGAGCTTCAGGAGCGGGACAAGGTGAGTAATTAGTGTTTTTGTTTTACTGCTGTGAAGGGTGGCACAGAGGGAACTACTACTACAAAGGGGCACAGAGGGCATTACTACTATGAAGGGGGCACAGTGGGTATTGCTACTATGAAGGGGGCACAATGGGCATTACTACTGTGGAGGGGGCACAATGGGCATTACTACTGTGGAGGGGACACAATGGGCATTACTGCTATGAATGGGACACAATGGGCGTTATTACTATGAAGGGGGCACAATGGACATTACTATTAAAGGGGTATTCCCATCTTACAAATGTAGTTTGTATAGTTAGTAATAATATTGGTATGGCTATATCTAATAGAATGTAATTATATAAATTGTATCGTTTAGAAAATTAGCCTATTTGTATATCCACTGTCCCACACACATCAGTCAGGCCGTTGCCCCGGGTTACAGCCACCGCGGCCATGTAGTGGTGGTCGGCTTGCTCTTATGCAAACCTGCTCTGAGGTAACTGCTGTATTGTGAACGCACATTGCATCAGCATGCGCAGACAGATCTTACGGTACTTTCACGTCTGCGTTTTGGACACTACCCAGTCCAAAACGCAATGGTCAGGATCCGTCCAAAACGCAGACTTATAAACGGATCCTGCTCCATAGAGATGAATTGATCTTGGAACAGGATCTGTTTCTCTGCATTTTGGAAGCACAGACAAAAATGCTACAACCCTAAGATGTGTCTGCGCATGCTCATGCGATGTGTGTTCACAATACAGCAGTTACATCAGAGCGGGTTTCAACAAGAGCAACCTGACCACCACTACTGGCCGCGGTGGCCGTAACTAGGGGCAACGGCCTGACTGATGTGTGTGGGACAATGGATATACAAATAGGCAAATCTTCTAAACGGTACATTTTATATAAATACATTCTATTAGTAATAATATTGGTATGGTTATATCTAACTATACAAACTACATTTGTGAGATGGGAATAACCCTTTAAGAGGGAACAGAGGGCATTACTACTATGAAAGGGGGCACAATGGGCATTACTACTAGGAAGGGGGTACAATGGGCATTACTCCTGTGAAGGGGGTGGGCATAACTGTTATGAGGCACAGGGTGGGCATTACCACTAAGAAGGGGGCACAATGGACATTACTACTGTGACGAGGCACAGAGGGCATCACTACTGTTATGGGGGCACAGTGAGGGCATAACTACTCTGAAGGGGCATAGAAAGGGCATTACAACTGTGAAATGGGTAGGGCATTACTACTGTGAAATGGGCATAGAGGACATAACTACTGTGAATCGGGCACAATAAGGGCATAACTACTGTGAAGGGGGCACAATGAAGGGATACGTACTTTAAGGGGGCATGATGTGGGCATAACTACTGTGAAAGTTGTACAGTGAGGGCATAAATACTGTGAGGGGCCACAGTGTGGGCATAACTACTCTGAGGGGGCACAATATTGGCATAACTAATATAAGGGGGCACAATATGGGCATAACTACCGTGAGTGGCGAACATATCTGGACAAAACTACTGTGAAGGTTGTTCAATTAGGGAAATACTACTGTGAGAAAGGATCCGCCCCGGGTGCTGACACCCTAAGCATGCCACCATGTTATAGTGAGGAAGGAGCGGAGCCTAATGATATATCATTTGTTGGAAAAGATTCTGTAAAAACTTGTGCTTTATTCATTTAAGTCTCTCCTGTTTCTGACATCATTGTTCACATGCGAGGTCGTTATCAGTGATTGATGGCATTCTCTGTGTGCGTGTATACAGATATAGTTGTCAGTCATTGAAAACCACTCCCCCGTGAACAATAAAAACAGAAATGGCAGAGATATAAATGTATAAATTAAATGTTTTACTGAATCTTTTCCAACAAAACTATCTCTCAATCTGCTTAGCTCCTCCTTCTCTATAACATGCTGCAGACTGCATTTGATTTTGTAGTGACAGGTCCTCTTTAACCACTTCCCGACCGCCCATTGACTATAAACGTCCTGGAAGTGGTTAAGTACCTGAACGTCCCTTCCGAGATAGCAGCTGTACCCCATAGAGAAGGCAGGGACCGTTCCCAGGGGTCCCTGCCTTGTAGATCGCTGTATACACAGCGCTCACCGAGCGCTGTGTATACAGATCAGGTCACGTGATCGCTGGGGCCGGGAGAGTGCAGGAGCTGCCGGGTCTTTCATAGACCCTGATCAGCCCTGCACTGAGGCTGTACAGCATAGTATTATGCTGTACAGCCTCTCTGGGTATGTATTTCCCCTGTAACTGGGGCTACTATGTCAACCCCAGTTACAGGAGAAATCAATAGTGTTAAAAAAAAGTGAAGTTAAACGTCTCCCCAGAGGTCTTGATTGACCTTATGGGGGACACGAAGTGTAAAATAAAATAAAAATAAAAATAAATAAAGTATCATAAAAAAAAAAAGTTTCACATATAAAAAATAAATAAATATCACATGATCTACCCATCAGTTAAACGCTGTAAAAAAAAAAACATTACGCCAAAACAGATTTTTTTTAATTACCTCACCTCTCAAAAAACATAATATCAATCAATCAAAAGGTCGTATGTATCCCAAAATGGTAGCAATAAAAACATCACCTCATCCCGCAAAAAATGAGCCTCCACACAAGATCATAGCCAGAAAAATGAAAAAAATATGGCTCTTAAAATTGCAACACAAAAACATGATTTTTTTTCTATCCTTTTCTAAAATGCTCTTATTGTATAAAACATAAAATAATAAAAAATAGACATATTTGGTATCGTTGCGTCCATAACAACCGGATCTATAAAATTATCACATTATCTACCCCATCAAGTGAACGGTGTAAAAAAATATATAGAAAAATGCCCCATAACTGCTTTTTTTGTTACTTAACCTCCCAAAAATGAGATTAAAAAGTGATCAGAAAGCCGGATGTACCCCAAATTGGTGCCAATAAAAAGCACAGCTTGTCACGCAAAAAAATAAGCCCCCACGCAGCTCAGTCCACAAAAAATTAAAAAGTTATCGCTCTTAAAAACATGACAAAAAACTCCATGTTAGAAAATGCAGACACTGCTCCTCCCCTTCTGAGCCCTGGCGTATCCCCAAATAACAGTTTACGACCACATTAGGGTTTCTGCAAACTGCAGAATCTTTGTAATAAATATTGAGTTTTGTTTTGTTGTTAACCCTTGATGTGTTACAGGAAAAATTGATTAAAATGGAAAATCTGCAAAAAAAGTGAAATTTTAAAATTTCAGATCTATTTTGCTTTAATTCCTGTGTAATACTTAAAGGGTTAACAACATTTCTAAAACCAGTTTTGAATAGTTTGAGGGGTGCAGTTTCTAAAATGGGGGAATTTATGGGTGGTTTCTATTATGTACGCCCACAAAGTGACTTCAGAACTGAACTGGTCCTTAAAAAGTTGATTTTGCAAATTTTTAAAAATTGCTTCTAAAATTCTAAACCTTCTAACGTCCTAAAAAAATAAAATGACACTACCAAAATGATGCCAACATAAAGTAGACATATGGGGAATGTCAATTAATAATAAGTATTTTATGGGGTAACACTATCTGTCTTAAAAGCAGAGAAATTCAAATTTAGAAAACGGTGAATGTTTTCAAATTTTCCTTAACTTTTGGATTTTTTTTATAAATAAAGGTAAAACATATCGACTCAAATTTACCACTGTCATGAAGTACAAGGTGTCACGAGAAAAAAATCTCAGAATGGCTTGGGTAAGTAAAAGCATTCCAAAGTTATTACCACATAAAGTGATACATGTCAGATTTGCAAAATTAGGCCTGGTCAGGAAGGGGGTAAATGGCCCGGTCTTGAAGTGGTTAAGCAAGTGATGCAGTGATCAATACTGATTGTGACATGACAAGGAAGGGAGGTTTTCCATGTCTATGCGACCATAAGACCGCTTCATACTGATTACCAAGGATGATGGTTTTAAGGGACAGCTTTGGGACAAAGAAAGACCCCAAAAAGTCCTCTGTGTTCTTCCATGTTAGGACATATCTGAGGTGTTTATTTAGAGATTTTGATGGTCCATACAGGAGCATTGCTAGTGAAGGCAGACAAACCACTTGTCGCACACATTAAGGATAGCTGCACACAATGTGAATTACATTAAGTTTTTCCACATGGATTTTCATACATTAACAGTGATAACAGTCACAGCATTATGTCAGTGTTATCGAATACATTCCAGAACTGTAAGGTCCCTTTCACACGGGCGAGATTTCTGCGCGGGTGCAATGCGTGATGCGAATGCATTGCACCCTCACTGAATCCTGACCCATTCATTTCAATGGGTCTTTTCACATGAGCGATATTTTTCACTCATCAGTTCGCCGTTGCGTGAAAATCGCAGCATGTTCTATGTTCTGCGTTTTTCACGCAGCCCTGGCCCCATTGAAGTGAATGGGGCTGCGTGAATAACGCATTGCATCCGCACGCAATGCGTGATTCACTGATGGTTGCTAAGAGATGTTGTTTGTAAACATTCAGTTTTTTATCATGCTCGTGAAAAACGCATTAAAACGCTTCGCACCCGCGCGGAAAAACTGAACAAATGTACGCAATCGCAGTCGAAACTGACTGTGATTGCGTGCGGATTGGTGCGGATGCGTGCGGATTTTCCGGAACGCATCCGGACTGAATCCGTGACGCCCGTGTGAAAGAGGCCTTAGGGTTACATAGCATCAAAAATCAATATAATGCTATGCGACCCTGCAGTGCTAGAAGTTCAGGATGGGTGCTGTGTTATACTCACGCTCCGAGTCCGGACGGTGCAACTCGCTCATGTGAAAGTGGCCTTAAAGGGGTTGTCCAGCTGTTAATATTGACAACAAATAGAAGAGGATTCTTTACGGTAAGAGCAGTGAGACTATGGAACTCTCTGCCTGAGGAGGTGGTGATGGTAAATTCACTAAAAGAGTTCAAGAGGGGCCTGGATGTATTTTTGGAGGGTAATAATATTACAGGTTATAGTTACTAGAGAGGGGTCGTTGATCCAGGGAGTAATTCTGATTGCCTGATTGGAGTCGGGAAGGAATTTTTTTCCCTAAAGTGGGGAAAACTGGCTTCTACCTCACAGGGTTTTATTGCCTTCCTCTGGATCAACTTGTAGGAAAACAGCCCGAACTGGATTGACAGATGTCTTTTTTCGGCCTTATAAACTATGTTACTATGTTAACATCCTCAGGTAGGTCATCAATACCTGATTGACATGGGTCTGACACTGTAGCTAGGCAGAAATGCCTAGCTACAGCTGTGGGTCCATAGACTCCAGATATAGACTGGCCTGTAGCCTGATTTAGATTACATCAAATAGAAAAGAAATATCCTTACTTTATCAAAGCAGAAGAGGTTAACCTGACCACACATGTTGATTCTGTCCGGACTGATACAATGTATGTGCTTCTTTCTCAGTCTTCGTTTTGCATACAGGATCCCAACCATTAGAGCCGCAGGTATGACTGGGGAGATTGCACAGATTATAAGAACTCCAGCTTCAATGATAATTCTCCCAGCAGGAACCTTCCAATAGAAATATATTGAAAATGAAAATAATGTTAACGTACTCTAAAAAAAACATTAGTGTTCACCATTGTGATTCTTTGCATAACTAGTGGTAACGGTTTATTTGCTCCACTGGGTAGATCAATATATAATACATATATTATAATGTTCTAAATAAATATATTTGCAGTACAGAAATATATTACAGAAATATATTGTACACGCTGGCACAGAAGTGCCCTGGGCCCACCAAGCAAAATGATCCTGAGGGCCCACCATCTGTGTATACAGGACCTTAAAGTGGTTGTCCGCTTTTTACTATCCTCAGGATACATCATCAATATTAGATCGGCTGGTCTTTGACTCCCGGCATTCTTGCGGATCAGTTGTTTGAAGAGAAGGCAGCTCTCATGTGAGTGCTACCTTCTATGCTCTGTTTACCTGCTCGCTGCAATAATTTCAGGGTGAGCAGGTGTAATTAAAAGTATGTTGTCCCCATTCACTTCTATGGGACGACACCCTCTGTTTAAGTGAATACCCTCGACCAGCTCACCAGGCCGTAACCTCTCAATTTCTCTGGACTCTGCATGTCGAAATCCAGCACTGCACCAAGTCATAAAAACTGGTTTCTTTATTGATAAAAGAGTACAGTAAAAATTTCTTACACATTTCAGGCTAGATATCCATTTTTCAAAGCGTAACAAAACAACAATTGACCATGTTAAAATACATTTATAAAAAAGTATGAACAAACATGTAAGATGTGTCATTAATTAGTGGGAGCCACCCTGAGTAATTAATCCTTCATATAATTAAAGGAGAGGGTTGACACCTATATCAAATGAGTCATTCTTATCCATGCTTCAAAGTTGTCCGTAATAATGCAAACAGATTAATATCATTTACATAAATAAAATATAGGATTAACACATTGATGAAATACCTTCCTATATAGGGCACAATTACTAGTAAAATATTTTCAATATACAATTTAGGAATAAACACTCATACGTAGTGTGAAGAGCAGCCAAGCATTACTGGTGGTCAATTATGCATGGTGTTAATCTTAATTGGGTTGTGTCTGTATATATTGATGACCTATCCTCCATGGAGTGCTGCCTCCTCTTCAAAGAGCTGATCAAACAGCTGAGGATAGGTCATCAATATAAACAGGCTGCACAATAACCCATATTAGATTAGGTTTCAATTGAGACACATGTATTTAGCATTGGGTGGCCATGAAGCTACACTATCATAATGCATGAACTATAATCAAATATTAATATGTCTCTTAATTAATCATGTCTCAGTGCGAATAGTAATCAAGTATTACTGATGGTAAAATATGTATATTATAAATAATAATTAAACTTAACCGAGGTTATATTAGGTTCCATTTAGAAAACATCGAATACACATTAATAAGCCATATTATGTCACAATCACAGTGTGTGAACTGCGATCAAATATTGGTAAATCGTTTTTCAGTATGAATAGTAGTTGAGCATTACTGGTGTTAAATCATGCATCATATAAATAGTAATTAAACCTAACCAATGTTAAATTAGGTTCCATCTAAAACACAGCCCCTTAAACATTAAGGGGGAGATTTAGCAAAACCGGTGTGATGGAAAAATTAGACTTAGCGTAGTTGCCATCAGATTCTGCCTCTCATTTTTTACAGCTTCTTTGGAAAATGAGAGGCAGAATCTGATTGGTTGCCATGGGCAACTAAGCAAGTTTTCCTTATAGCCAGTTCTGTTAACTTTCCCCATAATTGACTATGAAACTGCGACATTGAAATGTGACTGTGGGCAAATATTAATAAATTTCGTATCATCTGATGTTCATACACTCTAATATTCCTATGGCGCGTGAATAATAGCCAAACATTATTAATATTAAATTAGGTTCTTGTATGAAAAATACACCATTACTGGTGGTGTGCATAATAATTAAACCTAACCTATGTTATATTAATTTCCATTTCATACACGCCTATTAGACATTGAGGTTCTGCTGCAGCTTTTATTTTTGCAATTTTGGTGTGTGTATGTCTTTTCAATCACTTTTTATTCAAATTGCTGATTTCAATTTCAATTTTTTTCTGTTATGTCGTTCACCATACGGGATAAATAGTTTTATATTTTAATAGTACAGGCTTTTTGGGATATGGGAAAAAGAGGTCAGTTGAAAATATACAGTATATATACACTGACAAGCAAAGGGATAATAATTTGAACTTTTGACTTTCAGGCTCCATATCTCACCATCCTCTAAAACTTTGACAGTGGGACTACCATCATTTTATAGACAATCATCTTGGCTATCTCATACATAAATTGGACTATTTAGCATATGATTAGTTATGCAGAATCTTGTCGTGTAACTGCATTGTTACTGTTTTGCTCCTAAAATTTCTAAATTTTAATTTTTATTATGTTAGTATTTTGTAAAATCACCTTTTGGCTTTCAACACTGCCTGAATCCTTCTGGGCATGCTCTCAAGATTCAAGCATGTCTTGACCATAATCTGTTCCCAGGTCTCTTCTTCCCAATGTTGGTGCATACTGGTCGACTTACTTGGATACGAATACAGATTTTTCTTCAACTCCCACAAGTGTTCGATTGAGTTAAGGTCTGGGGACTATGAGAGCCAATCCAGCACCTCTATGTCATTGTCATTGAACCATTTCTTCACCAATCTTGATGTATGCTTCAGGTTGTTGTCCTGCTGGAACACTATGTCATCCTTTTCATACCCATAGTACTCAAGTGTACAAAGTAACACGTCTTGTAGGATACTCACATATAGCTCAGCATTGAGACCACCATCGATCCTGGTCAATCATCCAACGTCTTTGGTTGTGAAATAACCCCATGTCATGAGGCTTTCTCCACCAAACTTGACAGTTCCTTCAATTTCTCAATCTGTTAGCCGTCTTTTCCCTTGTTTCTTCCAGACCCATTTGCACCCATCAGAACCCAGTCTATTGACTTTCATCTCATCACTGCAAATCACCCGTTTACAATCTTCTGATGTCTACTGTTATTACTTTTTTGCACACGTAATCCGACGCTTCTTGTGACAATATTGAAGCTGAGGCTTCTTCACCTTTTTTCAGGCCACCATTCCAGATTTATGTAATGCACTTTGTACAGGGATTGCATGGACATCTGATCTCACTATTACGAAGCATACGAGATTACTGATAAACCTTGTGATGAGCTGACTTGTTGACATAGATATTTTGCCTGGACATCTACCTCTTGGCTTTGGAATGGATGGACGGATGGACTTCATGTCATATTCTTCCAACTCTCATGGCAGTCGCTTGATGCAGTTTGGCAATTTTCTTGACCGAGATACCACTATTGATGAGCTGGATGATGCTGTTTCTCTTTTCTTGAGAAATCTTCTTCATGGCTGCTCCTGAATTTGAATCAGTGATCTTTCACTTGGGAATCAACCTTATAACACACTGAGCTATTAGGGAATATGATAACAGATTGCAGGGGTGCACCTAGCTTTTCTGCTGCCTGTGGTGAAAACTGAAAGCAAGTCAAAAGTTCAAAAAAAGGTGCACTGCGACGGTAAATGCAATTGATAATATACGGCTAAACCCTCACGCTGAAGTTAAAATGAGACTTTCGCCAATATATTCTTATATCAAGAACATACTGGAGCCCGAGCACCGAGTCAAGGTATCTCAGAGTGGCACGGGACCTAACGCTAACCTACCTATGCCGTATGGGCAATTGCAGAAGGAGCAATTGCCGGCATCCTCCATTGTATGCATGTTTGCTGGGGATTGGCGTCAGCAACAGATCACATGTGCAGGATTTGCTCCCCCGGTTTGATATGCGCAACAGCATATGGGGTTTTGAGCACTTCTCTGCCATTTTAGACCACTTTTTTTTCCGTGATTGTGTTTGGACATTTATACCTGGAGGTGTGGCAACTCCAGGTTTGAATGTGCCTAGACTTTGATCTTATGGTAACATTCTGGTGCACTTGTGCAGCCTGAGTCAAATGAGTCGTTGGTAGGTGGGACTCACAGCCTCCTCCCATTGTACGTGTGATCTCACGCTGGAGGTAACTAGGAGTAGGTCGCTGTGTGTCGGGAGGGTTTAGCCATATATTATCAATTGCATTTACCATCGCAGTGCACCCTTTTCCGTGATTTCCATGGCCTATGAGGGGTTAAAAGTATATGATCAGCGATATTGCCAAGCATTAACTCCCCTACCAAGTGTCTGCTGTATAAAACAGCAGGCACTCGTGACTAAGGTGCCCCCTCAGCTCCTAAGTGGGCCCCATCATTAAAGGCCCAACATCCAGAGTGAAAAAACTCAGATTTTTAGGTCAAACTATGAAAGGACAGGTTTCAATGTGAATATTGCTCTTGAAAAATAAAAGCCGTCCTAATTGACTGCTATGAGAAGCAAAGACCGTTTTTCTTTTAGACAGTTCCATCAATCTAGTGAATGATTTTTGCATTGTTAATATAAATATTTATAACATTGCACATTGCCTTAACCCTTTCAGTACCGGAGGTTTTTTAAGGTTTTGCGTTCTCATTTTTCTTCCCTATTTTCTGCGAGCCCTAACTTTTTTATATTTTTGTTCACATAGCTGTATGAGGGCTTATTTTTTGCGGGACAAGTTGTGCTTTCTAACGCCGCCATTAATTATGGCATAAAATGCAATTCCTCCACAGTTTTATGGGTTTTGTTCCCACGGCGTTCCGTTTGCGGCAGAACTGACCCATGCCTTTTGTTCTCTGGGTCAGTACGATTACAACGATACCCCATATGTGTAGGTTTGTTATGTTTAAATAGTTTAAAAATAAATTTAAACTTTGTAAAAAACATTTTTTTTTTTTTTACTTCGTCATATTCCGACCCCCACAACTTTTTTTAGTTACATCCACTGAGCTGTTTAGGGGCTAATTTTTTGCGTGACAATCCATAGTTTTTATTGATACCATTTTGGAGTGTGCTTGACTTTTTGATCACATTTTATTACATTTTTTTGAGTAAGAGAAGTAGTGAAAAAATGGGAAATTGGCCATTTTGACCCTTTTTTCCGTTACGCAATTCGCTGTATTGGAAATTTTTTTAGATATTTTAAAAGTACAGGCATTTTCGGTCACAGTGATACCCATGATGTTTATATCTATTGTTATTTAGGTATTTATTTTTTAATTATACGGAAAGGGGGGTGATTTAAACTTTTTTTTATATATATATACTGTATATTTTAACATTTTTTTGTGATTATTTTAAAGCTCATTTTTGAGCTTATAGACAATGTTTTTTTAATTTTGAGCAATCAGGGATTTTTAAAACTGCATTTTAAGTCCCATTTGATCATTTCTTATCATGGCCTGCCATCTGGTGGCCATAATAAGAATTGCAGATTGAAAGCTGTAAACCTCATCAGCGAGGTTTACAGCTTTCAGATCCAGTGCAGACACCCCGATTGACCACACGGGTCATCTGCGCTTGATCACGGCATCTAATACCTTTATTTACCGTGATTGGCATTATTGCCGGTTGCGGTAGGTAGCGGCAGGTCTCTGCTATTTAAAACAGCAGAGACTTGCTGGTCATGACGCCCGCTGCACGTGGGAGTGGGCGTCATGTCTCTGCATCGCTACAGCGCCGTACATGTACGACGCTGGTAGCGAAAGGGAAAGTCCGGCCTATTGATATGTTTGTTTTAGTAGGTAGCTGTATTCCTCATGACTAAAATAAAAAATCTACAGCACTTAGAGATGTTTGCCATTCCTATGTTATTTTTCCTGGAAATAGCTGAATAAACTAACACCTGGGCATTATCAATCCCCCTCTTTCAGTCATTTGTGCCTGATTTGAAAAAGCACAATAATTTAGAGGATGATCCAGCAAATCCAAAAGCCAAAGAATACCTTACCTTTCTTTGCGCATATATAGTTACTGCATAGATCAGGCCAATGAAGGCTAGGCATGTCAAAAATATGAAGAACCACCGTACATCTCTATTCAGCTTGAAGTTTAAAGGTTTAGGATACAATATAGATCTCACCATGTCCCCTTTAGTGGTATTGAAACCTATGATAAAAGCAGACATTTTCACATTAGTTCTATATGTCCTTGAAGATTTTGCATTCTATTTCCTTGAAGATTTTGTGTTCTATTTCCAAACACAAGTTTTGTACTTTTTAAAATGTATTATTGTATATTATGAAAGCACTACAAAGCTTACCAGTCCTTAAGACAACAGCTTTGGCTGGACCTTGTGCAGTGGATTCAGTCCTTATCACTTCAGTACCACAGAACATGACATGGCGCTTATAATCTTCTCCACTGTACTGCTTCCATGGCATTGTGTCATCTACATGAGGTAGCTGTGTTTTTGTCACAGGGATCGATTCTCCTAAAAAAAGTGATAAAATAGAAGATCAGTATTTCTAATGAATAGTGTTTGCGTTACCATCTATTTTTCCAATATTCTAATTACGTTGACTGAAAATTGAAATCTACCCTAGAAACAAGAAACAATATGATGTATTTTAAGACTGGTATTACTATGTATTGGTTGTCAATTGTCTTCATTATAAAAAAAAATTCCTTCCTTTAACCCGAGCAAGGGCACATGGCAACATAAGAACTCTGTAAGACCTTCAAGTATCCATAGAGCCCCTAATGTTCCTGCCTAAGTCTCCTATTTCATACCATATGTAGGCATACAGAGATTTAAAAAACAAAAAACAAAAACATTTTTAATGTTTATTTTTTTAAATGGGGAAAGGGGATGATTTGAATGTTTATATTTGGGGGCTTTTTTAACATGTTTAAAAACGTTTTTACCCTTATTTTTAGTCCTCCTAGGGCATGGCAGTTGAGGAGTTAAAAGTCCATAATGAGCAATACATCTGAGCATGGTCACCATGCGCCCACTCAGCTCCTGAATGTGCCCCAGCATTAAATCCCCGATATCTGGCGTACATATATAGCGGATGTCGGGAAGAGGTTAAAGGGTTTCTGTCACCAGTTTTTTCGGTATGAATCAGGCTGACATTAGATATGTGCTAATGTCACCTGATTCCAAATATATATCTGTTTTATTTACTGGTGCCCCCATTTTTATATAAAATGAACTTTTATTTTATGCTAATAAGGCCTCTAGGTGCAAGGGGCGTTACCCATGCTCCTAGAGGCTCTGTTGATTGACAGGACCAGGCAGAGAAGAAACACTCCATTCACCATAGCTTGCAAGGACCTTCAATGATGTCAAGACCATGTGATCAGTCACATGCTTTAGGAGGAGACCGGCTGTTTGTGTGATCCTAACCATGTGACTGATCACATGGTCATGACATCATTGAAGGTCCTTGCAAGCTATGGTGAATGGAGTGTTTCTTCTCTGCCTGGTCCTGTCAATCAACAGAGCCTCTAGGAGCAGGGGTAACACCCCTTGCACCTAGTGTCCTTATTAGCATAAAATAAAAGTTAATTTTATATAAAAATGGGGGCACCAGTAAATAAAACAGATATATATTTGGAATCAGGTGACATTAGCACATCTCTAATGTCAGCCTGATTCATACTGAAAAAAACGGTGACAGAAACCCTTTAATATAATTATATTGTCACAGGGACAATACACTGTAGGAGACATTGATGAAGCTATCTACACAAGACACACGTTCTACCTTTCTCAGATCAATTATATAACATTTTTATATTAATTCTAACCCCCAATACTATAATACCAATCACTATGAAACCAGTCTCTAGCTCTTTTTTAAATACTTTAATAATACCTGCCATTGCTACATCTTGGAGTAAGGCACTCCACCCTCTAACTGTATTGAATCCCTTCCTGTACTGATATCTAAATTGCCTTTCCTCCACATAATTAATACACCTTGGTCCTTTGTAAAGTCCCTGGAAATAAGAAATCCCATGTCAATTCTTTGTATTGCCCACACATGTAAAAAGCTGAATCCTATGTTGTACAGCACATAAAAAAGTATTCACCCAATGAAGATTGTATGGCAGCAAAATGAAGACCCTGTACTATGGAGAAGTACAACCCTTATCTGCTGGATCGGTAACGCACCAGAAATTTCCAACAGCTTTGTATTGCTTTAAAGGAAAACTTGGATTTTGATATATTCCAAGTTCATATTCTGTAGGATCTCTTCAATGGAAATGGCTTCATTTTTTCACAGCTCAAAAAGAGCCCAAACAGTATAAAAGATGTGCTACAGTAAATACTAAAAAAAGAGAATGTTATGGCCCAGTAAAGTTTTTTTCTTAGGGTAAGTCTCACCTGTTAACATGCCTTCATTCACAACACATGTCCCATTGATTAAAATGGCATCACAAGACATGAAAAACTCTTTGCCAGATAAAACAATAACGTCTCCTGGAACTAAGTAGCGAGACTCAACCTGGCTGCAGTCTGCAAAGAAATGTGCACAAGAGAGTTGTAAGAATGAGCTTTTCATTTGTTACTGGATTAACAAGTTCAACAATGTACTGTAAGACACTGATCCTTTGTCAAAAGAATCCTCTGTAGAATATTTGGAACATCGAAAATTGTATTTTCACTGTCATGGATTTTCTATAATTGTTATGTTCTACCATTTCACCCAGTTTGTACTTTATTATATTGGGTCTTTTTCACCAATTCTGTACATTAACCTTCCATAGTCTTAGGCTGGATTCAGACGGCCATTCCAATTTCCATCCGCAAAACACAAATCTATCTGTACATCCATAGGGTGTTCAGTGATCAGGACCCATTTATTTAAATTAGTGAATGAATGAGTCTGGTGCGGAAAATTTAGGGAATCTGTCACCAGGAACCTCTCTATCAAACTGTTTGCATAGACACATAGCTGTAGTTCACTTGATTGAAATGCTCTTTTTCTTTTGTTGATCTGAGGCTCTGTTGCTGTGTTATGGTACTTTTTTTCCTGATATCTAAATTAGGTCTTGGGTGCAATAAAGGCATCACCATTGCTTTTGCTGCACTCAAGCTTCACTACTTTCTGTGGCAGCCCCTCCCTCACTGCATTCCCACTCAATCAAAGCAGCCATATGAGTGGAGTTTGCTCAACAAGAGCAATAGTGATGCCCTCATTGCACCAAGCGTCTAATTTGCATATTATAACAAAGTATCATAGCTCGGCAACGGAGCCTCAGATCAACAAAAGAAAAACATTTTAATCAGGTGAACCACAATCATGTGTCTACAAAACAGTTGGATAGGCTGGTCACTGGCAACTGTCTGGTACTCTCCAATAGAATATAGACTGTATGTGACAAGCAAAAACCTTTAGTCCATAGATAAACTATATTCACCCTTAGGCCTCATGCACACGAACGTGTGCCGGCCGTGCCCGTGCTGCGGGCCGCAAACTGCGGTCCGCAATGCAAGGGCACTGACCATGAGGCCACCGCATGTGGATCGCGGACCCATTCACTTGAATGGGGTCCGTGATCCACATCCAAGGGTCTGCACCGCAAAAAAGTAGTGCTTGCGCTACTTTTTTGTGGTGCGGAGGCACGGCCAGAAACACCACGAGATATCCATTTGAATGTTTCTTCATTACAGATTGATCAGACTTAGGCCCCATTCACACGTCCTGATTTTTGCTCCGCATCTTCTCCGCGTCCGATCTGCAATAACGGATCTAAAATGCGGATAGTATGCGGATCCATTCATTTCAATGGTTCCCGAAAAAATGCGGACATCACTCCGTGTGTTGTCCGCATCCGTGTTTCCGTTCCGATTGTCCGCAATAAAAAAACAGCTTGTTCTACTTTTATCCCAAAATTGCGGTCCATAGCCCAATACAAGTCTATGGGAAGTCCGTAAATGCGGAAGAAATGCGGAAGACATGCAGAAGGCATCCACATCTTATCCGCATTTGCGGATTCCGTTCCAGGAGGGTAGAAAAAAAAAAAAAAAGGTACAGATGTTATTTATCCTCATAACATATGGATACATCCTTTCCGTTTTTTACGGAAAAGCGGAACGGATGTGCTGGAAAAACTGAACGCATTGCACCCGCACTGAATCCTGACCCATTCGTTTCAATGGGGCTTTTCACATGAACAATGTTTTTCACGCATCAGTTCGCCGTTGCGTTATAATCGCAGCATATGCTATATTCTGCGTTTTTCATGCAGCCCTGGCCCCATTGAAGTGAATGGGTCTGCGTGAATCACGCATTGCAGATGCGGATGCAATGCGTGATTCACTAATGGTTGCTTAGAGATGTTGCTTGTAAACATTCAATTTTTTATCACGTGTGTGAGAAACACATCAAAACACTTTGCACCCGAAAACTGAACGAACGTACGCGATTGCGTGCGGATTGGTGCGGATTTTCCGGAACGCACCCTGAACGCATCCGGACTGAATCCATCTCGCCCGTGTGAAAGGGGCCTTAGAGCTCATTCAAACAACCGTAAGAATGGGTCTTCGGCAATCTTGCGGAACAGGTGCGAACCCATTTATTTCTATGTGCTGTCCGCATCCGTGGTTCCGTTCTGCGGCTCCTTAGGAAAGATAGAGCATGTCATATTCTTGTCCGCAATCGCAGACAAGAATAGGCGATTTGTATTAAGGTTGAGGCCATGCGTGGTCCTCAACTTGCAGAACGCACACAGCCGATATCTGTGTGTTGCTGATCTGCAATTTGCATATCTGCAAAACACGACGGTCGTCTGAATGCGCCCTTATACCAAGGGTTATTCAGCCAAGATAAGTATAGAAACTGCATGTAGCACAGTTTTCACATTAGGAGAAAAATACAACTGTCCTCTAAACTTGCTGTAACAGGTCTGGCTACTGGAATCTTAGGCAAATAACTTTTAACTTAGATGAACTGTCTTTTTGGCCATACGTTTTCACTAAAGCTGATGGACAACTAGGGCGGGAGTCACTTATTGTACATATGTCTTAGGCCTCATGTACATGAACATATTTTCTTTCCATATCCGCTCAATTTTTTATTTTGCGAACCGTGTACAGAACTATTTATTTCAATGGGTCTGCAAAAATATACAGAATGCGCACGGATATCATCTGTATTGTTTGCGGATCCATTTTTTTGCGGACCGCAAAATATATACGGTCGTGTGCATGAGGCCTTATAGATGGTCTACAGAGCTGAGGGGCTACGAGGAGCTCTATGATGTGTATGGACAAGGATAACTCCTTAAAGAGTACCTTACAGACCTCCAGAGATGTGAAGATACAATTCTGGAAATCTAATAACCAGCATAAGCTATTTAAATAAGTAACAACTAATAACCCGCTCACTATGCTGTAAGAACATTTACACAAGCACCACACCACTGTGCTATCCGAAAGTGTAATGGGGTGGGTTCTGCTCCACTGACAGCACCGTGGCAGCTCCAAAACCTTTTTCCTATCCCGTAACTATGCCTATAGCAACCAATCAAATTGCAGCTTTTATTTCATATTTTGCTTTTGAGAAATGAAAACTTAACTGTGATTGGTTACCATGGAAAATACAGTTTTTCCTTATGGGTACGACCACATGGACAGATATGCTGAGGATTTTCCACATTGGAACTGCCTGCAGAAAAACCTCAACATTTGCAGTAGCAACTAATTTTTAAAATCTCAGAAAGGAGAAAGGACTTGTCTTTAGATAAATTGACTCCTGATTTTGGCTTCCAAAGCTGCGTCAGAAAACCTGACCGTGTGGCTGTCCCCTATTGTGACACCTTTGAGCACTTTCACATAGCAGTATTCTTCATTCAGAGTTTTACATCAGTATTTGTAAGCCAAAGCCAGGAGTGGAATATAAACAGAAAAAAAATTTAATACAATAAGTCGACAGGACTTTGTTTTCTGTCCAGCATAAGGGAAACCAGACGGATCCGTTATGATTCTCATAGGCTTCTATTATGATGGATCAAAACGGAATGCCTCTTAAAGGCTTCCGTTTTGATTTCCGTCTTATGGATTCCGTTATTTTCCATTATAACGGAATGCATAACGGTGATGTGAACAAGCTCTAACTCAGCCCTATCCACTGCCAGGTTTAGGGGTTATTAAGACCTGTGTCTAAAATGCTGGTCTTAATAAATGTGCCCCTTGGTCTTTAAAAAAAGGTTCTGCAGAAGTTGTTGTGCATTTTAAATACACGACTTCCTTCATCTCAATGTTTTATAGCATTTAATATACATAAACTCACATATTTATCAATTAGTATTTAGCAAAATATACATACCACCATTTTGTTTGTACACGGTCACTTTCATGTTATTGTGAGCTTTAACCAAATTGTGAAGCTTTGAAGATTGCTTAAAAAGGAATGGCAAAAAGGTAAAATGAAATATACATAACGTTTGCAGCAGGTAATATATAATTGTGCATAAAATCCATAGAGAATTAATATCTTTGTATAATAACATATTATATCTTGCATATCTTACATTCAAATAGTAATTATAAGAAAACCAGTCACGAGGACTATAACATAATAGTTGTATGTATATTACATAATGCTGCTCCATTCAGTCTTTACAAGACTGCAGGAAATAATCGAGCACTGTACTCGGCAACCTCCAGCAGTCCCACAGAGAATGAAAGGAGTGGCAGGACATGTTTTAGACTCCCGTTCTCAGGGTCAATGGGGATACTTTTCATACTTGTCCAACCCCTTTAATTAATATGGAAACCTTTGTTGTGAAAAATAAAAAAAATACATACAGTATGTGGAATTAAAAATAAAAACTTGCACTAAGCTTGCAATCTTCATTCCTTCATTCTGTTTCAGAATTTTCTTATGTGGATGTGTCTCTCCCAGTAATACATGCTAGATGTCTGGTCTATGTATCCAGGATACTACTGTTTTCACTAGCTCTCATCAACTAGCACAGATTCACCCCTGTAATGCTTGTCCTTTCTACAGCCTATGAGGATGCCTTCACCTTGCACTAATAGACATTGATACTGAAGAGTGTGTCCTTTTTCCCTCCCCCTGCAGAGTTTGTGATGGAGACTATCCTCTTTATCTATACAAAGACACAGCTTATATGATATCCCTCTCTCCACCTTCAGGTGCCTTGTGTGTGCCTTTCTTCCTATCTACACTGTGATACAGTAAAGACACACAGGCTGCCCGCATAAAGGCATTGATGTTTTCCTTCCTCTCCAAATCAATATCTTCCCTTCACAACTTCTTTAGCCTACCCTGCTGCCACCGGTGATGCCTCATTCACACGTCAGTGTTCGGTCAGTGATTTCTTTGAGCCCAAACCAGGTGCAACTCTGAACACAGAACGGGGCAGACCTTTCCCTTATACCTTATCTCTGTGGAGGCTCCAATCCTGGTTTTGGCTCACAACCACTGATGGAAATCACTGACTAAAACACTGACGTGTGAATGAGGTTTAATACTGAGAGGAGGAAGGGGATGAACATAGAGAAAGCTCACACTGTGTTAGGCTGGAGTACACATAGACTTTTTGTAGCACTTTTGATGGATTTTAACTATCAATAGGATGGCTGTAGAGCACATGATTGTATACAAGTCAATTTACTGCAGCTATAGCTCAATAGTTAAAATCATTCAAAAGTACTACAAAAAGTTTAGGAGTGCCCCAATCTTTAGTTACAGTACTAAAATTAGCAGAAAAATTGGTAATAAAAACTATTTAGAAAGTTGCTAAATTTTGCACTTAGGATGTAAATGAACAATAAAAAAAATAAGTGCACCATTTTTCATAGCCTTTAAATATGATAAACCATGCTTTCATTGATTACTTTACCTTTCGATGTTCAATCATTAATAATGTTATGTTACAGATACACAGAACAAGAATGGCCAAGCCATATCCCAGGTAATTTTCTACTAGCATAAGGATAATAGCAGCAATCTGGTAGATATATAATGCGTTTAACACCTGCGTACAGAGACAATATTTAAAATGTTGATGGTTAAATAGTGAACAATCATTTTATAGTATAGGCTAGATGTGCACAGTACACGAGCTTGCCGTTTTTCTATCATTTTACTGACTATTCATTTTCTAATTGCAGCCACTGCAAAAATTAACAGATGATTGCTTTGGGTCTGGCTTCTCACATTAGCAAACAGTTGATTTTGCAGGGGCAATTTGCCTCTACTATATAAATTCATTGTAGTGGACACTGCAGAAAAATGTATTATTACATGTCAGCAATTTAGATAAATGACAATGGTATAAAATATTGCCAGTTTGGGTCTGCTACAGCAGCCGTTTGTTAGTGGCTCTGTTCTCCGGCTCATAGAGAGGTTTTCAGTTTGGAGTCCATGATATGACATCTATATTCCCCAATAATGCATATTAACAGGGGTCTTTGTGAGATAACCCTCTTAAATTGCATGTTACTCTATAGTGTAAATATATGTAAAAAGTAATTTTGTACGTGTATTGCTTTATGTAAATTGTACTAATACTGAGTTTTATATAGCCTGCAGAGTTCTGCTATTTTCTTCTAGATATAGTCACAAAACTTGTCATCAAATGTTTTTCCTCCATGAAATTAATCAATATTGGTTGAATATCTCAGAACCGAAATCACCAGAACAAGCCCTGTTGACCAGGTTTGGAATGTCCCACTCTGATGTTTGCAGAAGTCTGTATGTGACAATATGTTTCCTGCTTATTTAAGCAATACTTGACAAAGCTAATCAACATTTTAGATACATTTTATTGGTAAACTTCAGAATAGTGAACATGTGATTAAAAATAAATAACCTACAAAAACCTCACCGTCCTGTCAAAAAAGCCCATGAAACATAACAGCATCTTACATGCACAAAAAGCCAATGGGACCAAAGCATATAAAAAAATATTTCAAGCTTTATTAATCTAACAAAATAAATAATAAATCAGAAAGAAAGAAAATGGCATTATGGAAAAAGATAGAGAGAGCATAGCAAGGAGCGTAATGCCAGATCCATGTCTTAAAAGTATCTATTGTGGAAATGGTGCCACTAAAGTCTCACAGTCAAACACATACAAATATAGTAGATACTACTATATTTGTATGTGTCTGACTTGTTATCGATACTGGTGGTATCTCCTATTTGCGATGTTGCTGCGTAATCATGCATATCTTCTATAATAATGTAAATTGATAACTTTCTTTCTATGTTATATGAGATTTTTTTTTAATATATTTACCTAATGGTTCAGCTAATACGATGCAGCTAGTATGTTTTGTTATCTGAACTGCATATACTTTTGGTGTTTGTGGTGCTGCGGTATATTTTAACCAATCAGTACCCCTTTTGTTAGCTACTGGTTTCTATACGATTGTATTTACTGGTACCGTGAAACGTTTAGTGGCACCATTTGCACAATAGATGCTTTAAAGAGACGGATCGCTCTATCTGGCATTACGCTCCTTGCTATGCTCTCTATCTTTTTCCATCATGCCAGTTTCTTTCTTTCTGATTTATTATTTATTTTGTTAGATTAATAAAGCTTGAAATATTTTTATATGCTTTGGTCCCCTTGGCTTTTTGTGTATGTAGAACATGTGATTAAAATTATATTTATGGAAAAGAATACATTGTACCTTAAAAATGAAGAGTTTCCAAAGTGGTGCAACTTCAACTTCAATGGTATTATGTCCACATACTAACTTTCTAAAATGGTTTGGAAGAAATAAAAGTTAAGCCATTTAAGAAAGACAATCATAGGTACAAATGTAACAATTTCCACAATTGTATACTAAAGTCTAGCTTATAGGAATTACTTAGCATACTAAAGTGTAGCTTAAAGGAATTACTTAGTATACTAAAGTGTAGCTTAAAGGAATTAGTATGGCCGGCAGCAATCCATTGTATGAATAGAATACATAGATTTGCTCCATAGAGCTGCATGCCGAAAGTGGAGGGGGGAGGGTAAAAGGCGAGTGTAAACTAGCTTTATTATGCTGCATTCTGGCTCTCACCTTATTATACTGCACTCTGGGTCCTTATATAACAATTCTCCCTGTTCAGAACCCATCTTTATGATATTTTGCACACAGAGACAGCAGCATTACTATCTAATTGTAGAGCAGTGATTTTGTCCTGCTCTAAATTATAAGTTATCCGTGCAGGCAAAATGTCTTCAGGTTGAGTAGCTTCTCAGTACCAGGGAGAATTGCTACATGAAGGGAGGCATGAGAGTGCAGTGTAAGGGCTCATGCACACGAACCTGCCAATTGTGATCTCCAATGCACATGTACCACCCGTGTGGCCTGCGCTGATGAATGCAGATCCATTCAACTTGAATGGGTCTGGGTCTGTGATCAGCCTACACCGCAAAACAATAGATCATGTTCTATTTTGTGGTGCAGAGGCACGGAACGAAATGCCACAGATGCTCTCCGTAGTGCTTTCGTGGCCTTCTGCTCCATGCCTCTGCTCCGTATCTTGTGGGTTGTGGACCCATTTAAGTGAATGGGCCCGCATTCGTGATACGGTGCGCACACAGCCAGTGCCCGTATATTACGTGCCCACTCTTTGCTAGCTGTAATTCGAGCACAGCCCGCACCCATTTGTGTGCATAAGCCCTAATAAAGTGAGGTCTGGAATGCAGTATAATGAAGTGAGACCCCACCTCCTACCCCACCCCCTCTCCCCCTTCATGAAACTCTGCAACATGACACAACCAGTTCTAATCACATTCTAGGATGGCATGCTGATGGTCATATTAAAGGGGTTTTCCGGGATTTTACTACTCGCTCAACTCTACTGATGAGGATAGGTCATCAGTAGAGTTGAGCGAACGTGCTCGTAACGAGCACTGTAGTGCTCGGATCCCCTGCGCTCGCATGGGCGCAGCCATCCGGATCCGTCCTCCTCACCCGACTGCAAGTCAGTGGGGACGGATCCGTTTGGTATGACACACTCGTGTGTCATACCAAACGGATCCGCCCCCATTGACTTACAGTCGGGTGAGGACGGATCCGGATGCCTGCGGCCATGCGAGTGCAGGGGATCCGAGCACTACAGTGCTCGTTACGAGCACGTTCGCTCAACTCTAGTCCTCAGTAGTAAAATCCTGGAAAACCCCTTTAAGTAATTCCTGGAGAATAATTGGTGGCCTCAACAGTCACATGCCACATTTACTGGCATCACAGCTCAATGGTGGCTTGTACACTAAGATTACTGGATCAGCAGGAAATTGAAGAGATGCGTAGTGTTTTATTTTTCATTTATTTGAAGAATTTGCTATTGTTATTGTTTTTCAGAAAATGAATAACTCATTTAACAGTGATTTTCTCTACTACATTGGGGCCTTATCAGGATGTTTAGTTCCCTTTCTATACAAGCCACAGTATAATCTTACCTTATTCAAAATCCTAGAGACAATACAAGAATTAAGGATGACTTATAAGGATTACCTTATAGCTTGCTCCTCTTCTGTTAAGCCAGATGCATAGTAAGAGTGTATGCTAAAACAAGAGTGTTCATCCTCCAACGTGCTGCAATAAGAGAAATTGTAGAATACATACATAAGTAAAGTTTCCTAGTCCAAAATTTTAAACATGCCATCCTTTTCAAAGCTTGTTTGCCTTCTGGTCTTTTGAATTACCAAGGGAATTGATGGATTTATTTTCAGGACAGGGGAATAGTGGGGGTCCCAGAAATCAGACCTCACAGATCTGTTATTTATCCCCTTATTGTATGTGAACGATGAACGTGAAGATAAAAAAGTTAGGGCCCCGGAAAGGCAGAGAGCGAAAGATGAAAATGCAAAAACAAAAAAACTACAGAGCAGAAAGTGTTAAAGGGGTTGTCTCACCTCATTAAGTCTTGTTTATTTTGTGTATAACTGTATGTTAAGTGATTTACTAATGTATGTCTATTTAACATTAGGCCTTTGTGACTTATTAGTTGACATTTTTAAATCTTTCAGACTCTGCTCATTCCAAGGGGTTATGGCCACCATTGCAATACATCAGCAGTGGCCGCGCTTGAGCACTGCAAGTGAAACAGCTGGCTTTTCTAGTGGCCAGGAATTGTAGGAGCACGCTCGTATAGAGTCCTGCACATGTGCATTACCTCCTGGCCTAAGCCACCTTGTATCTCTAATTTCTTAAGCTCCTGTACCTGACTGCAACTTGTTCCTCCTATAGAAGAGCTCCAGGGCATGCACCAGAGCCTTGGAGCTGTTCCATACAACTATTACAAGAGGGAAAAAATAATCTGCTAAAGGTCCGCTGCGCAAAGGCTGCTAATGATTCAAATACACTAGCAGCCTCAGCAGCTTGGGAGCACACATACACTGCTTGCCTGTGCCAGCACTCAAAGAAAGCAGCCTTGCTCCCACCAGCTAAGAGATGGCGCTCACAGACCTGCAGGGAAATGTGCAATGCAGGAAGTGAGAACCCATACAAGTCAATGGGATTTTCACACATCCGTTCTCTTAATGGATCCTTGGGCCTTATATGAGAATCTCACTGCATGTCCTTAACTGGTCCATTTATGGGATCAGAATAGCCATTTCTATTGGCAAGAGGGAGAACAAATGGAATAATCTCTTTTTTGCAGACAGAAAATTGGACACAGTTGTGTGAATAAGCTCTAAAGACACTCACCCGATGTTTTCAAACTTCTTTTGACTGAAATTCCACACATATCGAATTTTCTGCACTCTAATGAATTTAACCTGTAACAAGAAATGGCATGGCATTTTTTGAATATTTCAACATGACTGTGTCATTTATCAAGCATCATGCAATAGGTACGTGCTAGCCCTGCATCCTTACTACTGCCTTGCACCCAGCCAAACTGTTTACAATAAGGGCACCACAACTACCCAGCATCAGGGTGTGGAAAGAAAGGTTGCATCCTCCAGTTATTACACAGCCCTAGGGAGCGCCAAAAAAGAGTTAGTCACTGTGAATTTTGAGTACTACCACCATCATCACCACAAGCAATCCTCCCCTCCAAGTCGCTGCATATGTACAGCCAATTGTTTTGGAACTGTAGTCACAAAAGTGCAGATTTCTGAAAACTGCCCATAGCAACCCATCACAGGTAAGCTTTTAGTTTTCAAGAACACAATAAGGAATGAAAGCTGTGCTGCGATTGGTTGTTTTTGTTTAAAAACAAAACTTTTTCGACAGTTTACGAAATCTGCCCCTTGGAATATTTGGATACATTTAATCAAGATAATTTGCTACTTTAAATGTATTAGAGCAATACATAAGCATAGTCAAAATCTTATTTTTAAATTCAGGCTGGCCCAAAGATTAGCTGATAGCTGCAGCTCAGGTTTTTCTAACCCCTAGTGATTAATATTATACTGTATGATGGATGTGTAAATGAATTGACAGGCCAGATCCACTAGAAAGAAATGTGTATTCCAATTTTTTGGCTTACTTTTCAAATTTTTGTGAAAACAGAGCAACAAATATGAGACCTGCACCATTTAATTTAGTGTGTGAAACACTAGTCTTTAGTAAATGATCCCCAAAGGCTGCTTGATTCCATGTTCATATAGGTGTTCCTGAGCATACACTGCATTTGGCATAACTTTCAGAATAGCAGACATACACCTGTTACAGAGCTCAAAAACTTAGGGGCCATGTCCACTCAAAAAGTATAATTAGTTGTGAAATGTATGTAAGGTGAAATAAAAAAAATTAAATGTGTCCCCATACTAAATTTGACATCAATTTTTATGGTTGCCCAGTGTGCATTTAACCTGACTCACTGATTAGATTATCCTCGTACTGTGACATCACTATGTTCATGACCTCTGTACTGTGACATCACTGTGTTCATTACCTCTGTACTGTGACATCACTATGTGCATTATCCATTTACCGAGACATCACTGCTTACATTATCCCTGGACTGCAACATTATGGTGTACATTATCCCTATAATCTAACATCACTGTGCTAATCATCCCTGTATGGTTGTACTGTGACATCTGTGTTTATTATGCCTGTACCACATTTTTGTGTTTATTGTTTCAGTACTGTGAACATCATTATATTAGCTATACCTTTACTATGACATCACTGTGTACATGTTCCCTGTACTGTGACATCACTGTGTACATTATCTCTGCACTATGACATCACTATCTTCATTGCCTCAGTACTGTGACATTACTGTGTTCATTATCTCTGTACTGGAACATCATTATAGACATTATCCCAGTACTGTGGCATCACTGTGTTCATTATCTCTGCACTATGACATCACTGTCTTCATTGTCTCAATACTGTGACATCACTGTGCTATTATTTCTGTATTACTACTTTGCTGTTTATTATCACTATACTGTGACATCACTGTCTACGTTATCCCTGCACTGTGACATAACTGTCTGCATTTTCTCACTATAATTGCATCACTGTATAAATGATCCCACTATTATTACATCATTATTAGAGATGAGCGAGCATACTCGTCCGAGCTTGGTGCTCGTTCGAGTATTAGGGTACTCGTAAGTGCTCGCTAAGTGCTTCGAGTATCTCGCCATGCTCGAGGAAATGGCAACTTCCGCATTGTGCTTTTTTGGCGCCTAAAAACACAGCCAATCACAAGCCAGGAGACTCTACAGTACACCCAGCATCACGTGGGGCCCTTACATGTCGATAGCAGGGGTTGGCTGGCCTGATCAGGTGACCCTGGAATATACTACCGACTGGCCGCGGCGCTCGGCTCAGATGCCGTCTGGATGTCATTAGGGATAGAGCTGCTGACTTTCAGGGACAGTGTTAGGGCCTGCATTTAGTTGTCTGTTAGGCAGGGATCACCCACAAAGAACCCAACAGCCCTTCTAAGGGCTAGAAGACATTTTATTTTATTTTTTTTGTCACTTGTCTGGCTGGCACTAGTAGTGCAGCTATCGCCATATCTAACCCTGTTTTTTTTTATTGTTCTATCTCAGTGATACAAATCCATTGCACACAGCACTGTGGAACCATTCTGTGTGTCACAGTTCAGCACTGACTCACTCCAATCCATATATACTGTCCAGGTGACGCTTTCTGTACGTCACACAATACAACCAAGTCATTTGCTACCAATATCATCTACAGCTTGATCCAGAAAACTCTTTGTGCGACATTTGTCTGGGTCGCAGACTAAATAGCCACCATTAACAGGGTGTCAGTGAGTTCTACCATAGTTCTTGCACGTCACGTTC
Organism: Rhinella marina; assembly: GCA_900303285.1. NCBI lineage: Eukaryota > Metazoa > Chordata > Amphibia > Anura > Bufonidae > Rhinella > Rhinella marina. The sequence continues at coordinate 42,908 of ONZH01010473.1, read as the reverse complement.
CCAAAAAAACAAAATATAAAAAAAAAATTTATTTTTTCAGTTGTTTTAGCTCAGTGATACAAATCCATTTTACTCAGCTGTGTGTAACCTTTCTGTGTGTCACAGTTCAGCACATTCGCTCCCATCCGTATATACTGTCCAGGTGACACTTTCTGTACGTCACACAATACAACCAAGTCATTTGCTACCAATATCATCTACCGCTTGATCCAGAAAACTCTCTGTGCGACATTTCTCTGGGTCGCAGACTAAATAGCCACCGTTAACAGGGTGTCAGTCAGTCCTACCATAGTTCCTGCACGTTACATTCCCAAAAAAACAAAATATGAAAAAAAAAATAATAATTTTTTCAGTTGTTTTAGCTCAGTGATACAAATCCATTTGACTTAGCTTTGTGTAACCTTTCTGTGTGTCACAGTTCAGCACATTCGCTCACATCCGTATATACTGTCCAGGTGACACTTTCTGTACGTCACTTAATTCTACCGGACTTAATTTTTTTTTTTTTTTTTTATCATACACCTATATACAAAAAATGTTGAACCCCAGGGCTAAGGGTCGAGGGCGAGGGTGTGGGCGTGGGCATGGGCATTCAATTACTGCAGGGGGCAGAGGCCGTGGTCCTGGGCAGGGTGAGACAGTACCCGCTGATGAGAGAGCAGGGGAATTCCGCAGAGCTACACTCCCTAGCTTCATGTCTCAACTTTCAGGGACACGTGGTAGAGGACTGTTAAAACCACAACAGTGCGAACAGCTGATCTCGTGGATTGCGGACAATGCTTCAAGTAATTTGTCCACCAGTCAGTCTTCCACGCAGTCCACCCACGTTACCCAAGAAAGCACTCCTATGGCTCCTCCACCTCAACCTCCTTCCCCCGAGTCTGCCCCCTCCCAGGAAAACTTGGAATGCGATCCGGCATACTCTCAGGAACTGTTTTCTGGACCCTTCCCAGAGTCACAAACCACTACTCAGGTTGCTGCTGACCTCGTTCCCGATGCCCAAGTTTTCCAACTGTCGCAGTCTGTGGGTGATGATGATGATGATGACAATGTTGACTTAGTGGAAGAAGTTTGTAAAGAGGTGTCGGACGATGAGGAGACACGGTTGTCAGACAGTGGTGAAGTTGTTGTTAGGGGAGGAATTCCGAGGAGGGAGCAGACTGAGGAATCGGAGGATGACGAGGTGACTGACCCAAGCTGGGTTGATATGCTGAGTGAAGACAGTGCTTCTGAGGCGGAGGCGAGTGCTGCACCAGAACAGGTTGTAAGAGGCAGTGGTGTGGCCAGAGGGAGAAGCAGGGCCAGAGCTGGTGCATCAGCAGCAACTGTTCCACGTAGTGAAGCTCCCGTGGCGAGGCCTAGATGTTCGCAAGTCTGGAGGTTCTTTAAAGAAAGTGAGGATGACCGACGGACTGTGGTGTGCAACCTGTGCCACACCAGGATCAGCAGGGGTGCCACCACTACTAGCCTAACCACCACCAGCATGCGCAGGCATATAAGTGCTAAACACCCCACTCAATGGAACCAAGGCCGTTCACCACCTCCTGCAGGTCACACCACTGCTCCTTCCCCTGTGTTACTCGCTGCCTCTGCTAGTCAACCCCCTGCGTCACTCGCTGCCTCTGCTAGTCAACCCCCTGCCCAGGACCCCGGCACGAGCGCCTCCCGCCGGAAAACCACACCTTTCGCCTCCACGATCCTCCACAGCGTCCACCAATGTGTCCCAGCGCAGTGTTCAGCTGTCTTTACAGCAGACGCTGGAGCGCAAGAGGAAATACAGTTCCACCCACCCACATGCCCAAGCCCTCAACGTCCACATCTCCAAATTGCTTAGCCTGGAGATGCTGCCCTATAGGCTGGTAGAGACCGAGGCCTTTCGAAATCTCATGGCGGTGGCTGCCCCTCGGTATTCCGTCCCCAGCCGCCACTATTTTTCCCGATGTGCCGTCCCAGCCCTACACCAGCACGTGTCACAGAACATCATCCGTGCCCTGACCAACGCTGTTTCTGAGAAGGTCCACCTAACCACGGACACGTGGACAAGTGCTGCCGGGCAGGGACACTATATCTCACTGACGGCACATTGGGTTAACCTGGTGGAGGCTGGGACCGAGAATGACCCTGGGGCCGCTCATGTACTGCCCACACCGAGGATTGCGGGGCCTACCTCAGTCACGGTCTCTCAGACGTACTATGCCTCCGACGACGACGACCCCTCCTCCTCCACTGAATTACCATCCGTGGGCACGGCGCCTTCAGTCGGTAGCTCTAGGCGCAGCAGCAGTGCAGTGGGTAAGCGCCAGCAGGCGGTGCTCAAACTGCTGAGCTTAGGTGACAAAAGGCACACCGCCCAAGAGCTGTTACAGGGCATCACGGCGCAGACCGATGTGTGGCTGGCACTGCTGAACCTCAAGCCAGGCATGGTTGTGTGTGACAACGGGCGTAACCTGGTGGCGGCTCTGCAACTCGGCAGACTGACACATGTGCCATGCCTGGCCCACATGTTCAATCTTATAGTTCAGCGGTTCCTCAAGACATACCCCAATCTGTCTGATTTGCTCACCAAGGTGCGCCGCATCTGTGCGCATTTCCGCAAGTCGAGCACAGATGCTGCCACTCTCAGGGCAGCGCAGCGCCGCCTACAACTGCCCGCTCACCGTCTGTTGTGCGACGTGCCCACGAGATGGAATTCCACATTAAACATGTTATCCAGAGTTTACCAGCAGCGCAGAGCGATTGTAGACTGCCAGATGTCATCTTCCACCAGAACTGGTAGTGAGGTCTCTCATATTTCTCAAGTCTACAATGAGGAGTGGACGTGGATGTCTGATATCTGCCAGGTGTTGAGCAACTTTGAGGAGTCAACACAGATGGTCAGCGGCGATGCCGCCATTATCAGCCTCACCATCCCTCTGCTTTGCCTGTTGAAAAACTCACTGCTCAGCATCAAGTCGGATGCTTTGCGCTTGTCACCAGAGACGGTGGAGGAAGATACGTCGCTTGATAGCCAGAGCACCCTCCGGTCTGTTTCTCAGCGCGTATCGGAGGAGGGGGATGAGGATGAGGAGGAAGAGGAGGAGAATGTCGGCGAGACAGTAGAGGGTACCAGTGCTCAGTCCTTAACTCTTGAGCGTGTATGGGCTGAAGAGGAGGACTTGGAGGAGGAGGAGGAGGAGGAAATGGAGAGTCAGGACAGTGAGGAGAGGGAATTCTTGTGTGTTGGGACTCTGGCGCACATGGCAGACTTCATGTTAGGCTGCCTATCCCTTGACCCTCACGTTAGAAGAATTTTTTCAAACACTGATTACTGGGTGTTCACTCTCCTGGACCCACGGTACAAGCAGAACCTTTCCACTCTCATCCCTGCAGAGGAAAGGAGTATGAGAGTGAATAGGTATCAACAGGCCCTGGGGCACAAGCTGAAACAATTCTTCCCATCTGACGCCGCTAGCGGCAGAGGGCATGGTTCTGTGGGCCAAGTAGCGGGGGAGAGGAGGCGAGCAGGCAGCTTGTCCAGCACTGGCAGGGGAACGCTCTCCAAGGCCTTTGCCAGTTTTATGTCACCCCAGCTAGACACTGTCACCTGTCCCCAGTCTAGGCAGAGTAGGGGGGAGCTGTACAGAAAGATGGTGAGGGAGTACCTAGCTGACCATACCAACGTCCGTAGCGATCACTCTGCTCCATACAACTACTGGGTTTCAAAGCTGGACACGTGGCCTGAACTGGCGCTGTACGCCTTGGAGGTGCTGGCCTGCCCTGCCGCTAGCGTTCTGTCAGAGCGGGTATTCAGTGCAGCTGGTGGCGTCATCACCGATAAGCGTACACGCCTGTCAACTGACAGCGCTGACAGGCTGACGCTTATTAAAATGAACAAAGCCTGGATTTCACCGGAATTCAAATCTCCTCCGGGGGAAAGCAGCTAAAGATTTAAATAACTTATGTATCCGATTCCTCCTCTCTAGTCCTCCTCCTACTCCTCCTCCTCCTCCATATCGTCTTTGCCTAATGCTGACCCAAAAAACGCCATTTTTTAGAGGTCCAACTGGCACTCTTTTAGCACAATTTTTCAGGAGGGCCCCCTACAAGCCCTCTCTTCAAACAATTTTTCAGGAGGGCCCCCCTACAGGCCCTCTATTCAAACAATTTTTCCAGAGGTCCACCTACAGGCCCTCTCTTCAAACAATTTTTCAGGAGGGCCCCCTACAGGCCCTCTATTCAAACAATTTTTCAGGAGGGCCCCCTACAGGCCCTCTATTCAAACAATTTTTCCAGAGGTCCACCTACAGGCCCTCTATTCAAACAATTTTTCCAGAGGTCCACCTACAGGCCCTCTCTTCAAACAATTTTTCCAGAGGTCCACCTACAGGCCCTCTCTTCAAACAATTTTTCAGGAGGGCCCCCTACAGGCCCTCTCTTCAAACAATTTTTCCAGAGGTCCACCTACAGGACCTCTATTCAAACAATTTTTCCAGAGGTCCACCTACAGGCCCTCTATTCAAACAATTTTTCCAGAGGTCCACCTACAGGCCCTCTCTTCAAACAATTTTTCCAGAGGTCCACCTACAGGCCCTCTCTTCAAACAATTTTTCAGGAGGGCCCCTACAAGCCCTCTATTCAAACAATTTTTCCAGAGGTCCACCTACAGGCCCTCTATTCAAACAATTTTTCCAGAGGTCCACCTACAGGCCCTCTCTTCAAACAATTTTTCAGGAGGGCCCCCTACAGGCCCTCTATTCAAACAATTTTTCAGGAGGGCCCCCTACAGGCCCTCTATTCAAACAATTTTTCCAGAGGTCCACCTATAGGACCTCTATTCAAACAATTTTTCCAGAGGTCCACCTACAGGCCCTCTCTTCAAACAATTTTTTGGGAGGGCCCCCTACAGGCCCTCTATTCAAACAATTTTTCCGGAGGTCCACCTACAGGCCCTCTCTCCAATTCCAGTTCCAAGTTTTATTTGCGCATACTGCATACATTTTTATTTTTGGGATAGGTGTGAAAAATAATATTACTTGCGAATCTATATTGCCCAACATTGGATACGGTAGCAAGTAGAAGACCAAACACATGCTGCTCACAGGGTTCAGCAAATTCCTTGTCCACAATGTCAAGGAGGACGAGGTTCTGTGGATGAGCAACAAGTCCTTCTGTACTGAAATCGCCAACAAAGTCTCCATCTAAGAACACACAGACCATTGTTCAGAGTGTGTTCAGAGAGCGGCACAGCTCGCCATCAAAGTGAGGACACGTCCCCTTAGCTGCAGTGGGAAAGACACTCCCCTGGCCAGAGCAAGCTCTTTTTCCCTTTTCCGTGTTTGAAATATCCATTAAATAGAGGGTCCCAAGATAGGGGACGTATACGGTATTAAACTGAGAAGAATCGATACTGCACCGGCTGATGCTAGAGTATTTCCAATTGCATTCCAGCTGTTGTCACCACCACACACGCTAGCCCAGGGGGCACTCCTCTGGCTCTTCCAGCGAAACCTCCTTCCCCCCCACCTACCCCCCAGGCCCTCTCTCCAAACAATTTACCCCTGGTAGGGGGACGTATTAGATATTGTACTGATTCTGAATTGCCTCCTGCGATAGACAGGAATCGAACCCAGATCAACTGCTTGGGAAGTAGCTATGCTCACCACTATACCACCAGCAGGCACAGCAACTGATAAGAACAGATACTAAACTTGATTTCAGCTGCAGTGCCAGCATGAGCAGTGGTGTCACCTGCAGGCGGTGATGGACCTTCGTTGCACCTAGTTGGGTGCTTCCCTAACATGTGATGGGTATTTGCCTCGCCTTTCTTGGTCTGGGTGAGCACAATTGCCATGAGGGTAACCACCAGGCTGTTGCCTGAGAATTTGGGGTAATGGTGGGATTAGGCAGCCTCAGAGGCATCCATGCATGCTGCCCCTGCTGTTTCCTGTCCATTTCCGTGGTGTTTCCATCATTTTCTGAGGTTTCCAGGTTTTCACCCAGCCTTCCCTAGGCAGAGCCTTGGTCCCCCGCAAAAATGCTCGAGTCTCCCATTGACTTCAATGGGGTTCGTTATTCGAAACGAGCACCCGAGCATCGGGAAAAGTTCGACTCGAATAACGAGCACCCGAGCATTTTAGTGCTCGCTCATCTCTAATCATTATCCCTGACTTCTGACATCACTGTGTGCATTGGACCTGTGCATTAGGGAATCTTATCATAGGCATTTCTGAACGTATTGTGGAAAGTGGACATTGTGGAGTGAGGTCCCATTTTTTGATCCCATTTATCTATATTTTTATCCTGAAATGTGTAATATATTTTACAAATATCCAGAAGGAAAGTACTCATAATAGTAAACCGGGATGTCCTCTAGAAAAAAGACACCCATCTGTAGATGTTGTTTTGGGGTTCTTTTCTGTTGTCAGTACAGAGCACAGTTGACTAGATGAGATGCCTTTGAAGCAGCTATGGGTCGCTATACTGGTGCATATCAAGCAAATACTGTTTTAGAATTTATCCCCTAATCAGTACAGATCTGGGTACTGGTTGGTTGAATGAGACGTATTTGATGTGGAGTAAAATAGTTGTCTATAGATAGATATCTCTTCCTTTTGGAGGAGTTTCTGCTTTGGTTGATGCTGTATTAGTCAGGTTTTTGTCCTTGAGGAGGAGAGCTAATTAGCATTTTTACATCAAGCATGCACCATTTAAATCTCTTCAATGATAACTAGTAACCCCTCCCAGATAATAAACAAAATTGTATGCAATTTCAAAGTACAAACTTTGCTAAAAATCCACTTTCAGCACTTACCTTGAGATCAGACCTTCTTATAGCATTATTTAAAATTGAATTTTTGTCAGAGATGACAGAACATTGCAATCCACTCTGAAATAAATGTGCAAATGCATCCAAGCTTAACCAACGAACCTTCTTCCTGGTGTATTTCTTTCTTTCATCCTATATAAAACAATATAATATCACTATACAATAATAAACCTTAACATGCATATACTGTAAATGAGATTGTTTGCTGAAAGCGATAACACTACTTACAGTTGTTCTTAATAAAACCACATTGGCTTTCTCCAAAGAAGAAGGGACACAGTTTGCCCAGACGCTCCATTCAGGTTTCCAATAAAAGAGGAGTAAGAGAATCCCACCTGATATAAAGTAGCCAATCACACACAGAATAATCCATGGTACACTCATCCTATAGCCAAAAAGTTCCTGGAAACAAGATAGAGTCAAAACTGTAACCAATAAAATAGCAATATTAACAGCAGCCCTTACTGTAAGGCATCATGCACAGCACACTGCAGTATTATGGACCCATATAGTACTTAGTTTTATGTAGCTGATTAGCTGTCATCAGGGGCATAGCTAGTGCAGAGGTAGCAGTCGCCATCGGGTCCAGGAGCCTGAAGGAGCCCAAAGACCCTTGTAAGAAGACACCAGTATTATAAAAAGTGCATGCTGGTCATGTTACCTCTGGCTGGAGGGAAGGGGTTCAGTCAAGAATTTTGCATGGTGGTGTTGGGGCATTTCAATTTTCGCCTCAGGCAGCAAGAAGGCTATGTGCTTCCCTGCCCCTGGCAAGTGCTGAGGGAAGGGGGGGGGGCAAACTGAACTCTTGCACCAAGGCCCATGAGCCTTTAGCTATGACCTTGGCTGTCATATGGTGTTTTGCATTTCATATGAAGGCATACAGTGGATTTTCTCGAGGATTCATGCAAGTTCCTTCAGAAACTAAATTGTGATATGCCTGTTGGAAGCCATATTGTGGAGACAGAATATCTTTCTAAAACAGTGGTGCACAGAGGCACCTTATAACAACCCACAGAATGCTGACAGCATCATGCAATAGTCCAGAACTGTAGGACTCTGTTTACCATCGTACAGTCTGACTGACAAAACAAGGATGTTTACTTAGGTGTGGTACCATGTGAAGAGCACTAGCTGTTGCTGTAATATTATATTTATATGTTCTTTTATATAGAAAATTAATAATATACATCTTATTGTGAAGAAGGTGCTGCAGGATGACAGGTGCAGTTCTTCACTGGGGCTCATCCAGGTTGTGGCCTTCTGTCAGGTTGAAAATCTGTCAGGTTGCACTTGTTGTCAGAGTTTGGTTTATAGACACCAGACAAGGATAGTGTTAGTACAGGTTAACAGTAAAGGGATCCTGTCACCATGAAAATGCAGTGTTATTAGCAAGCAGCATTTTATAGGACAGGAGGAGCTCAGCAGATTGATATAGTATAGTATTGTAGGAAAAGGTTCAATATAATTTGTCATTTATTCATCTAAATTTTTGTTAATTTTATGATTTAATCGTAATAAATTCAGTTGCTCACCAAATGTTGGTAACAGTAATCGGAAAAAGGGTATTCCCATCAAAGACAATGGGGGCATATCGCTAGGATGGGACCTGCACCTACAATAAGAATGGAGCAGGGAAAGTTGTGGCTGGAGGACACAGAGTTTCCCGGGGTCCGGCCACCGCCAGGTGCTGCACCCCGCCACTCCCAATACAAGTTAATGAAAGCGCACCGCGCATCCGCCCCCCCTGCTCCTAGGGATGAGCGAACTTTTGAAAAGTTCGGATCGGTTCAGCGAACTTTCGTAAAATTCGGATTCGTACGAACCGAACCTTAAACGAACCTTGCTATAACGGCTGAATAATTGCAGCTACAATAGTGGGAGTCTGATAGGGTATAGTTTCGTTTAGTTGCAGTTGCTATTACAATGAAAAAAGTGGAAAAAATCAAAGTGCAAAAATAGTCGTCGACAACCAGGTCGACAACATTTGACAGCATTGAAGATGTCCGCTGGAGCAGTCCATGTCATGCCAGAGCACCAAAAACAGATCGTAGATCGTGGCACCAGCCCAAGAATAGGCTGCGTTGAAGTCGATGCGGTCTCAGTGACATCACAGGTCAGAAGACAGACAGGCGTACCATTTAATTAGACCTTGTGCACCCCAGAACAGGTACACATTAGCCAAGGTGTAAGTGATTACACGGAACATAGGACACAAAGTGCAAGTTGGCAACACCGGTAGCATTGCCTTGGACCCAGTAGGGTGGAAAACAGACATTTGACAGTGGAACCAGCAGCAGTAATAGTACTGTATTGGACCCACTATGGTTGAGAACAGACAATTGACGAAGGAGGAGGAGGCAGCAGCACTTGATTGCACCCAGGCCAGTATGGTTGAGAACAGACAATTGACGAAGGAGGAGGCAGCAGCACTTGATAGCACCCGGGCCAGTATAGTTGAGAACAGACAATTGACGGAGGAGTAGGCGGCAGCACTTGATAGCACCCAGGCCAGTATAGTTGAGAACAGACAATTGACGGAGGAGTAGGCGGCAGCAGCACTTGATAGCACCCAGGCCAGTATGGTTGAGAACAGACAATTGACGGAGGAGTAGGCAGCAGCACTTAATAGCACCCGGGCCAGTATAGTTGAGAACAGACAATTGACGGAGGAGTAGGCGGCAGCACTTGATAGCACCCAGGCCAGTATAGTTGAGAACAGACAATTGATGGAGGAGTAGGCGGCAGCACTTGATAGCACCCAGGCCAGTATAGTTGAGAACAGACAATTGACGGAGGAGTAGGCGGCAGCACTTGATAGCACCCAGGCCAGTACAGTTGAAAACAGACAATTGATGGAGGAGTAGGCGGCAGCACTTGATAGCACCCAGGCCAGTATAGTTGAGAACAGACAATTGACGGAGGAGTAGGCGGCAGCACTTGATAGCTCCCAGGCCAGTATGGTTGAGAACAGACAATTGACGGAGGAGTAGGCGGCAGCACTTGATAGCACCCAGGCCAGTATGGTTGAGAACAGACAATTGACGGAGGTGGAGGAGGCAGCAGCACTTGATAGCACCCAGGCCAGTATGGTTGAGAACAGACAATTGACGGAGGAGTAGGCGGCAGCACTTGATAGCACCCAGGCCAGTATAGTTGAGAACAGACAATTGACGGAGGAGTAGGCGGCAGCACTTGATAGCACCCAGGTCAGTATAGTTGAGAACAGACAATTGATGGAGGAGTAGGAGGCAGCACTTGATAACACCCAGTCCCAGGCCAGTATAGTTGAAAACAGACAATTGATGGAGGAGTAGGCGGCAGCACTTGATAGCACCCAGGCCAGTATAGTTGAGAACAAACAATTGACGGAGGAGTAGGCGGCAGCACTTGATAGCACCCAGGCCAGTATAGTTGAGAACAGACAACTGACGGAGGAGGAGGCGGCAGCAGCACTTGATAGCACCCTGGCCAGTATGGTTGAGAACAGACAATTGACGGAGGAGGAGGAGGCAGCAGCACTTGATAGCACCCAGGCCAGTATGGTTGAGAACAGACAATTGACGGAGGAGGAGGCGGCAGCACTTGATAGCACCCAGGCCAGTATAGTTGAGAACAGACAATTGACGGAGGAGTAGGCGGCAGCACTTGATAGCACCCAGGCCAGTATAGTTGAGAACAGACAATTGACGGAGGAGTAGGCGGCAGCACTTGAAAGCACCCAGGCCAGTATAGTTGAGAACAGACAATTGACGGAGGTGGAGGAGGCAGCAGCACTTGATAGCACCCAGGCCAGTATGGTTGAGAACAGACAATTGATGGAGGAGTAGGCGGCAGCAGCACTTGATAGCACCCTGGCCAGTATGGTTGAGAACAGACAATTGACGGAGGAGGAGGCGGCAGCAGCACTTGATAGCACCCAGGCCAGTATAGTTGAGAACAGACAATTGACGGAGGAGGAGGTGGCAGCACTTGATAGCACCCAGGCCAGTATAGTTGAGAACAGACAATTGACGGAGGAGTAGGCGGCAGCACTTGATAGCACCCAGGCCAGTATAGTTGAGAACAGACAATTGACGGAGGTGGAGGAGGCGGCAGCACTTGATAGCACCCAGGCCAGTATGGTTGAGAACAGACAATTGACGGAGGAGTAGGCGGCAGCAGCACTTGATAGCACCCTGGCCAGTATGGTTGAAAACAGACAATTGACGGAGGAGGAGGCGGCAGCAGCACTTGATAGCACCCTGGCCAGTATGGTTGAGAACAGACAATTGACGGAGGAGGAGGAGGCAGCAGCACTTGATAGCACCCAGGCCAGTATGGTTGAGAACAGACAACTGACGGAGGAGGAGGCGGCAGCACTTGATAGCACCCAGGCCAGTATAGTTGAGAACAGACAATTGACGGAGGAGTAGGCGGCAGCACTTGATAGCACCCAGGCCAGTATGGTTGAGAACAGACAATTGACGGAGGAGTAGGCGGCAGCAGCACTTGATAGCACCCTGGCCAGTATGGTTGAAAACAGACAATTGACGGAGGAGGAGGAGGCAGCAGCACTTGATAGCACCCAGGCCAGTATGGTTGAGAACAGACAATTGACGTAGGAGTAGGAGGCAGCAGCACTTGATAGCACCCAGGCCAGTATGGTTGAGAACAGACAATTGACGGAGGAAGAGGAGGCAGCAGCACTTGATAGCACCCTGGCTAGTATGGTTGAGAAGAGACAAGTTGAGGAGGCAGCTTCAGATGCTCTTGATTGCACCCAGTATGTTTCCAAATAGACAATTGACGGTGGGGGCATTAGTAGGAGCAGTATTCTTTTTGACCCAGAAGGGCCTAGTACAGAGAACTGAAGTTGGAAGCTAAGAATATGCACGCTTGTAAAAATCAGTTTTTATACATGACTAAATGTTGATGTAGAGTTCAGCACAGGACAGTCAACGTTAAAAAAAACCCTGTAACATTACAGCTAGTCTAGTAGGATACAGATACGGTTAAATAGACAGCTATTCTCACCCACAGAATCCATAAGGTGAATAAAGGACATTTAAAAAGGCACAGATTCAAGAAGGCTTTACGCCAGTTCCATTATCCAAAAATACGTGTCCAATTTTCATGAAATGGACACCTCACTGGCACTCGCTTTACAAATTGACGCAACTACTCTGGTGTCAAACCTGTTGAATCTGGGCCTATGGCTGTTGGCGAGACATATATATATATCTTTGTTACACCAGTTTGATGTCCTAACCGAGTGCAGCGCCCAACCCAATGGATGTATGCTTTTGTGTTTTTTTAGTGCTGTCACCAGTTTGCTTAAAGGGAACCTGTCATCTCGGAACCCCCCCTGAACTAGAGTAAGCGTTGTATAGTGTAAGTGATGCTGAATCCGAATATGTAAGCTTTATCTTCATACTCACTTCCATTCTGACGCTGTGCTCCCACAAACCTGCAGTAAAATGCACTCAGTGGACTCTTCTTTCAGTCCTCTCCATTATGTGAGTGAGCACCGGAGTCCACTGAGTGCATTTTACTGCAGGTTTGTGGGAGCACAGTGTCGGAATGGAAGTAAGTATGAAGATAAAACATACATATTCGGATTCAGCATCACTTACACTATACAACACTTGCTCTAGTTCAGGGGGTGTTTCGGAGATGACAGGTTCCCTTTAAAGGATAAGTCCGGGCAATTTATAAGTTTCTGGTTCAAGTAAGGGCACAGAAAGTTATTAATTGCCTGGACTTATCTTTTAAAGTGGGTAAGGGGAAAACCCCTGATGGGGTATGGGAGTGACCTTCCTGCCCTCTCTTTGGTCACTCCCAAAAAACCTCACCCTATGGGTACCTTCACATGTGGCTGCGGGTCTGCTGAGTAAAATCCACAGGGCATTTTTATATCGTTCACCAAACGGCGTTCAGTACCGTCCGGACATACGCAGTTCTGCGCTGAACTGGGTATTTGCGTCCAGCCCCATAGTACTGAAGGTGGCATAAAATCAGCCAACGATGCGCTGTGGACTTTAGGCAGCAGAGAACCCCAAAAAAGCATCCCATTGTAAAGGCACATGTAAATAACGCAAGTTAACCTGCCTTTCAGCAACTATTTGTTGCTGTAACTAACTGTGGACGTTTTTTATATCATAGTTGAAGGACAGCAGCCTCTGTGATATATACCCCATAGATAGCCTTATTCTACGCGTGACTGCATGAGAGGCGTGAAATCATTCGCACAGAGAAGAACCCCATCGGGATTTGCGGTGCGAGATTTTACTACTCTCATGATATCAACAAAATACCTCAAGAACAGTACCCGCTCACAAAACGGTGAGTAGTGTTCCTTGGCACGGGTGCCAGGGATAGAACCCCACGGCTATAGTTCACAAAAGGTCGTGGGGATTATTTTAGGGATGGTACTGTTCTTGGGGTATGGGTTGGACGGTGCACCGGTGTGAGGCATTAAGGTGGTGTGGAGATGTTAAATGGCCAACACACCATGGGCATTAAATTTGGAGATGGAGTTCTGTTTATTTAAATGTATCCGAATTAAGTAGGGAATTTTTAAGGTGATTTTTTTAAATTTGGGGTCTAAGGGGGGAACATTACTTAATAAGTTAAATTACGGATTTTTACGTTGGGCACATATTTGGGATATTAAGGTCAGGTTCTTGGACACACGGATTGCCATGCAAGACGGGTGACTGATGACTTAGTCATTCACATCAGGCAGGGGGGTGGTATAATCCGATGTAATCCAGGCACGATTCATCTTTAGAAAAGTCAGCATCTCAACACTGTGGCAAGAGAGCCTCGTTCTTTGCGGTGTTATGATGTTACCCGCCACACTGAACACCCTCTCTGATACAACACTACTGGCTGGGCAGGACAGCAGAGCCAAAGAAAACTCTGCCAGTTGAGGCCAAATGTCAAGTTTCTCTGCCCAGTACTGCACGGGGTCGGTGACACTTTGGGGCAGGTTACAATCCAGGTAGGCAGTGACCTGGTGGGTGAGCTCATGCTGGTCCACGCCATGAGTCCGGTGTTGTGTCCCCTCTTCAGCAGCTGGCTGCATGAAATCGCTCATCAGCGATTGGAGGCTGTAGCGACTTCTCACGCCTCCACTAGTGGTGGTGGTAGTGGAGCGCGCTGGTTCCCCCCGAGTGGATGTTGTCTGGGAACCTGGCTGGTCTCGCTGGTAAGTTGAGACCAACTGACTGGTGAGTAGGTCCCAGTTATGCCTCCCTCTCTGATGGCGGAAAAAATTCAGCCATTTTGCGGCGGAAGCAAGGGTCCACCAGGGTGGCCAGCCAGTATTGGTCCCTCTGGCGGATGTCCACAATCCGGCTGTCACTCCTGAGACACTCCCGCAGGCACCTTGCCATCTGCACCAAGGACAATGAGCGCCTCTCCTCTCCACTGTCCTCGGTATAGTTCCAGGGTCTGCTGGGGTCTTCCTCCTCTTCCTCTACCACCTCATCCTCCATCTCCTCCTGTGATTGAGAGGCAGAGAAGCCAGGTGGCGGTGTGTGGAATGGCTGGGCGTAGACATCTTCCTCCTCCTCACCCTCCATCTGCACTTCATCCATCTCTGGGCTCAAGGCGACGTTCAGCCTTGGAGTGGTGGCCTGGGAATCCTTGCTGATGATGCTTTTCAGTGCACTTTCCAGAACATGGACGAGTGGGATGATGTCGTTGATCCCATAGTCATGCCTGCTCATAAACAAAGTCGCGTCCTCAAAAGGGATCAACAATTGGCAGACTTCACGCATCATCTGCCAGTGTGTGACTTGGAAGTCGCAGTGTGGCGTGAAGCTGCCTGATTGCCCCATGAGGTAGTCTGTAACGGCTGACCTTTGCTCGTACAGGCGGTCCAGCATATGGAGGCAGAATTCCAACATGTTGGCACGTCGCAGATTAGCCGATGTTGGGGCAGACTGCGCTGTCTCTGGATCCTGAGCAGGGTGTTCCTTGCAGTGTAGGAGTGGCTGAAGTGTTTGCACACTCTGCGTGACATCCTCAGAAGGTCTTGTAGTGCAGGAAATGATTTAAGAAACCTGTGCACTATGGTTTATCACATGTGCCATACAAGGTGTATGACTCAGCCCTCCCTGCTGCACTGCAGAGACAATGTTCCTCCCATTGTCTGCTACCACACTTCCCACCGTTAGTTGACGTGGGGTCAGCCATTGATCGATCTCCTCCCTGATGGTCCGGAGGAGCTCCTGCCCACTGTGGCTCCGTTCACCCAGGCTCACCAAATGGAGGACAGCCTGAGATCGCCGGGCCTGACATCGGTGGTAAGACACCAGGGCAGGTTGGACTGCTGTCAAAGCGGTGGATGGTTGCAAGGTGGTGGAGGCAGAACTTGTGCTTCCCGCTGCTGGCCCCCTAAAGCACTGTGGAGGTGACAGTGGCAAGAATGGGCCAACCTCCTGATGGTCTTCTGGGAGGATGTTGACCCAATGGGCAGTAACAGACATGTACTGCCCTTGGCCATAATTTGAGGACCAGACATCAGCACTCAGGTGCACGTTCTTGGACACCGAGAGTCCCAATGAGTCGCCCACCTTTTTCTGCACATAACTGTGCAGTGATGGGACACCTTTGCCAGAGATGTAGTGGCGGCTGGGGACTCGCCATCTGGGGTGCGCACACGCCATGAAATCCCTGAAAGGCTGGGAGTCCACGAGGTTGAAGGGCAGGGACTGAAGCACTAGCAGCTTAACCAGGTGTCCGGTCAGTTACTGGGCCATGGGATGGCTGCTGGAATACACCTGACGTCTTATTTTTTTTTATACTTTTTTAAACTTTATTTATTTTTTTTATAACTTTTTTTTAACTTTTTTTTAACTTTTTTAAATAACTTTTTTAAGTTTTTTTTAAACTTTTTTTATAACTTTTTTTAAACTTTATTTGTTGTGGCTAAACGGGGTTGACGGCACTCAGCTGAGCAGCAACGTGTAGCGTGTACAGTCACTTAACAGGAATGCTACCTGTCCTGACTCTTTTCTCTCACTATTTCTTTTTTTATCACCCTATCTCTCCCTAGATCTCACAATTTTTTTTATTTATATGACTTTCTCTCCCTATCTCTACCTATCTCTTGCTTTCTCAGCCTCTTTCCCTATCTATCACCTTATCTTCTATATCTAGCTTTCTCTTCCTCTCTCCTGCTTCTCTCACTAACCCTTTCTATTTCTTCTCTATCTCTCCCTGTATCTATCTACTTGTTTGAATATCTATCTAACTATATCTTTTCTCTCTCTAACTAATGTGGAGCTCCTCTCTCTCTGATGTCTGGCGACGCACTGACAAGATGTCGGCGCGCTCAGACACTTCAGGGGCTGTGGGGTGACGTCACACATCTTTTTTTTCACAGAAAACCAGGATACAAGGGATTATAGGAGTAATAATCCCTTGTATCCTGGTCTATTCTGTGAAAAAAGTACAGTTTTGTTACCGTTTTTTTTTTTACCAGATTCGCTACGAACTTTTCAAAAGTTCGGTTCGGTGACGAACCAAACTTTTTGCAAAGTTCGTAACGAATCTGGTTCGTTACGGTTTGGTTCGCTCATCCCTACCCGCTCCCATTTATTTCTATGGGGCAGACGTGAAATAGCCAGTGCTTGGCTATTTTCAGCGACCCCTTATAAATGAATGGAGGGTGGCTGCGCATGCGCACCGCGACCTCCACTTCTTTCCCCTCTCCGTTCTCCTAGCCCCATTGTCTGTGATGGCAAAACCCCTTTAATCCAAAAAATTGATAGTAGACAAATAAACTAATAATGATTGACACTCCCACTAACAGGCAAATATCTGACAGCACTATTTATCAGCAATCTGCAGTATTTTATATAAATGTATTTATCATCAAAATATGGTCAAAATATCAACGGTATACATAAAATACTTATACATAATTATAAAATACATACTAAGTATGAAAATCCATCCTTGAATTAATAAGTGTGCACACTTTTTAAAAATAATATGAATCGTGGGGCCAGCACAATTATGATTAGTTATGATAGTGTCTCCGTATTTATTTGTTGCAAAATAGTGCTGTGATAGGATGTGTAGTTCCTTACTAAAATAATAATCTTTGCTCCAGTTCTCTTTGAAGATATTGAACGTATCCTTGTTAAACAACTGGCCTCATCAGTATAGTCTCCACATTGGTGGTGAGCAATAATATTTGTTGCACTTTGCGCCTTACTGCATCCTGATGTACGTATCTTTATGTATATGATGATGGTGCCCGTTACCGCAAGCTTGCTCTCTCCCTCTTATGCCTGATGTGTTATCACTCCATGCAGCATGTAATGTAGAGCTGGCAGGTATGTTCAGCAGGACCAGAAGGCCTTTTGATCATCCACAGATCCTCTCCATCCACACAGGACGCTGTGCTCCACAATGCAAGTGGATCCTGCTGCAATAAGTTTCCCAATTTCCTGGACTTGGGTTTAATTGTATGTTGTGCGAATGTATTAGTTCATCCTCTAAGCATGCAAAGAATATGTAAGGGTTATGCCATTGTATTTATGCCAGACACATTTCGGAGAATAGCCTTCTTCCTCAGTGGCCTCACTCTAGAATTTGATGTCAAGGAGGTGGTCCTATGATCCTATATGATTGATAGTTGTCTCTGAATGCAGAGTCATAGAAGTAAGGATGCCAGTCACTGAAAAGGCCACCTCCTTGACTTCAAAAACCAGAATGAACTATTAATCAATCTGCTCTGCTACTCCAACTCTGTAAAAATGCTACCTGTACCTGTAGCTCAGATACCATGTTTAACATGACAGGTTACCTATAACCAGAAATCTTTACTGAAGAGGAAGTTCTAAACAGTCACCCACATAAAAATGGATGTACAGTTCTTGAACTGTTACAAAACTCCAGGAAGTCCTGTAGCAAGATTTCAAATAAACTGTTCTATACTTCCCAGTTCAATCACGTGTTGTGTCACAATAATCTGTCTTCATTTCCTTTAGAGGCACAGGGTTATTCTCAAGCAGCAGGGGTATGACCAGGGGCTTCAAGTCTTTACTATATACCTGAATGAGTGCTATGATCTTGTATGACAAGGGTCCAGAAGATACATACCCAAGCACTGTGAAGTCTATAGGTTTGCTGTTTACCGTCAGTAATCTGCAACACGTTTAATCACATAGGTATAAAGCACTGAAATGGTTTTTAGAAGGAAAAAATATTTACAGTTGTTCAGCATTTGCAACAGAATGCTATTGGGGTGCTTCCAATAAGCTTGTAAAAATTTTTTTTTTTTTGTTTTTTTTGTTTTTTTAATAAGCTTGTCTTTTCATATTATTATATGAACAAAATATTTTTCTTACAGGGATTTTTATAATGCAGGACTAGCTTCCAGCAAGCATCTGTATTAACCCCTTAGTGATGAATGACGTACTGTGTACGTCATGATGTGGTGTTAATTACCGCATCATGGCATGCACAGTACGTCATGAGATCCAAGTGTCACCGCAAGTACACTTGCATGTAAACGGGTGTCAAGGACAGCAGAGCTGTCCGGGCACCCGGCAGGGGACCAATCAGCATGGTCCCTGCCTTTGAAGAGATCGGGGCTGCGCTGCTATGTTTTTATATATCAGGATGGCCCCCCAACCCCTTCCCACCCGCACATTCTTTATTGTGGGACCCCCTGCTCCTCCCCGCCCCTGCCCCCCACTCAGTTCTTCAGGATGGCCGAGCGGTTGTAGATTGTCAGCTGTAACTGCCGACATTGCTGCTGGCAATGATGTCGGCCGTTTAACCCCTTCCATGCCGCACTCCACAGGGGCCGCGGCATGGAAGGGGCTAACAGGGAGGAAGCTCCCTCCTTCCCCCATCGGGCGCTGCGGTGCTCTGGCAGCACCCTGATGGTGTGGCCAGAACAGAGGGAGGGAGCTCCCTCCCCCCTCTCATCAGGACTCTGCTCTGCTGTGGCAGCGTCCCCTGGTTACCATGGCAAACGGACACCTTCACAGGCATCCGGCTTGCCATGGTATATCAAGCCTCACCAGGCTTCTGATATAGGCTTAGTGTAAAGGAAAAATACACTGCAGTACACTATATAGTGTACTGCAGTGTATTATAGAGACATTAGATCCACTAGATCTTCAAGAAGCAAGTGGGTCTGAGTCAAAAAAGTGTTAAAAAAATGAAAAAAGTAAAAAAAAAATCATTTTTTCCCATATACGCACATTTATAATTGGATAAAAATAAATAAAATAAAATACCCTAAACATGTTTGGTATCATTGTGTCCGTAACAACCAGCTCTACAAAACTCTCATATGACCTAACCCCTCAGACATCACAAAAAGTGTAATACCAAGCGATCAAAAAGGCGTATGCCCCCCAAATAAGAACCAATCTAGCCGTCACCTCATCCCGCAAAAAAATTAGCCCCTACCTGAGACAATCGCCCAAAAAATAAAAAACAGCAGCTCTTACACTATGGAGAGACTAAAACATGATTTTTTTTGTTTCAAAAATGATATTATTGTGTAAAACTTAAATAAATTAAAAAAGTATACATGTTAGTTATTGCCACATCCGTAACAACCAGCTCTACAAAACTCTTACATGACGAACCCCTCAGATAAACACAGTAAAAAAATAAAATAAAAACTGTGTCAAAAAAGCCATTTTTTGTCACCTTACATCACAAAAAGCATAATACCAAGCGATAAAAAAGGTGTATGCCCCCAAAATAGTACCAATCTAACCGTCACCTCATCTCGCAAAAAATTAGCCCCTACTTGAGACAATCGCCCAAAAAATAAAAAAAACTGCAGCTCTCACACTATGGAGATACTAAAACATGATTTTTTTTTTGTTTCAAAAATGAAAATATTGTGTAAAGCTTAAATAAATAAAAATAATACATATACATGTTATGTATCTCCACGTCCGTAACAACCTGCTCTACAAAAATCTCACATGATCTAACCTCTCAGGTGTACGCAGTAAAAATGAATAAATAAAAACTGCCAAAATTACCAATTTTTGGGTCACCTTGCCCCAAAAAGTGTAATAATGAATAATCAAAAAAATCACATGTACCCAAAAATGGCACCAATAAAAATGTCATCTCTTCCTGCAAAAAAATGAGCCCCCTGCACAAGATGATCGGAAGAAAAATAAAAAAGATATGGCGTTCAGAAAATGGAGACACAAAAACATATTTTTCTCAAAAATGCTTTATTATGTAAAACTGAAACAAACAAAGAAAGTAGACATACTTGATATCATCGCGTCCGTAACAACCTGCTCTATAAAAATAGCACATGATCTAACCTGTCAGATGAACATTATAAACTGCCAAAACATCTATTCTTCGGTTACCTTGCCTCACAAAAAAAAAATAATATAGAGCGATTAAAAATCATATGTACCCCAAAATAGTACCAATAAAACTATCATGTTATCCCGTAGTTTCCAAAATGGGGTCACTTTTTGATTGTTTGTACTATAGGGTGCATCTGGGGGGCTTTAAATGGGACATGGTGTCTAAAAACCAGTCCAGCAAAATCTGCCTTCCCAAAACCACACTGCGCTCCTTTCCTACTGCGCCCTGCCATGCGCCCATACAGCAGTTTACCACCACATGTGGGGTGTTTCTTTAAACCGCAGAATCAGGGTAATAAATATTGAGTTTTGTTTGGCTGTTAACCTAAGATGTGTTAAAGAAAAAAATGGACTAAAATGGAAAATCTGCCAAAAAAGGGAAATTTAGAAATTTCATCTCCATTTTCCTTTAATTCTTGTGGAATGCCTAAAGGGTTAACAAAGTTTATAAAATTAGTGTTAAGTAACTTTTAGTTTCTAAAATGGGATCATTTATGGAGTGGGTCTACTATGTTAGCCCCACAAAGTGACTTCAGACCTGAACTGGTCCTTAAAAAGTGCATTTTGGAAATGTTCTTACAAATTTTAAGAATTGCCTCTAAAATTCTAAGCCTTCTAATGTCCCAAAAAATCAAATGACATTTACAAAATGATGCAAACATAAAGTAGACCTATGGGGAATGTTAAATAATAAATATTTTATAAGGTATCACTTTCAGTTTTAAAAGCAGAGAAATTGAAATTTTGAAAATTGTGGATTTTTCAAAATTTTTGGTAAAGTTGGTATTTTTTCATAAATAAAAGTGACATATATTGACTCAAATTTATGACTGTCATGAAGTACAATGTGTCACAAGAAAACAATCTCAGAATGGCTTGGATAAGAAAAAGTGTTCCAAAGTTCTTACCACATAGACTGATACATGTAAGATTTTCAAAAATAAGCCTGGTCGCGAAGGTGCAAAATGGCCCGGTCATTAAGGGGTTAAGCATCATGCACACAAACATGTGCCGGCCATGCCCATGCTGCAGACTGTAACCATGCTGCAATGCACGGGCACCAACTGTGGGGCTTCCGCATGCGGATCGCGGACCCATTCAGTTCAATGGGGTCCATGATCTGCATCCGACTGTCCGCACCACAATAAAATTAGAACAAGTTCTATTTTTTTGCGGTGCAGAGGCACGGACAGAAACACCACAAAAGCACTCCAGGATTCCGATCTGTGCCTCCGTTCTCCACCGCACCATATCTCCTAATTGCAGTCCCATTCAAGTGAATAGGTCCGTGATCCGTGATCCCGGGTGTACATGGCCGGTGCCCATGTATTGCAGACCTGCTGTATGCGGGCCGCAATATAGCCAAGGCCAGCACATGTTCGTGTGAATAAAGCCTTAGGCACACAACTGGGTAACCAGTCCCTCACTCACTCACCCACTCACTCATATGTTCTTATTAAGTCCCTATACTCTGCCTGTAATGTCCCCATCACACTTTATTAGTGGCTTGTGTCTGTAATATCTTTTTCTGAGACACTGCCATCCTTCACAGAACACACCTGAACACTCAGTGGTGTTCTATGAAGTTCTCAGCAAAGGGCCTTCCTGAATTCTGCCCCTAATTGACTGCCTCTGTGCCAATCAGGGCAAGCCCTCCCCCAAATAACACTTCCAGTGTTATTTGTTCCTCCATCTTCTTTCTCCCTCATGGTTCTCTCCACCAGTACTCACAGTAAAATGGCACTGGGTGCTGTTTTTACGCAATTTGTCCAAAACAAATCAATAATCTTTGGTTTCATTTTTCAGATGATTTTTTGTAAAATTTGCAACAAATCCATTTCATTTAGAATCAATTCACTCATCTTTAACAAATTTTTTTCTCGATTAAACAGAGGTAAAAAAAAAAAGTTTGCCATAACAGAAATACATATTGGTGCCACTACAATTGTTACAATCGTGAATAAAGGTAGCTTATTATTTATACAGCATGGCACATATTGTAACAAGAAAATGGCAAATATACTGTTTTTACTCATCTCCAACAAAGGACACATACTGTAAAAATAAATTTTTCTCATCTCCTACAAAATAAAATTACAAAATTAGCCAAAATATTGTATATGTATACATAGCATTTTGTCACTCCAGACTTCACAATAATTCACATAGACTGGAATCAATATCTATCAAATAAAATTGGATAATATAAAATAAAAACATACAATGCATAAAAAACTTGATTAATGCAACAAATAAAAAAAAAACTTAATTCCTGTTAATCCCTTTGGGGAAAAATAATAATCATTATGGTAATTAAATTAAAGTAGTAGTATATGTAGAGATATGTTGTGTGATATGCTTCCATTATATATTTTTGTGCAATATTTTTTTATAATACTGTAGGTTTTAAGACATTTCAATTGTAGCAAGTTATTACCATCCAAATAAAGATTTTCTGGCAGTAGGTCATTAGAAACCATTGTACAGTGTTCTCATAATAGTTTATTTTATGAAATAACCATTTATGCAATATTACATCAATTATCTTCTAGCTTTGGTAGAGTATGGGATTGGGCAGTGCTCATACTGTGCTCATACATTTTTGTAAAGATGTAGTATCATCAATTTTGATGTTAGACTGTTTTACATTATATTATTTTTATAGCTTTGTTCTGCAAAAAAGGGGTTTTAAGTGCATTTCCTGGAGGGTAAAAATGTGTTTTATTGGTACTAGCAGAAGGACCTGGCTTTGCCCGGCTATATTTCATCTATTTCATTTAATGTTTATGTGTGTGTCGTTAAAAGATATTGAGAGCTACAACACCCCGCCTCCTTAACACTGACCTCCATAGCCCCCACCTCTTAACACTCACCCCCCCACAGTGCCCATATCCTTAAAATGGGACCTCCACAGCAGCCCACCCCCTTAACTTTGACCTTCACAGCAGCCTGCACCTTTAACAGTGAGTTCCACAGCACCTCACCCCCTTGACAGTGATCATAGGTTACAGTCCCCTTAACTGACTTCCACCATCCCTGGCCCCATTGACAGAGACCACCACAGCGACTTCCCCTTTAACAGTAACTGTCCCTTAACAGTGACCTCATAGTACCCTGCTGCCCCTTTAATAGTGGCCTCCACAGTCCCCTCCTCCCTTAACAGTGACCTCCATAGTGCCCGCCCCTTTAACAGTGACCTCCACAGCATCCTGCCCCCTAACAGTAACACCCACAGCGCGCTCCCATTTAACTGTGACCTCCACAGCAGCCTGCCCCTAGGGTGGCTAGAGGTCCGGTTTTAGGCTGGACAGTCTGGCTTTCAGACTTCCTGTCCTCCATCTGGCGCAGGGCCTGGATGGACACAGGGATGTCCTTTTAAACAGCTCACTCTCAGACAGCAGTACTGTGCAGTCTGAACATGAGCTGTAGGGAGAAAGTCACCCTCCCTCCCACCACTGCAGCTGACAGAAGTTGATTTATAGGGGCGTGGCCTGATAGGGTTGGGGCGTGGCTTTTAATTCCTTCGTTTGAGGGTGGCCTGAACTACAGGTTGAAGCCATGGTAATTTATGAGGGCACACAGTGGGTAGCAATGGAAGAAAACATCTTTTATTATTACTGAATGGAAAATATCTGATTATATTAGGTAATTATTGATGATGAATTAGTCTAAAACATAAGTTATATTTGTGGTAACCGGAATACCCCTTTAACAGTGTCATCCCCAGCACCCTGCCTATAGCAGTGAAGAAAACTGGCTGGGTTGCTATGGAAACCTGGTGTGAAACTGTCTGTATGTGGAGGCTAAGGGCCTACGAGCTTCTACTGGCTGATAAGGGTCATGAGACCAGGCTTCTATCGGCTAATGCATTTTTTGGGAATATCTCAGGAATGGTACGTCCTGGAGAGCTGAGACCCTTTCTAAAACCTTCCCGGACACCTGATGTACCTGTTTGACAAATTTCGTAATTGTAGCTGTGATGGTGCGGATTCCTTTAGCAGACATACACACACACATACACTCAGTTTTATATATTAGATATGCATTTACTGAACCTATTGAATGAACACACATTTAATAGGCCCTAACGACCAGCCACTAGGTGGAGCTGTATACCTCTCTACAGAGTGAGAAGGAGATTAGCTTTATACAGGGGAGTCGCCAGGTCAAAACATTCGGGGCTTGAGCCCCGGATGTTTTGACCAGGGCCCCGAATGTTATGGCTGCTGGCAATACAGTTAAATAACTGTGGCCGCTTGCTCCTAGAGGAACGTAGGGTTGTTCTGCCCGCTCATCCATGAAAGCTATGAGTCGGGCTCACTCCTGAGCGCAGGCTGGGGACCGCAGGGCTGCAACATTACACGTCAGCAGGCACGCTGAGCCAATGAGCAGCTGGCTCTACACACGTGCCTGCTGACGTTGATTGATGCTGCCCAGAGGTCCGCGCTCAGGAGGAAGCCGAGGTCAGGAAGAGGAGACTTGTGCCTGCTATCAACTGAGCCCCCCTCCCTTCCTCAGTGCCTCCTGACTGCATCAATCCTGCAGACTCCAAGAAGGAAGGTAAATGCCTAATATGTGTTTGTTGTGTGTGTGTGTATATATATATATATATATATATATATATATATATATATATATATATGTCTATGTATATGTATGTATATATATATATATATAGCAGGTGGGTATATATGAGTCTATATCTATCTATCTATCTATCTATCTATCTATCTATCTATCTATCTATCTATCCGTGTGTAAATGTATCTGTATGCATGTGTGTATAGATGTGTCTATATATATGTATGTATGCATGTGTGTATATGTGTCTATCTACATATTTGTGTGTGTGTATATGTATGCATGTGTGTGTATATGTGTCTATCTATGTATTTGTGTGTGTGTATATGTATGCATGTGTGTATATGTGTCTATCTATGTATTTGTGTGTGTGTATATGTATGCATGTGTGTATATGTGTCTATCTATGTATTTGTGTGTGTGTATATGTATGCATGTGTGTATATGTGTCTATCTATGTATTTGTGTGTATATGTATGCATGTGTGTATATGTGTCTATCTATGTATTTGTGTGTGTGTATATGTATGCATGTGTGTATATGTGTCTACATATCTATGTATGCATGTGTGTATATGTGTCTACATATCTATGTATGCATATGTGTATATGTGTGTCTATATATATATATATATATCTATCTATGTATGCATGTGTGTATATATGTGTCCTCCGGCAGTGGGAAGTCAGGTATTTTTCTTTTTATACCTTGTCCATAGTGGGGGCTTTGTGAATGCTATGGGCACTAAATGCTGGCATTATACCTGCTGGAGGCACTGATTGGGTCGGAGTGTTAACTACAAGGGGTCTCTGCAAGTACTTATTAGTACTGGGGCACTGCAGAAGGGCATTATTCCTATAAAGGCACCACAGGAAGGCCTTATTATTGCTGGGGCACTACAAGAGGGTATTATACCTATTGGGGGCACCACAGGAAGGCCTTATTACTGCTGGGGAACTACAGGAGGGTATTATGCCTATTGGCGGCACCACAGGAGGGCATTAAACTACTGGGGCACTACAGGGGAGCACAATAACTACAGGAGCACTATAGGGGGCATTAGACAGTAACCACTGGGGGTCTTATAGGGGACATTATAACTACTGGGGAGACTATAATAGTGGATAAGTACTACAAGGGGGCCTTATTAATATCATGGAGAGCCTTATTGGGTGCACTATGGTGGCCATTATTATTGGACACAATATGGAGGGCACTATAATAGGGGCACTCTTGGGGAGCAGTATCATTATTGGGGGCATTGTAAGGGTCAGTATTACTAATAAGGGTACTCTGGGAGATAATTATTGCTATTAGTAGGACGTTTATATTACTATAGGTGGACTAATCTGTATGGCAGTATAATTTCTGTGGTACAGGGACATTGGGCAGTACAGTGGGCACAGTATTCCGGGCAGCACCAGAATAACTTTGGGGTAGCAGGGTGGGGAGGATGATGATAATAGAAAAGTGAGGAACCTAAAATGTCTGTTTGGTAAACTCTGCAGAAACTAGACGCGGCTGAAAGAAGTTGTCTGGCCCAAATGGAGAAGATGAGGAAAGAAAACATCTACATCATAGGAGACATCACCACTGGATGTGAGAGGTATGTGGTGCTGTATAGTGCTGCATGTTTGGTAGTGTACATGCAGCAAGTAAAATATGTCTTTAGTCCTAGGGTGAGCTTGTGTGTGTGTGTTTAGGGCGGATACTTTGAGGATATGGCATTTATGTATTGGGGCTTGGGCCCCGGATCTTTTAAAACCCTAGAAACGCCCCTGGC
The DNA here is from genome assembly GCA_900303285.1 of Rhinella marina. Lineage (NCBI taxonomy): Eukaryota > Metazoa > Chordata > Amphibia > Anura > Bufonidae > Rhinella > Rhinella marina. Next base: position 16,378 of record ONZH01010473.1, on the reverse strand, counting down.
TTTATAGACACACAAGCCAGTGTAGAGATAGTGGGTGCCTAGACATTAACCATTTCCATATCAGGTCACCCACCCCTTTCGAGACCAAGCCTAATTTTACAAATCTGACATGTGTCGCTTTATGTGGTAATAACTTTAGAATTCTTTTGCTTATTAAAGCCATTTTGAAAATGTTTTTTTGGGGGCAAATTGCATGTGGATGGTAAATTTGAGTCACTATGTTTTACCTTTATTTGCAAAAAAATCAAAAATTTACCAAAAAGTGTAAAAATCCACTATTTTCTAAATGTCTCTTCTTTTAAGACCTCATAAAGTGATACCTCATAAAATAGTTATTAATCCATATTACCCATATCGCTACTACTATGTTGGAATCATTTTGATAATGTTATTTTATTTTTTATGACGTTAGAAGGTAGTAGAATTTCCCAAATCAGTTTTTTATAGACCAATTCAGTTTTGAAGTCATGATTTGCGATCCAAGCTTTTTTCTCTTTTTTAGGCCTTATGCACATGGACATGTGCAGGTCGTGGCCGTGCTGTATACCGCAGATTGCGGTCCGCAATGCACGGGCATCGACCATGGGGCCACCACATGCGCATTTCGCACCCATTCACTTGAATAGGGTCCGCGATCTGCATCCAATTGTCCACACCGTAAAATAAATTGAACATTTTTTTGCGGTGCGGAGGTATGGACAGAAACACCACGAAAGCACTCCGTAGTGCTTCCATGGGCCTCCGATCCATTCCGCACCGAATGGGTCCGCATCCGTGATGCGGGGCGCATGCAGTCAGGGCCTGTGTATTGCGGACCCGCTGTATGCGGGCTGCAACACTGCCACACCCGGACAATGGCCGTGTGCATGAGGCCTTGGAGTTTCAGCTCTGAAGTCAGTTCAAGTTGCTGAAATAGAAACCACCCATGAATTACTACATTTTAGAAACTACACCCATCAAACTACTCCAAACTGATTTTAGAAATGTTTGTTAACCCTTTAGGTATTTCACAGGAATTAAAGCAGATTTTATACTTTAATCTATTTTTTCCTGTAACACATCAAGGGTTAACAACAAAACAAACCTCAATATGTATTACCGTGATTCTGCAGTTTACATAAATACCCCACATATAGTTGTAAATTGTTGCTATGAGCACACAGCAGTGCTCAGAAGGCAAGGAGCACCGTCTAATTTTTGGAGGGCAGATTTTGCTGGAATGGTTTTTGGGCACCATGTTGCATTTGAAGAGACCCTGAGGTACCCCTGCAGTGGAAATCCCCAGAAAGTGACCATATTTTGGAAACTACATGCCCCAAGGAATTTTTAAGGGGAGTAGTGAGCACTTTGACCCAATAGGCGTTGCATAGAACTTATAACACTTGGCATGTCATTACATTTTACATTACACATTACTTTTTTTTTTACATGAAAATGGGGCTTTAGGTCCAAACTTTTTTTTTTTCACAAGGGATAATAGGAGAATATCAGCTCACAATTTTCTACCCATTCTCCCCTGAATACAGTAATACCCCAATTGTGGTCGTAAACTGTTTGGGGATACACAAGGGCTCAGAAGGGAGTAGTATCTGGATTTTCTAACATGGAATTTGCTGAAATGGTTTTTAAGAGCCATAACGTTTTATTTTTTTTGTTGACTTTGCTGTGTGAGGGCTTATTTTTTGTAGGACAAGCTGTAGTTTTTATTGGCACCATTTTGGGGTACATTTGGCTTTCTGGTCACTTTTTATCAAATTTTTGGGAGGTGAGGTGGGCAAAAATTAGCGTTCACCATGTGGTATATATGATATGATTATGGCAATACTGAATTTATATGGTTTTTTCATGTTTTACTTTTCAATAATAAAATCTTTTTTTATTAAAAATCTGTTATATTTTGCATCGCCATATACTAACATCCATATCATTTTTCTTTTTCTGCCAACATAAATGTCCGAGGGCATGCCTTTTGAAGGACAGACTGTACTTTTCATCAGTTTTTTATAAAAAATTTTTACGGTGTTCACCTAATGGGGTAGATAATTTTATATTTTTAAAGAGCTGGTTGTTATGGATGTGGCGATACCAAATATTAGCATTTTTTTAAGTTTTACACAATAAGAGCATTTTTGGTAAAATAAAGAATTTTGTTTTGCCATTTTCTTAAAACCATATTTGTTACTAATTTTACTGGCTATGGTTTTGAATGAGTGCTCATTTTTTGGGGGATGATGTGCTGTTTTCATGGGTACCATTTTGGGGTACATAAAACTTTTTGGTTCCTAGATAGATGTTTTTGTTCTTACTTTGATAATATTTATTATCATAACTTTTAACTTTATTGATCCTCTGATTCACCCTTCAGGGACACTTTGTCAGAACACCACAATATAATGATAGTAACTGTAGCAATAAATAAAACATGTAATATCCGGTTTTTCTGCTGATTCAAACATTTCACCAAGATCACCCAGCACTGCAATATTGACTGAAGTAGGAAAATTCACACCAGTTTTAGTATTAGGGCAAACGTGTGCCAGCTGTGCCCATGCTGCAGACCACAAAATGTTGCAGACCACAATGGGGTCCGCGATCTGCATCAGACAAGTTCTATTTTTTTGCAGTACAGAGGCACAGACAGAAACACCACAGAAGCACTCCTGTGCCTTCGTTCCGCACCACACCACATCTTCGGGATTGCGGACCCTTTCAAGTGAATGGTTCTGTAATTCGTGATGCGGGGTGCACGCGGCCGGTGCCCGTGTATTGTGGACCCACCTTATGCGGGCTGCAATATGGCCACGGCCGGGCAATGGCCGTGTGCATGAGCCCTTAGTGAGACCAATATGCTTGTATTGGGGGGCAATCCTAAATGAGATCAAATTGGCCCTGTTGTTCAAACACTTGGGACAAGTGGCATCTGGCCTCAGATTGAGTTTGGACAGAAATACCTGAGTATAATATAATCGGTGCACAATGTTTTTCTTTTTTTTCTCTCTCTCCTCAATGACTTTGTAACAAAAAAAATGGTGAGTGACATATTGGCTTTTTCTCTTTCATGTTTTTGGAATTTGTTAAATGCCTTGACTTGAAATAAAGATATTTAAGAATTAGAAAAAAAAAATTCTCATTGTAATAAGCTGTTTTTAAATCGACCACCCACTGGTAAATGAAATTAAAACCAATTTCTGTAAAAATCATACCTTCTGACAGATTACTTATAGTATCCAAGCCTCTGTACATTATACTTGATGCATTTGTATTTAGTTATTTTGTTCCAAATGCCATGGAACATAATATCACCATGATATTATTAATATCCTAATTCCTTATGATAAAATGCATTATTACATTTCAACTAATACTTTAAACACAATGGACTCCTTTGGGAGCAAATTTTTCTCTGAAAGCTCATAAACTCTCATTTAAAGGGGTTCTCTGGGCTGCAGATAAACATATAAATATAAAATTGGTGGCCTTTGACACAGCACCTCCACTGTTCAGCTATTTTGGGGGGTTTAGCTGAAGGTTCCAAACACTGAAGTTTCTAGTGGAATTATATTGAAGCTTGGCCCTAATTCACTTGAATTGGAGTTGAGCTGCAGTAAACTGTCTCAGCCACTTTATAATGTACAGAGCTGTCTGTCTCCAGCTCCATGCGCTGTAGGACAAATTAGCTGATTGGTGGGGGTGTCATGTGCCTTACCACCACAATCTGATATTGATGACCTATTTGGAGGTTAGCTTATCAATATCTCCAGCCTGGAGAACCCCTTTAGGCTAAATATGTTTATTAACTGTTAGGAGGGCATAAATAAGGGCTACAGATAGAGCCATCAGATCAGCTCCCTGACAGGCTCACTGTTAAGCAGAAAGCAGCAGTCTGCAAATGCTCTGAAAAGGAAAGCTATAGAGGAAAAACTGCTAAATTTTTACTAAAAGAAAATGAGAATGGTATTTTGGCACAACAAGAATAAGAAATCCATGGTAAGAAAAATTATAACTGGTATGTCTATAGCCTTTAAAATATATTTTTATGTCAATTTGGTAATTAGAAAGTTAATGTACATAACATATAACAATTTTCTTTATCCAGAGAACAAGTGCAGCAGGAAATACTCACCATCTCATTTTCTTGGTCTTCGTTAATTATTGCGTGATGATCTTTGTGTTCTTTTGATTTCATGTTTCACGGTACAAATGACCAACTTAATTGTTCCCTTTTCACAGAATGCAGGAAGAAGAGATCAGTTCACTTTAATGTCACCAAGCAGCACAGATTGTATGAAATAAAGTAACCAACCTTCTTCAACATTTATATAATACACACCTCTTTAACTACCTCTGCTTCATGCTTCTGATGAATCAGCATTAGCAGTACTGTTTTCCATCTTTTCAATTGTGATGAAAATAAATTCCATGTATATTTAAGGTAAGTCACACCCACACCTTTAATTTGGCATCAATGTCAGTGTATATGAGCCAGATTATCACATAATCAAGATTCAAAGACAGTGGACAAAAACTAACCAGTATGCATAGAAAATCTTAAAAAAATTGTAGCCCAAAAACTGCTACGAAAAGTATTTAATCATATGAATTTGTTATTTTTATGCAATTTCTACTTTGTGAATGTGAATGTGAATGTGAAATTCCATATTCACCCGACACAAGATTCGTATATAACAGATTCACAAAATATCCTTATATTGTAGGACCGTGGGGGGAAACAAGAGCTGGATTCTGTCGGTTTTGGGATTTTGTAGCGAGATATTTAACCACTTCCCATCCGGGCCATTTACCCCCTTCCTGACCAGGCCTAATTTTGCAAATCTGACATGTGTCACTTCATGTGGTAATAACTTTGGAACGCTTTTACTTATCCAGGAAATTCATAGATTGTTTTCTTGTAACACATTGTACTTTGTGTTAATGGTAAATTTGAGTCAATATATTTTACCTTTATTTATAAAAAATCCCAAATTTACTGAAAATTCTGAAAAAAAAAATCACAATTGTTTAAATATTAATTTCTCTGCTTTTAAGTTGCATAGGGATATCTAATAAAATTGTTATTAATGAACATTCACCATGTGTCCACTTTATGTTGGCATAATTTTGGAAATGTAATTTTATTTTTGAGGACGTTAGAAGGCTTTGAATTTTACATGTAATTTTTAAGATTTTCATGAAAATTTCCAATAGTTAATTTTAAAGGACCTTTGCAGTTCTAAAGTGAATTTGAGGGGCTTAAATAATAGAAACCTCCCATAAATGAACATATTTTAGAAACTACAGCCCCCAATGTAATCCAAACTGATTTTTGCGAAGTTTGTTAACCCTTTAGATTTTCCACAAGAATTAAAACTGAAGGAAGGTGAAATTTAAAAATAAATATTTTTTTTAGATAGCAAGAGCAAACCACCAATCAAACCTGAATATTTATTTTCTAAATTCTGAAGTTTGCAGAAAAACCCCCATATGTGGTTGTAAACTGCTCTGTGACCGGCAGTAATGAGAGGGAGATAGTACAAGCATTTGTGATCGCTTTCACAGCTTGTCAGAGTGATCAAAAGCCTGGAGGCCTGGAAAAAAAGGTCTCTGGTTAAAGCTCCATGTTCTTGACTGTCAGGAGGCAGCTGAGTCATGGAGCTTCTATGTACAGGTGCTGCACACAGGGGGCAAAGCTCAAGGATGTTTTAAAACGTCCATTCAGAGATAGAGATCCACTACCAGGACGTTTATAGTCAATGGGCAGACTGGAAATGGTTAAAGGAGTTGCCTTATTACACAAAACTTAATCCATACGACCTATTAGGGCACTTGTTATATTGCCAGAGCACTCAATATTATTAATAGCTGAACCACCCAAGGAAATAAGTGATGGTATATAATTACTATTGTTGTTGGGTGGATCTGCTATTTATACCTGTAAATTAATTTCTATGTAGGTTTTATAGTATGTTTTATAGTATGATACCTTGTTATATGCTCAAGAGGGAACATTTATTAAGATCGGCAATATATATACGTGCCGGTCTTAATCCCTTTAGGCCGCTGGTGGATGTGCCAAAGTTATGTGAAGGCACAGGCCTCTACATAACTTTGGAGCTTCCTCCAGCAGGCTGCGCAACATACTAAAATCTACACCAGCTCCCCTGATGGCATAGATTTACGGTAAGTAATTAAACAGCTGGCCTGCCCTTCTCCCTGCCCATGCTATCCCCCCTTTTCTCTGCACTCGGGAAAATTGGCGTGAGAGTCAAAAAGTCACAAATTTTGCCACAAAAAAAAACATTGTGACAAAATCTGAAAAACAAAACAAAAAAAACATTAATATGACAAAAAGTGGAGTATAAATCATAATAAATGTAATAAATGTCCCCCATGATATTTGTGTATTTGCAATGTGAATTGCTTTTCATATGTCACAATTAGAGATGAGCTAGAACTAGGGACGAGCGAACTTTTGAAAAGTTCGGTTCGGTTCGGCGAACTTTCTTGAAGTTCGGATTCGTACGAACCGAACCTAAAACGAACCTTGCTATAACGGCTGAATAATTGCTGCAACAATAATGGGAGTCTGGTAGGGTATAGTTTCGTTTACTTGCAGTTGCTATTACAATGAAAAAAGTAGAAAAAATCAAAGTGACTTCAACAACGGCGACGCAAATATACGCATTTGAGAATTTAAACTAATGCGTACGCTAATGCGAACATTCCTACTTAAGTAACGAACATACAGTGTAGCGTTGTCAAAGGTACATTACTTAACTGAATATGTACGCATTAGCGTACAAATACACTGTCTCTGCGAACATTCCTACTCAAGTAACGAACATACAGTGTAGCGTTGTTAAAAGTACGCTACTTAACGGAATACGTACGAATTAGCGTACAAATACACTGTGTCTGCGAACATTCCTACTCAAGTAACGAACATACAGTGTAGCGTTGTTAAAAGTACGCTACTTAACGGAATACGTACGCATTAGCGTACATTCTCAATAAATATGCGTATATTTGGCGTCGCCGTTATTTTAACCAGATTCGTTACGAACTTTATCAAAATTCGGTTCGGTGACGAACCGAACTTTTGGGAAAGTTCGTAACGAATCTGGTTCGTTACGGTTCGGTTCGCTCATCCCTAGCTAGAACTAAAATGCTCGGGTGCTCGTTATTCGAATCGAATCTTTCCCGATGCTCGGGTGCTCGTTTCGAATAACAAACCCCATTGAAGTCAATGGGAGACTCGAGCATTTTTTGCAGGGGACCAAAGCTCTGCACAGGGAAGGTTGCGTTAAAACCTGGAAACCTCAGAAAATGATGGAAACACCATGGAAATGGACAGGAAACAGCAGGGGCAGCATGCATGGATCCCTCTGAGGCTGCCTAATCATGCCAAATTATGCCAAATTCTGGGCAACGGCCTGGTGGTGACCCTGAAAACAATTGTGCTGACCCAGACCAAGATGGGCAAGGCACATGCCCATCATATGTTAGTAAAGCACCCAACTAGGTGCAACGAAGGTCCATCACTGCCTGCGGGTGACACCACTGCCCATGCTGGCACTGCTGTCCTATCCCCCGCCACACGACGCAGGCATAAGCCTGACATAGCATGGTGGTGACACCAACAAGTGACCAAGTTAGATGAGGTAGCAGGTGAGCCACCCAAAATTTACCATGACACAGCATGGCGGTGACAACAGAGTGACCAAGTTAGACTGAGGTAGCAGGTGAACCACCCAAAAATTTACCCTGACACAACATGGCGGTGAGAACAGAGTGACCAAGTTAGACTGAGGTAGCAGGTGAACCACCCAAAAATTTACCCTGACACAGCATGGCGGTGACACCATCAATGCCTTGGTCAGACTGAGATTGCAGTCAAATGGCTGTAGGTGAGCCTCCCAAAAATTTGTTTTGGAGTGTCTGAAGTTGACCCTCCTGAAAAATAGTTTTGGAGTTTCTGTAGTTGAACCTCCTGAATAATTGTTTTTGAGTGTCTGTAGTTGACGCTCCTAAAAAATTTATTGGAGAGAGGGCCAGTAGGTGGCCCTCCGTAAACATTGTTTGTAAAGAGCGCCAGTTGGTCCTCTGAAAAATTGCATGTTGAGCTTATTTCGCCCGGTGGAGATTTGAATTCCGGTGAAATCCAGGCTTTATTCATTTTAATAAGCGTCAGCCTGTCAGCGCAGTCAGTGATGATGCCACCAGCTGCACTGAAGACCCGCTCTGACAACACGCTAGCGGCAGGGCAGGCCAGCACCTCCAAGGCGTACAGGGCCAGTTCAGGCCAGCTTTGAAACCCAGTAGTTGTATGGAGCAGAGTGATCAAGCAGGACATTGGTATGGTCAGCTAGGTACTCCCTCACCATCTTTCTGAACAGCTCCCCCCTACTCTGCCTAGACGGGGGACGGGTGACAGTGTCTTGCTGGGGTGACATAAAACTGGCAAAGGCCTTGGAGAGTGTTCCCCTGCCAGTGCTTGACAAGCTGCCTGCTCGCCTCCCCTCCCCCGCTAGTTGGCCCACAGAACTACGTCCTCTGCCACTGGCGGTGTCAGATGGGAAGGATAGTTTCAGCTTGTGCACCAGGGCCTGTTGATATTGATTCACTCTCATACCCCTTTCCTCTACAGGAATGAGAGTTGAAAAGTTCTGCTTGTACCGGGGGTCCAGGAGGGTGAACACCCAGTAATCAGTTTTGGCAAAAATGCTTCTAACGCGAGGGTCAGCCATGTGCGCCAGAGTCCCAACACACAAGAATTCCCTCTCCTCAATAGGCTGACTCTCCATTTCCTCCTCCTCCAACTCCTCCTCTTCAGCCCATACGCGCTCAACAGATAAGAAGGAATGAGCATTGGTACCCTCTTCAGTCTTGCCAACATTCTCCTCCTCTTCCTCCTCCTCCTCCTCCCCCTCCTCCAATGAGAAACAGACCTGAGGGTGCTCTGGCTATCAAGCAACGTATCTTCTTCCCCCATCTCCTGTGACAAGCGCAAAGCCTCTGACTTCATGCTGAGCAGTGACTTTTTCAGCAGACAAAGCAGCGGGATGGTGACGCTGATAATGGCGGCATCACCGCTGACCATCTGTGTTGACTCCTCAAAGTTGCTTAACACCTGACAGATATCAGACATCCACGTCCACTCCTCATTGTAGACTTGAGGAAGCTGACAAACCTGACTACCAGTTCTCGTGGAAGTTGTCATCTGGCAGTCTACAATCGCTCTGTGCTGCTGGTAAACCCTGGCTAACATGTGTAATGTGGAATTCCATCGCGTGGGCACGTCACACAACAGTCGGTGAGCTGTCAGTTGTAAGCGCCATTGCTCTGCCCTGAGAGTGGCAGCATCTGTGGTTGACTTGCGGAAATGCGCACTAATGCGTTGCACCTTGGTGAGCAAAACAGACAAATTGGGGTAGGTCTTGAGGAACCGCTGAACCACAAGATTGAACACGTGGGCCAGGCATGGCACATGTGTCAGTCTGCTGAGTTGCAGAGCCGCCACCAGGTTACGCCCGTTGTCACACACAACCATGCCTGGTTTGAGGTTCAGCGGTGCCAGCCAAACATCGGTCTGCGCCGTGATGCCCTGTAACAGCTCTTGGGCGGTGTGCCTCTTGTCACCTAAGCTCAGCAGTTTCAGCACCGCCTGTTGGCGCTTACCCACGGCAGTGCTGCTGCGCCTAGAGCTACCAACTGAAGGCGCCGTGCTCACGGATGGTAATTGAGAGGAGGAGGGGTTGGAGGAAGAGACATAATAAGTCTGAGAAACCGTGACTGAGGTAGGCCCCACAATCCTCGGTGTGGGCAGTACATGAGCGGCCCCAGGGTCAGACTTGGTCCCAGCCTCCACCAAGTTAACCCAATGTGCCGTCAGTGAGATATAGTGTCCCTGCCCGCCAGCACTTGTCCACTTGTTCGTGGTTAGGTGGACCTTCTCAGTAACTGCATTGGTCAGGGCACGGATGATGTTCTTTGACAAGTGCTGGTGTAGGGCTGGGACGGCACATCAGGAAAAATAATGGAGGCTGGGGACCAAGTACCGAGGGACAGCCACCGCCATCAGGTTGCGGAAAGACTCAGTCTCTACCAGTCTATAGGGCAGCATCTCCAGGTTTAGCAGTTTGGAGATGTGGACGTTTAGGGCTTCCGCATGTGGGTGGGTGGAATTGTATTTGCACTTGCGCTCCAATGTCTGATGCAAAGACAGCTGAACGCTGCGCTGGGACACATTGGTGGAGGGTGTGGAGGATCGTGGAGGTGAAGGGGTGGTTGTAGGGCGGGAGGTGCTTGTGCCGGGGTCCTGGGCGGGGTGTTGACTCGCAGAGCCAGCATGTGACACAGGGGAAGGCGCAGTGGTGTGACCCGCAGGAGGTGAACGGCCTTGGTTCCATTAAGTCGGGTGTTTAGCACTCATATGCCTGCTCATGCTGGTAGTGGTTAGGCTGGTAGTGGTGGCTCCCCTGATGATCCTGGTGTGGCACAGGTTGCACACCACAGTCCGTCGGTCATCATCACTTTCTTTAAAAAACCTCCAGACTTGCGAACATCTAGGCCTCGGCACTGGAGCTTCGCTCCGTGAAACAGTTGCTGATCTACCTGCTCTGGCCCTGCTTCTCCCTCTGGCCACCCCACTGCCTCTTCCAACCTGTTCTGGTGTTGCACTTGCCTCCACCTCAGAAGCACTGTCTTGACTATGCTTACCAACCCAGCTCAGGTCAGTCACCTCATCATCCACCAGCTCTTCCTCCGATTCCTCACTCTGCTCCCCCTTGAAATTACTGCCTGACAACAACATCACTGTCTGACAACCGTGTCTCATCATTATCATCCGACACCTCTTTACACACTACTTGCACTAAGTCCACACTCTCATCACCCACAGACTGCAAAAGTTCTAAATTTTGGGCATAGGGACAGAGCAACTACCCAGGTTGCTGCCGAGCAGTGGTTTGTGACTCTGGAAAGGGTCCTGAAAAGAGTTCCTGGGAGTATGCTGGATCGGATTCCATATTTTCCATGGAGGGGGCAGGCTGGGGGGAAGGAGGTTGAGCTGGAGGAGCCAGAGGTCTACTCCCTTGGCTAGCATGGGTGGACTGCGTGGAAGACTGGCTGGTGGATAAATTACTGGACACATTATCCGCTATCCACGTCATCACCTGTTCGCACTGTTGTGGTTTCAATAGTGCTCTACCACGTGTCCCTGTAAGTTGCGAGATGATGCTAGGAAGCAAAACTCTGCGGCGTTCCACTGCTCCCTCATCAGCAGGTACTGTGTCACCCTGCCCAGGACCACGGCCTCTGCCCCCTACACTACTTGAACGCCGACGTCCTCATCCCTTAGCCCTGGGGTTCAACATTTTGTGTATTCACTAAACTGTAGAATTACTATCTGAGGCCAAAAACATATTTTCTGGACTGCTGCTACTGTACCGCACACCACAGAATTTTTGACTACACTGTAGTATATATAACTGAGAAGAAAAATGTACTCTTTAGACTGCGGCTACTGTATCGCACAGCACACAATTGTTCACTGCACTGCAGTATATATAACTGAGAGAAAAAACGTACTCTTTAGACTGCGGCTACTTTACTGCACACCACACAATTGTTCACTGCACTATAGTATATATAACTGAGAAAAAAAACGTATTTTCTAGACTGCGGCTACTGTACCGCACACCACACAATTGTTCACCGCACTGTAGTATATATAACTGAGAGAAAAAACGTACTCTTTAGACTGTGGCTGCTGTACCGCACACCATGGAATTTTTCACTGCACTGTAGTATATATAACAGAGAAAAAACACGTACTCTTTAGACTGCGGCTACTGTACCGCACACCATAGAATTTTTCACTGCACTGTAGTATATATAACTGAGAGAAAAAACGTACTCTTTAGACTGCGGCTACTGTACCGCACACCACACAATTGTTCACTGCACTGTAGTATATATAACTGAGAGAAAAAAACATATTTTTTCTACTGTACCGCACACCACAGAAATTTTCACTGCACTGTAGTATATATAACTGAGAGAAAAAACGTACTCTTTAGACTGCGGCTACTGTACCGCACACCACACAATTGTTCACTGCACTGTAGTATATATAACTGAGAGAAAAAAACATATTTTTTCTACTGTACCGCACACCACAGAATTTTTCACTGCACTGTAGTATATATAACTGAGAGAAAAAACGTATTTTCTAGACTGCGGCTACTATACCGCACACCACACAATTGTTCACTGCACTGTAGTATCTGTAACTGAGAGAAAAAACGTATTCCCTAGACTGCACTACAGATCCCAGCAAGACAAGGTACAGCAGCAGCAAAAATGAGTACTGAGAGGACTTTGGGCAATTTCTTTGGGGTCTGTATGCTGTCCACTTTCTGCCACCAGTCGCTGTGCACAGTGTGCAGCCAAAATGGCAGTAGCTGCACTACAAGTCCCAGCCAGCAGCCAGGAGGAGACCAAAAAAAAAATGGTTGTAGCCCTTTGAAGGGCTGTTGGGTTCTTGGTGGATGATTCCTGCCTAACTAAATTCTAAATTGAGGCCCTAACACACTCCCTGACAGACAGCAGGTCTATCCCTAATCTCATCCAGGCGGCATCTGAGGCCAACAGCGCGGGACCAGATTCTTATATTCCCAGGTCATCTGATCTAACCAGCCAATCCCTGCTATCGACTTGTAGGGGTTCCATGTGATGCTAGGGGGTACCAAAGACTCTCCTGCATGTTGATTGGCTGAGTAATAGGCACCAAACATGCAGGAAGAGGAAGATGCCATTTCCACGAGTATCGCGAGAATATCGAGCACCTACAAGTACCCTAATGCTCGAACGAGCACCAAGCTCGGACGAGCATGTTCGCTCATCTCTAGTCACAATGTATGCTCAAACTGGTTAATTTCTGTGTCAGTCATGTGATCAGAGGTCATTTGACCAGATAAGGGTTTTTAAGGGGCAATGTTTGGAAGTAGCATCAGGTTATGATTAAAGACAAGGTCCATAATTAAAAAAATGATTCGCCGAACATTCGCCGAACTTTTCCTAAAATTCGTATATTCAAAGAATAGATTTGTTGTATTTGCGTACAAAATATACGTTATTATGTGCTTTTAGCGAACATTCGCTCACTAATAACGAACGTTCATTTACAAAATGTACGCAACTTCTTAGAAGACGTACGCATGAGCATACAAATAGCTTACGAATATCAGCGTACTATTGTCTAAGCGATTACGTAATACGCAGGCACATACGAGGAGAGGCCGCGGCGTGCACTCCTTAGAAGCAGAGCGAATATTCGAGACATACAGTGGAGGAAATAAGTATTTGATCCCCCACTGACTTTTAAAGTTTTAATACTAAAAAATAAATGAAACGTCTCATAATTTTATGCCAGCTTTATTTTAACAGTGCCACATAGAATATCAAAAGAAAAACTGAGAAAATTACATGAAATGAGAAATAAAAAATAATTCATTTCTTTGAGGGAAATAAGTATTTGATCCCCTAGGAAAACATCATTTAATACTTGGTGGCAAAACCCTTGTTGGCAAGCACAGCAGTCAGACATTTCTTATAGTTTTTTATAAGGTTTGCACACACTTCAGGAGTAATTTTGGCCCACTCCTCTCTGCAAATCATCTCCATATCCTTAAGGTTTTTAGGCATGCATTTGGAAATGCGAAGCTTCAGCTCTCTCCATAGATTTTTGATGAGATTGAGGTCAGGAGACTGGCTAGGCCATTCCATGACCTTGATATGCTTCTTATGGAGCCACTCCTTTGTTTCCTTGGCTGTATGTTTTGGGTCGTTGTTGTGCTGAAAGACCCATCCACGACCCATTTTCAGTGCCCTGGCGGAGGAAAGGAGGTTGTCACCCAGGATTTTGCGATACATGGCCCCGTTCATCTTCCCGTCAATGCGGTGAAGTTGGCCTGTGCCCTTAGAAGAAAAACACCCCCAAAACATAATACTTCCACCACCATGCTTGACGGTGGGGATGGTATTCTTAAGGTCATATTCTGTATTTTTCTTCCTCCAAACACGTCGAGTTGAGTTGAGGCCACAGAGCTCAATTTTGGTCTAATCTGACCACAGCACCTTCTCCCAGTCTCTCTCGGAGTCATTAATATGTTCATTGTAAAACTTGAGGCAGGCCTGGACGTGAGCCTTCTTGAGCAGAGGAACCTTGCGTGCACTGCAGGATTTTAAACCATTACGTCTCAGTGTATTACCAATGGTTTTTTTGGAGACTGTGGTCCCAGCTGCCTTGAGATCATTACTCAGCTCCTCCCGTGTAGTTCTTGGCTGATTTTACCCTTTCTCATGATCAATGAGACTCCACGAGATGATATCTTGCATGGAGCTCCAGGCCTGGGTTCGATTGACAGTAATGTTGTACTTCTTCCACTTCCGAATAATTGCACCAACAGTTGTCACCTTCTTATCCAGCTTCTTACTTATGGCTTTGTAGCCCATTCCAGCCTTGTGTAGGTCAACAATTTTGTCCCTGACATCTTTAGACAGCTCTTTAGTCTTGCCCATGGTGGAGATGTTGGAGTGTCACTGAGACTGTTGGCAGGTGGCCTTTTATACAGGTAACAATTTGGGACAGGTGTCTCTCATCCAGGTAACGACTTCACTGTGATTAGGGTGTGTCAGTGGTCTGAGGGAGCCAACATTAGTCATGGTTTTACTAGGGGATCAAATACTTATTTCCCTCAAAGAAATGCAAATTATCTTTTATTTCTCATTTCATGTAATTTTCTCCGTTTTTCTTTTGATATTCTATGTGGCACTGTTAAAATAAAGCTGGCATAAAATTATGAGACGTTTCATTTATTTTTTAGTATTAAAACTTTTAAAGTCAGTGGGGGATCAAATACTTACTTCCTCCACTGTATATTTGGTAAAGTGCAAATACATTATTATTAGGTATAATCTAAAAATTTTAAATATCACCTACGTAGTATGCTCACGGACACGTTTAAGTATCTTTTCTTCTGACGCTTGTCATAGAACTGGAGCAGAGTCCCAAACTCAGTCGCAATTTGTAATCCACATAGGTAAAATTGTAATCCAAATGGGTAGAAAAAAGCAGCAAAGGTTCCTTAAAAAACCCTCTTTCAAGGGGCTCCCCAAATAACAAAAGGGGGAAAAGGGGATAAGGCGCACAAGTGCGCAACTTAATTTCCTGAGTTGCCTCGTCATCCTCCCGCTCTGGAGAAAGGGGCGGAACTACCAGGGAGGAGTCTGCATCGCTGAATTGAATTCGTAAGCAACAGCGTATAGAGTAACTACCAGGGAAAAGTCTGCATCGCTGAATTGAATTCGTACGCGACAGCGTATAGAGTAACTAAATTATACGTAGAATAGCATATAATTTATAGGACACACTACGTAGCGAAAGCGTACAAAAGCGAAGCGAATCACCTAATATTCGGATTCGCTTCGCAGCTGAAAAATCCCAAGATTCGATACGAATCTACGAAGCGGCGAATAGATTCACTCATCTCTATCCATAATGCATAGACCCATTGTTGTGTTTCTGATGCAAACTTTTTAGCTTTGGATTTAAAGGGGTTGTCCGTGCTTTTAAACTTGATGACTAGAGATGAGCGAGCACTAAAATGCTCGGGTGCTCGTTATTCGAGACGAACTGTTCCCGATGCTCGGGTGCTCATTTCGAGTAACGAACCCCATTGAAGTCAATAGGAGACTTGAGCATTTTTGCAGGGGACCAAGGCTCTGCCTAGGGAAGGCTGGTTATAAACCTGGAAACCTCAGAAAATGATGGAAACACCACAGAAATGGACAGGAAACAGCAGGGGCAGCATGCATGGATGCCTCTGAGGCTGCCTAATCCCACCATTACCCCAAATTCTCCTGCAACAGCCTGGTGGTTACCCTCATGGCAATTGTGCTCACCCAGACCAAGAAAGGCGAGGCACATGCCCATCACATGTTAGGGAAGCACCCAACTAGGTGCAACGAAGGTCCATCACCCATGCCCATGCTGGCACTGCTCTCCTATCCCCAGCCACACGATGCAGGCATAAGCCTGACACAGCATGGTGGTGACACCAACAAGTGACCAAGTTAGATGAGGTAGCAAGTGAGCCACCCAAAAATTTAGCCTGACGCAGCATGGCGGTGACAACAGAGTGACCGAGTTAGACTGAGGTAGCAGGAGGTGAAGCACGGATGGTATATCGAAGGAGGAGGAGGAGGGGTTGGAGGAAGAGGCATAGTAAGTCTGAGAAACCGTGACCGAGGTAGGCCCGCAATCCTCCAAGTGGGCAGTACATGAGGCGGCCCCAGGGTCAGACTCTGTCAGAGTGAC
>ONZH01010472.1:0-39109 GCA_900303285.1 Rhinella marina | reverse complement strand
ATCCATAAAGCAAAATTATAGAAATACAAAGATATATGGATATATAGTTGCACAACATGTAATAAGCAATAGGAGTAAAAGTAAATCTGGATATATGTGGCGCTATGCCGACTAAAGATAAAAAAGGAAGTCCTTAGTTACACATATTTGCAAATGCGTGATTATGCCCACTCACCAAACTTCACGGTAACTTCCTGTGGAGTGGGTCCCTACACTCATCTATGCCCAGGACTTCCTTATAGGATTTCTATTTAGCTGGTTCCACACGCCCTGAATAATGGAGACTTGGATTTAGTCTGAACAGAGGCATAGATGAGTGTAGGGACCCACTCCACAGGAAGTTACCGTGAAGTTTGGTGAGTGGGCATAATCACGCATTTGCAAATATGTGTAACTAAGGACTTCCTTTTTTATCTTTAGTCGGCATAGCGCCACATATATCCAGATTTACTTTTACTCCTATTGCTTATTACATGTTGTGCAACTATATATCCATATATCTTTGTACTGTGAATAACGGGAATTCTTTCCTCGTGTCATTACATTTTTGTAAAGCAAGAAAATCCCTTTTTTTCCCCAATCTATCATACGGTCTGTTTATGATCTATCATACATCATGCACCTGAGGAAGGAGGTGGATCGCCCTGAAACATGTTGCTCAGGAGTATCACACTTATGTACTTTAGGTTTATTTTAAAAATAAATCTGATTTATCCTGCTGGCAAGGCACAGTTTATCCCCTACTTTTCCCTGCTACCTTTATCTTGACACCTAGGCTAGACCAGCCCTGTGGGGAAATGCAGCAATTGGAGGAATTCTTCATGTGAACTCCAGAGATGTGCCTTAGTTAGCACTTCTACCCACAGTAAGTGCAACAGAAACTGCCTGGTTGCTACCTACTGTATATAGTAGACCTCTAATTATATATTTTTTTCATTATTTAGTGCAGTTTGGATCTTAAAATGTCTGAAATCAGATGCTAATATTTAAAGGGGTGTTCCAATGCAAGGAAAAGTTGTCGCAGGAGCTGCACATGCTGTAATAAAACAGAACGAAAACCTAAACTACTGATCCACCACAGCTGAAGTTCTGACGGTGCCAGGCACATGCTGAAACCCACTTACTGCTACAGTTGTGAGTGTGACATGGAAGGAAATGGGTGTGAATGCTTCTCAGACAATCACTGGCTGCAACCATGACCCGCCTCAGTCAGTAATTGGATCTTTCACACAGAGAGCTGTAAGTGTCCTTCTTTGACTGCTCACAAACTTGGGTGGTATGGTGTAGCATATTTTGACTTATGGTATGAAAGCTTTTGGGCTACAGATCACAGAGCCAACATGAAACTCCTACCCCAAATATTGAAGGTTTATGTTATATCTTTGCTAAGAGTGGTCATAAGAGCATTATCAAAAACAAAAAATGATTTACATGGACAGCAATACTGCCCCTTAGTGACTATATATCTATCTTACTGTTCAGCAGTTAGGCTACATCTTGGGACTACTATTGATCCATTTTACTTGGAAATGTCAAAATAAACACATATCATGTGCTTCAACATAGTGGGAATATTGTGAGAGTGATAAGTAAGCTAGCAGGTGAAAAACAGCTAATAGAAATCCCATGGACAAAGATAACACTGGCAAGGTTATATCAGTCACTGATGGAAAAACACATATTTCAAGACAAAAACAAATTTAATTGATTATTCTGCTATATTTAGAGCAAAAAGCTACTTAGCTGAAATAATATGATTTATATAAGATAAACCACGAAAGACAGAAACCTGTTTCCATTGTGTGGTTTGCACTGGATAATGGGAAAATATACTCACCCGTTAGAGGAAATGCTGGCAGTAGTTTCCAGCAGTGGCTAAGTTGATTTCTTAAAGGGATTCTGTCACCTAGTTTAAGCCTATAGAGCTGAGGACATGGGCTGCTAGATGGCCACTAGCCCGTCCACAATATACTTTTCCCATTGCTTTGTGTGTCTTTGTTTAGTCAAAAAAAAAAACAATTTTATTCACATGCTAATAGGGGTTATAAGGAGCCCAAGGGGCGGTTACCAATGTTCCTGGATCCCAGCTGTGCCCACTGTGAAGGAGCCCAGCACCGCCCCGCATCCTCATCTCCTCCTTGCTTCCCCGACTTCACGCATTCAGAGCGCTGTAATCTCGTGCGTGTCATCTCGCGCATGCGCAGTTGGTTCCCTGATGCTGATGCCAGCACAGGGAAGGAACAGTTTACCAGCACTCACAAGCGGCGTACTCGCGCATGCGCGAGATTACGGCGTTCTGAATGCGTGAAGTCGGGGGAGCAAGGAGGAGATGAGAGGATGCGGGGCGGTGCTGGGCTCCTTCACAGTGGGAACGGCTGGGATCCAGGAACATTGGTAACCGCCCCTTGGGCTCCTTATAACCCCTGTTAGCATGTGAATAAAATCATTTTTTTGACTAAACAAAGACACACAAAGCAATTGTAAATGTATATTGTGGACGAGCTAGTGGCCATCTAGCAGTCCATGTCCTCAGCTCTATAGGCTTAAACTAGGTGACAGAATCCCTTTAAGGCTTCTCCTAATCCACTCCTGGATGACTGCAACCATGACAGGTGACTGAACACATACTGTAGTACACATTAACCATAAATCCTGTGTGACATGCTTTTTGCTGGAATGGGAAAGCCTGGAAATTGACCAGCAAAACAGTACTATTTCTTTGACTAAGCCTATGCATATAAAGGCCTTTGCTATCCAATTTTTGGATTGCCCAGTAGACATCTCTTGAGATGGGTTGTGTAATGAGATAATAGGGATATGGTGTTGGCAATGGTTGACCATTCTTGGGAAATTATTTTAGGAGAGGTCTTGGTCTCCAAGGTTAATTCAACATCTGAGATTAGATACCATTTATTCAACTCTTGGAGCCTTTCTTAAAGGGAACCTGTCATCTCCGAAACACCCCCTGAACTAGAGTAAGTGGTGTATAGTGTAAATGATGCTGAATCCGAATATGTAAGTTTTATCTTCATACTCGCTTCCATTCTGATGCTGTACTCCCACAAACCAGCAGTAAAATGCATTGAGAGGACTCTTCGTTGAGTCCTCTCCATTATGTGAGTGAGCACTGGAGTCCACTGCATTTTACTGCCGGTTTGTGGGAGCACAGCGTCAGAATGGAAGCGAGTATGAAGATAAAACTTACATATTCGGATTCAGCACCACTTACACTATACAACGCTTACTCTAGTTCTGGGGGTATTTCGGAGATGACAGGTTCCCTTTAAACTTTGTAGACATATACATTTCCATGGTAGGTGATCAATAGTTTGGCTGGGAATCCCGAGCTATATTTGATGTTATTGTTGCCTTAAGCTGGATTCACAAGTTTTTGTTGTGATTTCCCTGACTGTAGAGTTTTCTGACACATTTTTGTGTGTGTCTGAAAAACTGAAACTCCAGATCTTAGCTGACAGTCTTGGGAATTTTGAAATGCAGGACACACGATGCAGTGACTTTTTTGTGTTTGATTTTTTTTCTCTCTGCAGTTTTATTCTTCAAAAAAATGCAGCTTGTGAAAGCTCTTTAGGGAAAAAAACTGCAATTCACTACTTGAAGAGAAAAAATATAGCTAAAAAGCCATAAAAATTATTTTGACTTGCAAAATAAGGATGAGCAAACCAAGTTTGTTACAGATTTCAAAAACATTGATCAATGAAACGAACTTGAAGCCACAAGCCCTGAGAGGAAGTGGGGTGAGGGTTTGCCCTGAAATACTCACAAGCTTAATAACAGCATCATCAGCCCTTGCAAAAGAAGCATAATGTCATTTTAGGTTGAGCTGCTGATAAGGATGGATATAGTATATACAGTACACAGAGTCACAAGAAAGCATCTATTCAAGTGTAACAGGGACAGTGTAGGAAAAGAATATAAATAAATAATTGTGTACAAGAGGGACTTATAAGGCATAAGGGAAATCTTTTAGGGGGTGAGAGGCTGGGACCTACTAGTTAAAACTGATGAGGGTTCCCAATCTACTGTTTCCCGACAAATGTTTCATCACACAGTGAAAAAAGGAACCTTCCAGTATCTTTATTGTTTTCAATGCTCTCATGTTTTAAAAGGCAATAAAATTTATCCTTCCTAGACTGGAAAAAACCTTCCCAATATGGGATTTCTTTATATGTGACAGCAATTATGTGATATAGCTGTTAAAATGTTCATGTGGAATTACTACTCAGGGGATCAGAGGTTTAAATCAAGACAAATCTAGTATTTGTTGTAAAAATGTATTGTTACCAGTCCCAGCCCACTTTCATAATGCCAAACACCAGATCTCCCAGTTAAAATTCCAGGTAATTAAACGAGTAAATGGAACGCTTGAATAAAACTACAACACTTTATTAATATCCTTTAATAATGGTAAGGGAATAAATCAAATCACATACATGAACCTATAAGAGGTACATCGTCATCCATCTGTTTGCTTGTATGATGGTGTATCTCAAGATGACCTCTTAATAGAGATGAGCGAGCACTAAAATGCTCGGGTGCTCGTTATTCGAGTCGAACTTTTCCCGATGCTCGGGTGCTCGTTTCAAATAACGAACCCCATTGAAGTCAATGGGAGACTCGAGCATTTTTGCAGGGGACCAAGGCTCTGCCTAGGGAAGGCTGGGTGAAAACCTGGAAACATCAGAAAATGAAGGAAACACCACGGAAATGGACAGGAAACAGCAGGGGCAGCATGCATGGATGCCTCTGAGGCTGCCTAATCCCACCATTACCCCAAATTCTCCTGCAACAGCCTGGTGGTTACCCTCATGGCAATTGTGCTCACCCAGACCAAGAAAGGCGAGGAACATGCCCATCACATGTTAGGGAAGCACCCAACTAGGTGCAACGAAGGTCCATCACCGCCTGCAGGTGACACCACTGCTCATGCTGGCACTGCTGTGCTATCCCTCGCCCCACGACTCAGGCATTAGCCTGACACATCATGGTGACAGAGTAGTGACACCAACAAGTGACCAAGTTAGATTGAGGTAGCAGTCAAATGTCTGTAGGCGAGCCTCCCAAAAATTTGTTTTGGAATGTCGTAAGTTGACCCTCCTAAAAAATTGTTTAGGAGTGTCTGTAGTTGGCAGACGGGGAGACACTCCCTCATGTAAAATTGTTTAGGAGTGTCTGTAATTGATCCTTCTGTAAAATATTTTATTTGTTTTCCCTGTTATTAGTTAATGTACAACCCATGGCTGGCATGGTGGGAATATATAGGTTTTGCGTCACAGACGGTCCACTGCACCGTTACATTTTCTTCATCATTGCCAATTACTTTTTCACCAACTGTTGTCTGGCAATGATAAAGGGGAAGGTGAATCCACTGCGGAAGAAAAGTGTCATCCTCCTACAATTCTACACTTGCTCTCAATTGAAAAGGGGATGTTCTCGCCGTGGCCTTCCTCATAGTGGCCGCTTCTGCGGACGACAGAGGTGGTGTACCTACTGACAGCCTGACCGAACACGATGGCAGACGGGGAGACACTCCCTGATGTAAAATTGTTTTGGAGTGTCTGCGGTTGACCCTCCTGTAAAATATTTTTTTTCCCCTGTTATTAGTTAATGTACAACCCATGGCTGGCATGGTGGGAATATATAGGGAAGCACCCAACTAGGTGCAACGAAGGTCCATCACCCATGCACAAGCTGGCACTGCTTTCCTATCCCCAGCCACACGATGCAGGCATAAGCCTGACACAGCATGGCGGTGACACTAACAAATGACCAAGTTACATGAGGTAGCAGGTGAGCCACCCAAAAATTTAGCCAGACGCAGCATGGCGGTGACAACAGAGTGACCGAGATAGACTGAGGTAGCAGGAGGTGAAGCATCCTCCAAGTGGGCAGTACATGAGCGGCCCCAGGTTCAGACTCGGTCAGAGTATGTGAAATGTTTAGGGTGGCCGAACGCCGGGCTCGACGGCGGACCCGTTTCGGGTTATCGATTGTCGAAATGTTGGCTTACATCAAGTTTAGAATCTGTTCTGATCAGTTACTGTGGCTGTTGGTGGTAAAGTGGTGAGCATAGCTGCTTCCCAAGCAGTTGACCCGGGTTCGATTCCCGTCTATCGCAGGAGGCAATTAAAAGAAGAACCAAAAAAAAATCTGTACAATATCTAATACATCCCCTACCCGGGTAAATTGTTTGGAGAGAGGGGGCAGGGTAGGTGGGGGGAAGGAGGTTGAGCTGGAAGAGCCAGAGGAGTGCCCCCTAGGCTAATGTGTGTGGTGGTGACAACAGCCGGATGTAGTTAGAATGATGACGCAGGACCCCAACTTAAAAATTTAGCATCAACTGGTACAATTGTCAATTAGGAGCTCAATCAAGTGTGGCATGTGTTCTATGTATTCTTCTCAGTTTAATACCGTATATGGCAGCTATCCGGAAAAATAGTTTGGAGAGAGAGAAAGATAGGAAAAAGACGTAAATTGTTTGGAGGGCCTGTAGGTGGACCTGTGGAAAAATTGTTTGGAGAGAGGGCCTGTAGGTGGACCTCCGGAAAAATTGTTTGGAGAGAGGGCCTGTAGGTGGAACTCCGGAAAAATTGTTTGGAGAGAGGGCCTGTAGGTGGACCTCTGGAAAAATTGTTTGGAGAGAGGGCCTGTAGATGGACCTCTGGAAAAATTGTTTGGAGAGAGGGCCTGTAGGTGGACCTCTGGAAAAATTGTTTGGAGAGAGGGCCTGTAGATGGACCTCTGGAAAAATTGTTTGGAGAGAGGGCCTGTAGGTGGACCTCCAGAAAAATTGTTTGGAGAGAGGGCCTGTAGGTGGACCTCCGGAAAAATTGTTCCAAAAATGAATCCACTGCGGAAGAAAAGTGTCATCCTCCTACAATTCTACACTTGCTCTCAATTGAAAAGGGGATGTTCTCGCCGTGGCCTTCCTCATAGTGGCCGCTTCTGCGGACGACAGAGGTGGTGTACCTACTGACAGCCTGACCGAACACGATGGCAGACGGGGAGACACTCCCTCATGTAAAATTGTTTAGGAGTGTCTGTAATTGATCCTTCTGTAAAATATTTTATTTGTTTTCCCTGTTATTAGTTAATGTACAACCTATGGCTGGCATGGTGGGAATATATAGGTTTTGCGTCACAGACGGTCCACTGCACCGTTACATTTTCTTCATCATTGCCAATTACTTTTTCACCAACTGTGTTCTGGCAATGATAAAGGGGAAGGTGAATCCACTGCGGAAGAAAAGTGTCATCCTCCTACAATTCTACACTTGCTCTCAATTGAAAAGGGGATGTTCTCGCCGTGGCCTTCCTCATAGTGGCAGCTTCTGCGGACGACAGAGGTGGTGTACCTACTGACAGCCTGACCGAACACGATGGCAGACGGGGAGACACTCCCTGATGTAAAATTGTTTTGGAGTGTCTGCGGTTGACCCTCCTGTAAAATATTTTTTCCCTGTTATTAGTTAATGTACAACCCATGGCTGGCACGGTGCGAATATATAGGGAAGCACCCAACTAGGTCCAATGAAGGTCCATCACCCATGCCCATGCTGGCACTGCTCTCCTATCCCCAGCCACACGATGCAGGCATAAGCTCGACGGCGGACCCGTTTCGGGTTATCGATTGTGGAAATGCTGGCTGACATCAAGTTTATTATCTGTTCTTATCAGCTGCTGTGGCTGTTGGTGGTAAAGTGGTGTTAAAGAAATTTAGATAGTTGGTGAACACAATTGTGCTAGGGTTATATTTCATTATCAGGTGGTCTCCATCTCCTTATATCCATATCTCTTATATCTTATAATCTCTAATCTCCATTAGATGTCATGTATGCTTAAAAATAAAAATGACTCATAATCACTTGATATGTCTATAGGAAAAGCGGAACTTAGCAGAAGTTAATATATGCATATGGAATTTCCCAGATGAAGTAATGTGTATCCCATTGGCTGCCATTATCATTCTTTTGATTTGTTGTTTAATGTATACTTGTATGATTGTGATTGGACATATTAAAATTGATGACAAAGGGGTGTGTGATTACACCAACATGTATTTCTAATAAAATTAGCTCCCTGGGTGTAACCAGAGGAGATCTGCATGATCAGCAATGAGACTGGACGTGCATTTCTTGTGCTGCGGCCGCACCCTCTTACCATGAAGGGGGAAATTTAACATAATTTGAACACCACAGACAACTGAGTATTAAATCTAATTTGGGACTTATCCTAAAAGGCACCTAAGCTCAGCAGTTTGAGCACCGCCTGCTGGCGCTTACCCACGGCACTGCAGCTGCGCCTAGAGCTACCGACTGAAGGCACCGTGCCCACGGATGGTAATTTGGTGGAGGAGGAGGAGGGGTCGGAGGAGGAGGCATAGTACGTCTGAGAGACCGTGACCGAGGTAGGCCCCGCAATCCTCAGTGTGGGCAGTATATGAGCGGCCCCAGGGTCAGTCTCGGTCCCAGCCTCCACCAAGTTAACCCAATGTGCCGTCAGTGAGATATAGTGTCCCTGCCCGGCAGCACTTGTCCACGTGTCCGTGGTTAGGTGGACCTTCTCAGAAACAGCGTTGGTCAGGGCACGGATGATATTCTGTGACACGTGCTGGTGTAGGGATGGGACGGCACATCAGGAAAAATAGTAGCGGCTGGGGACCGAATACCGAGGGGCAGCCACCGCCATGAGATTGCGAAAGGCCTCGGTCTCTACCAGCCTATAGGGCAGCATCTCCAGACTAAGCAATTTGGAGATGTGGACGTTGAGGGCTTGGGCATGTGGGTGGGTGGAACTGTATTTCCTCTTGCGCTCCAGCGTCTGCTGAAAAGACAGCTGAACGCTGCTCTGGGACACATTGGTGGACACTGTGGAGGATCGTGGAGGCAAAGGTGTGGTTTTCCGGCGGGAGGCGCTCGTGCCGGGGTCCTGGGCAGGGGGTTGACTAGCAGAGGCAGCGAGTGACACAGGGGAAGGAGCAGTGGTGTGACCCGCAGGAGGTGGTGAACGGCCTTGGTTCCATTGAGTGGGGTGTTTAGCACTCATATGCCTGCGCATGCTGGTGGTGGTTAGGCTAGTAGTGGTGGCACCCCTGCTGATCCTGGTGTGGCACAGGTTGCACACCACAGTCCGTCGGTCATCCTCACTTTCTTTAAAGAACCTCCAGACTTGCAAACATCTAGGCCTCGCCACGGGAGCTTCACTACGTGAAACAGTTGCTGCTGATGCACCAGCTCTGGCCCTGCTTCTCCCTCTGGCCACACCACTGCCTCTTCCAACCTGTTCTGGTGCAGCACTCGCCTCCGCCCTGACAACTTCACCACTGTCTGACAACCGTGTCTCCTCATCGTCTGACACCTCTTTACACACTTCTTCCACTAAGTCAACATTGTTATCATCATCATCACCCACAGACTGCGACAGTTGGAAAACTTGGGCATCGGGAAAGAGGTCAGCAGCAACCTGAGAAGTGGTTTGTGACTCTGGGAAGGGTCCAGAAAACAGTTCCTCAGAGTATGCCGGATCGCATTCCAAATTTTCCTGGGAGGGGGCAGACTGGGGGGAAGGAGGTTGAGGAGCCAGAGGAGTGCTCCCTTGGGTAACGTGGGTGGACTGCGTGGAAGACTGACTGGTGGACAAATTACTTGAAGCATTGTCCGCAATCCACAACATCAGCTGTTCGCACTGTTGTGGTTTCAACAGTCCTCTACCACGTGTCCCTGTAAGTTGAGACATGAAGCTAGGGAGTGTAGCTCTGCGGCGTTCCCCTGCTCCCTCATCAGCAGGTACTGTCTCACCCTGCCCAGGACCACGGCCTCTGCCCCCTGCAGTAATTGAATGCCCACGCCCACGACCTCGTCCTCGACCCTTAGCCCTGGGGTTCAACATTTTCTGTATATAAGTGTATTATATAAAAAAAATAAAATAAATGGGCCTGCTGTACTGAAACCCACAAACTTGTTCAGTCTGGTTTAATTAAGTGACGTACAGAAAGTGTCACCTGGACAGAAAATACGGATTGTAGTGAGTGGACAGCTGAACTGTGACACACAGAATGGTTCCACGCAGCTGTGTGAAATGGATTCGTATCACTGAGCTAAAACAACAAAAAAACAATTTTTTTTATATATATATATATATATATATATATATATATATATATATATTTTTAGTTTTGTTTTTTTTTTGGAACGTGACGTGCAGAAACTATCGTAGACCTAACTCACACCCTGCTGACGGTGGCTATTTTGACTGCGACCCAGACAAATGTCGCACAGAGATTTTTGTGATCAAGCTGTATACGTGAGAGCAAAAGACCTGGTGGGATTAAGTGACGTACAGAAAGTGTCACCTGGACAGAAAATACGGATTGTAGTGAGTGGACAACTGAACTGTGACACACAGAATGGTTCCACGCAGCTGTGTGAAATGGATTTGTATCACTGAGCTAAAACAACAAAAAAACTATTTTTTTTATATATATATATTTTTTTTAGTTTTGTTTTTTTTTGGAACGTGACGTGCAGAAACTATCGTAGACCTAACTCACACCCTGCTGACGGTGGCTATTTTGACTGCGACCCAGACAAATGTCGCACAGAGATTTTTGTGATCAAGCTGTATATGTGAGAGCAAAAGACCTGGTGGGATTAAGTGACGTACAGAAAGTGTCACCTGGACAGAAAATACGGATTGTAGTGAGTGGACAACTGAACTGTGACACACAGAATGGTTCCACGCAGCTGTGTGAAATTGATTCGTATCACTGAGATAAAACAACAAAAAAACTATTTTTCTTATATTTTTTTTATTTTTTTTATTTTTTTTTTGTTTTTTTTTGGAACGTGACGTGCAGAAACTATCGTAGACCTAACTCACACCCTGCTGACGGTGGCTATTTTGACTGCGACCCAGACAAATGTCGCACAGAGATTTTTGTGATCAAGCTATATACGTGAGAGCAAAAGACCTGGTTGGATTAAGTGACATACAGAAAGTGTCACCTGGACAGAAAATACGGATTGTAGTGAGTGGACAACTGAACTGTGACACACAGAATGGTTCCACGCAGCTGTGTGAAATGGATTCGTATCACTGAGCTAAAACAACAAAAAAACTATTTTTTTTATATATATATTTTTTTTATATTTTTTTTTTTTTAGTTTTGTTTTTTTTGGAACGTGACATGCTGAAACTATCATAGACCTAACTCACACCCTGCTGACGGTGGCTATTTTGACTGCGACCCAGACAAATGTCGCACAGAGATTTTTGTGATCAAGCTATATAAGTGAGAGCAAAAGACCTTGTTGGATTAAGTGACGTACAGAATGTGTCACCTAGACAGAAAATACGGATTGTAGTGAGTGGACAACTGAACTGTGACACACAGAATGGTTCCACACTGCTGTATGAAATGGATTTGTATCACTGAGATATAACAATAAAAAAAAGGGTTATATATGGCGATAGCTGCTCTACTAGTGCCAGCCAGCCAGCCAAGCCAGGAGGCAAAATAAAATGTCTTGTAGCCCTTAGAAGGGCTGTTGGGTTCTTTTGAGATCACTCCTGCCTAACAAAGAACTAAATGCAGGCCCTAACACTCTCCCTGAAACGCAGCAGCTCTATCCCTAACGACATCCAGACAGCATCTGAGCCGAGCACCGCGGGCAGTCACTAGTATATTCCAGGGTCACCTGATCAGGCCAGCCAACCACTGCTATCGACATGTAAGGGCCCCACGTGATGCTGGGTGTACCGCAGAGTCTCCTGGCTTGTGATTGGCTGAGTTTATAGGCGCCAAAAATGCACAATGCGGAAGTTGCCATTTCCTCGAGCATGGCGAGATACTCATCCGAGCAGCGAGCACTTACGAGTACCGTAATACTTGAACGAGCACCAAGCTCGGACGAGTATGCTCGCTCATCTCTACCTCTTAATCATAATAATAAAATGATGGAATAGATGTGTGGTCAACATTCACATCTAATGTTTCTTAACACAGAGCCAATCAGACCCAATACAATCGGGTCCTATATATGATGCTCATGTTAATACAAATCTGGCTCTTACCATCAACAAATGGAAATAGCTAGTGGGACATTCCTTTTAGAAGGCGCCCCACAATAGCTGGCGCTGTTTCCACAACCAGCTCTCCTTTTCTATACCTAACATGCGTCTGTGAAAACGCTGTGTCTCTTATCCTTACAGTCCCTATCTAACTGCTCAACACGTTTCACCCTATATAACATGGGCTCATCAGGAGCCGCGAGACACCAACGGGACAGACATACATAGAAAACGCCAACCACCTCTTGTGATGAGGTGGCGGCTCCGGTGCTGTGACGACCGTGAGGTCGCCTCTTACCTCAACCGCTTAAATCCGAAGAATCCCTCCCACTGGTGCCGGGCTGCATCAGAGCGGGCGCATCAGAGGAGAGGGCGGACACCGGCCCTCGTGAGGCACGCCTCTCAAGTCACAGCCACCCGGCTGCAACAAGTGTCAAAACACTAAGTATAATAAGAGGGACAATAACGGCGGTATATACGATAGCTAGCACAATTAAAAAAATTAAAAAAGGGGGGATTAATGCACAAAAAAAACTGAGGTGTATAGACATGTCGAACTCAACTGTTAATGACAGGTGCATAGCCCACTGTGACCCACAGGGAATAATAATTACTATCATAGATCTTTATATGGTGCACAATACAATTGATGAGGTAAATGGAACATATTTCAGTGAGCCCTCTAATATTAGAAAGGTGCAAACACTGTTGTTGTACCTAGCCCAAATGTCAATGACAGATGGACAGCCCACTGTAGCCTACAGGGTACAATCACTGTTATGGACAAAACCCTTAATGTAATGCACAAGAAAATGAGGTATGGAGAACAACACCTTTATATGTCATATTCCCCTAAACCCTTTGACATCCAAAGGACACAGAGGGCACGAATACTGTCATCAACCTAACCAATATAAGCAAAGTATCTGTTAAACATGATTAAATGGCCAAAGGCCATAGCTCAAAACCATAGCCCTTTGGTCAGTGATTGAGGATCAAAATGCCATGGACGTAAGATGAATGTACAGTCAAGAGCCTACACAAGGAAAATGGGGGGGAGAGAGGTGTCCACCTCACAAAAAACAGGTATAGGAAATATAGTCATTGAGGCCTTGTAATCAGAGGTAAATTTATGTCTCATTTTAGTGTAAGACCATATACTGTATAATAGATATATGGTATATGTGTATATATATTAATTCATTAGTATGGTCTCTGTGTATACTGTCAGACTCTGCAACAGTGTGGGAGACAAGTGACCTCTGTGACCCTGACTGAGAATATGTAGACTAAAAGTCTGTCTACAGCCATCTGGGAATGATCAGCGGTTGAGTGGCTGGTAACTTCTAACATAAATATTCTCCTATTTCTCGAGAAACGATAATTGGTAGCATATCAGTTACTCGGAGTAAGGATGAATATATTGTCAGACTATGTTTTCCCAGATGGGGGGGGGGCATCAATATTCTCCAAGATATTGGGATGTAATGTAAATCCACTCTTTATAGTTACCAGAAGGAGATGTGGTCACTAGGAGTTATTCACACGCTCGCCCCCCCACCACTCCTCCCTCTTCCAAGGGAGGGGGTCTACACTGAATAAAGGTCTCCCTCAGAACAATTCATGCAGCCTCAGCTGGAACAACCACAGGGGTTGTGTCCAGTAGATTGCTGATTCGTCGTCACTATCCTTACCTAGACTGCATTTGAAGCAGATGGGGCTCACTAGGTTAATCATCATTTCCATATTTACACCAAGCTAAGTATAATAAACTTTACTATTTTATTTTTAATCAATTTGTTTGTGTCTGGGTCATCAGTATACCGTAATTATCATAAAGCAATAACTCATTTGCATACATTTGCATACATTTGGTGTCAGAAGTGGGATTTTTACTGTATACTGACCCTTGCATAATTATTATTGTAAAGTATTATTGTTAAGGCCTAGTTACTAATATTGAGAAAGTTGAGTATGTTTGTGCCTAGTACCTAAGAATCTGTTGGAGGTTGGGCTATAACATAGGTTCAGATAGAAGGTTAGATATTGTGACTAGGATAGAATGGCATTTTCATTGTTTAAAGGGGAAAAGAATCAGCGCATGGGTCCATCAGCTTATTGGGTGCTTAGCTCCGGACACTGGGCCCCAATCACCCGTGAGTGCAACAGATATGTTGCTCCCCAGTGCTTGGCTGACCCCTGTCAAGCAGCTGTGGGTTTGGAGTTGTCCCGGTATAACCCTTCTGAGCAAAAAGCGGCAGCAAGTGAGGGATGGATTTGCGTGCAGGCTCTTCAGGAGGAGACAGTGAAGCGAGAGGCAATTGAAGAGGAGCTGCTGCAGGCAGCTACTGAGCAATTGGCGCTTTTGCGGACCTGTATGAGGGACATTGAGAAGCATAATGGGGAATTGAGTAATCAGTTTTCCCATTATGTAGTCCGTACTGTGCAAAAACGCAGACGGAAAAAACAGGGACCACTCCCAGGTGACAGAAGTGCTTTTAGAGGAAGAACTCTAATTCAGCAAGATAAATGGGATGCTGTGGGTGAGTGGTCAGGATTGTCGTCATCAGATGAGGAGATAGACATAGAAGAGGAAGAAGTGCGTCCCATTGTAACAACAAACTCAAAAAGAGAGGTTACACAGAGAGCTTCAGCTTCTGGGGATCAGAATTATGTAGAGGAGACCTGTACAAAAATATACAGGAAATGAGAGAATTAAAATTAAACAAAGGCAAATGTTTTTAGATCTTTTGAACAGTGGAGTCAGCAAGGAGGAGATAGATGGCATTCCTACTCCTGACTTGCTAGAGCGTTGGAAAGATCTAAAACAGCAGGGTAAATTACACACAGTAAGATCCAAAGAGAAGGAAAAAGATGTGAAAAATGCAAAGGAGTTGTTTCAAGAGATAAAAGAGCCCAAGTGTCTACCATCAGAAAGGCACTTGTGTTTAGAAATAGACTGTTTAAGTTTTGTTGAACCTAATGCTATGTGGGTGTTCAAGTAGGAAAGATCTGTGACCATAGCATTAGAGGTTGGAACCGTAATGAAAGAATAAGCATTGTAACCTAGTGTGGGCCAATATGGTTAGCACTAAGAAGATATGTTGGCCATAAAGTATTGTCTGGTTGATGTGAAAGGTTGAAACTGTTTGAAGAAGGTTTGAAGTAGGTTGAGGAAAATGGACAATATTTCTATTTCAAGATGGAGGATTTCCTGAGAGAACAAAGGAAAAAAACCATGTGGCACCCATCCCCCTTCTGTTTCAATTTCTGTTACAACCCCTTTTGTGTTTTCTGTAACTTTTAGTTCTACAAGAACCCCTCCTGTCCTCTGGAATGTGCTCCAACAGGAACACCTCCCATCGTGTGTGGTGTGGGGGCTGGTAATGGATCTGCAGACACAAAAATTTAGTAGCACATGTATTATCTGTAAACTGTCTGCTAATAACTTTTCTAAATTGAATATCCCCTAACTAGTCTGCTGTTTGTTGAAGTTTCAGGAAAGTTGGATGAATCCTTGCGAGATAAGAGTCAGGAAGGGGGGGGGGGCTGATAGCTGTGGTGGGCTGAGGCAAGAATTTGTAAGTGACTTAAGGTTTAGAAATGTTCCTTTGTTGTTGCTGCAGATTGGTTATATATGTGACACAGAAGAGTAAAGATCAATTAATAACTTTTCTTTTTCTCTTCCTAGCAGCTTATAAATGTGCAAGAGCCAAGACAATAGTTATGTGCCCAGTGTGGGGTGCTTGTGTGTCTTTCCCATAACAATGTGTTGTAGTAGTGAACAAAGACAATGGTATTACTTACCAGCAATTGATTCACTTAATGTATGTTTCTTTGTTATTCCCCCAACAGGATGGTTTTCTGTGAGTGTATCTGTATTCAGGAAAGCTGGGTGGATGGGAGTCGACTCACTCAGTGGAATGTGAATGCATGCAGCTTGAAGTTGTAGTTGTGTTGAATGTGCTTGAAGGTGTGAAGACTGATGGATGCCCAGCAGAACTGTGTGTGAACTGGGTGTGGATATGTAGGAAATGGAAATGAAAATGTGTATGGAGTAAAATGCGCATTGGGGATTTTTATTTTTATTTTCTTTCTTGGGATATTTTTTGGTACCAAATGTTTTTGATTGAGCT
Organism: Rhinella marina; assembly: GCA_900303285.1. Classification (NCBI taxonomy): domain Eukaryota; kingdom Metazoa; phylum Chordata; class Amphibia; order Anura; family Bufonidae; genus Rhinella; species Rhinella marina. The sequence goes on along the minus strand of ONZH01010472.1, from coordinate 22,886 downwards.
CTACATTTTTTCCTATTGAATTCAATGAAACGTTTCCAATGGGCCCTTTGTGTTCATGTCTGTATTGTCAGATCTGTTTGTTTCAATGTTTGTGGTTACTTGTTATATGTTAACTGTACTCCTAACATCAGAGATCTGTCCTCATGGACAGTTGAGACCAGACTAATAGAAAGAGGGAGGATCCCACAGTCCGACTGGAAGGGGTGGACTTACATGATTTAGGGGGGAGAACAGGGTGGATGTCCCAGACACAAAGACATCCTTTGTGCCCATCCCCTAGTTAGAAGACACCCCCATGACAGACAAGTCCTGTGTTGATTCAAGGGAAACAAAACAGTCCATTCATTTCCACATCCAGGAAAGCTGGGTACTTCTACAAAGTGTGCAAAATACACAGAACAACACATTAAGTTAACACCCAACAGCATTGGGTATCTCAAGAAGGGTCATGAATAAACTGATATTGATGAGGTTGTGTTTTATTTGGTTTAAAAGGTTTTACACTGAAAAAACTAATACCCATGCATTGCTATTGTTTAATGTGCAGTACTGTGTGTACTTAAGATCAAGTTTAGAATTTCAGAAAAGTTTATTTTCTTTGGCAGAGGACTACTGTGGTATCATTGGTAAGAGTTATTTACATACAGTGTTGGACTGACAAAAGTTCTAAGGACATTTGTTTTATTTGATCCATTTGATGCAGAGGTGGAGAGGAAACCACCTTATCAACGGTTTTTTCTAATATGAACTGAGTTTTTGAATTGACATTTCCTTGATTGTGTGGAACTGTTCAGTACATCTTTCCTGTGTGCAGCTAAAAAGAGCCAGGACTGGCAACCTCAGAAAGTCCAAGGGCTGCTCCGTCAAGTCAACAGGGTGTGGTAAGAGACAGTATTCAGTGACCTGACTGTCACCCAGCAAGAAAAGGCTTCAACCACTGGTCTGCTATGCTGATGCAATGATCTGCAGACCAGTGAGGGGGGGAGGTCCTTGTGTCAAAGCTCCTCCCACAGACAAGGTAATGGACTGTCTATCACCCACTGATAAGAGGCTCTAAGATCTGCACTGACATCTACACATGCTACCCCTTCACATACATAAGGAGGGGTCATAGACCGAACTTTGTAACAACAAACTTCAAGAAATGGACATTTGACTTTCTACCAGAGACTTTGTTATCCAAGAAGATCAGAAGTGAAGAAGACCTCAGTGAGATACTTCTTGTTAGTCCAACACACAGTTTTTATTTTTTTTTGTTTCCAATGGTCCTGTAGTTTTCTGTCAAATGATTAGGCTATACATATAGAATGGGTTCTGTACGAAGTAATTGTGAGCATTGTAATATATTGCTGTGTACGTATTATTTTTGTATGTATGTAGTAGGAATACTGTACTAGCTTTTTCTTTGAGAATTGTTTACACTAAAATGAGCCAGGGGTGGAGTGTAATCAGAGGTAAATTTATGTCTCATTTTAGTGTAAGACCATATACTGTATAATAGATATATGGTATATGTGTATATATATTAATTCATTAGTATGGTCTCTGTGTATACTGTCAGACTCTGCAACAGTGTGGGAGACAAGTGACCTCTGTGACCCTGACTGAGAATATGTAGACTAAAAGTCTGTCTACAGCCATCTGGGAATGATCAGCGGTTGAGTGGCTGGTAACTTCTAACATAAATATTCTCCTATTTCTCGAGAAACGATAATTGGTAGCATATCAGTTACTCGGAGTAAGGATGAATATATTGTCAGACTCTGTTTTCCCAGATGGGGGGGGGGCATCAATATTCTCCAAGATATTGGGATGTAATGTAAATCCACTCTTTATAGTTACCAGAAGGAGATGTGGTCACTAGGAGTTATTCACACGCTCGCCCCCCCACCACTCCTCCCTCTTCCAAGGGAGGGGGTCTACACTGAATAAAGGTCTCCCTCAGAACAATTCATGCAGCCTCAGCTGGAACAACCACAGGGGTTGTGTCCAGTAGATTGCTGATTCGTCGTCACTATCCTTACCTAGACTGCATTTGAAGCAGATGGGGCTCACTAGGTTAATCATCATTTCCATATTTACACCAAGCTAAGTATAATAAACTTTACTATTTTATTTTTAATCAATTTGTTTGTGTCTGGGTCATCAGTATACCGTAATTATCATAAAGCAATAACTCATTTGCATACATTTGCATACAGGCCTTGAGGACGTACCGTTCTCAACCTAAACATCCACTGCGCCTCCTTTTGTAACACCATCCTGTCAAAATCACCCCCCTAGGAGATCTCCTTATAACTTGAATCCCTTGGAAGTATATAGCACCCACATCCCCGCAATGTTGGGTAGAGATGTGGCGAGATATGGGAGTATTAGCTTCATTTCTGACATCACTCAAGTGTACTCCAATACGTCGGCGAAATTCTCTAATCGTCTTGCCAACGTATTGTTTGCCACATATACATGTGGCTAGATAGACCAGCCCTCGAGTTTTGCAATTTATAAATGATGTAATAATGAAGCGTTTCTGTGTGACCGTGCTAGAAAAAACATCACCAGTTTTAATCACTCTACACGCCACACATTTCCCACAACGAAAGGTTGAGGTTCGTATGTAGCCACATAGGACGGGACGGGGTCAGAAAAAAAACTATGGACAAGTCTGTCCCTCAAGTTTCTTCCCCTTCTGTAAGTGATGGCGGGTCTGTCCCCCACCAAATTACCTACATCTGGGTCTGATTTCAGAATCCCCCAAAAGTACGTCAGGATCTCACGTACCTCATCATGTGCGTTGTCAAATGTGGAAATGACGCGGATACGATCTTCTTCCGACTCCCTAGGTTTGGGATCTAGAAGAACATCTCTTATCGCCAGTGAATGATGATAAGCCTTTGTAAGAACGTCACGGTGGTAACCCCTATAGAGTATGTAAATTGAGTCTGTAAATCCGTTGCCGCCATCCGAAAATCTGCAATTCCGGCGTACCCTAAGGTACTGCCCTTTAGGAATGCCCCTTTTCAGCGGGATCGTGTGATAGCTATTCCACTCAAGCAGACTATTAGTGGCGGTGGGCTTGCGATACAATCGTGTGCCCAAACCTCCAAATTGGTCCCTGAAAATGGTGAGATCCAGGAATGTAATCTCTTTCTCCTGGATCTCATAGGTGAAATATAACCCCAGTTCGTTCACATTGAAACTGGCGACAAACTCCTTGAACTCGTCGCTGGTGCCCGACCACAAGATAAGCAGATCGTCAATAAAGCGGAGTCACAAGTTGATGTGCTCCGCCCATTTTTTGACATCCTCAGAGAAAACGACCTCCCGTTCCCACCAGCCCAGGTAGAGGTTGGCAAAAGTGGGAGCACAAGGGCTCCCCATTGCCACCTCCCTGAGCTGGTGGTAAATGCGGCCATCAAATAAGAACACATTATGCTCCAAGATGAAATGGAGCAGTTCGAGAATAAACTTGTGATGCGCCCATAAATGCATTCCTCTTTGCCTCAAAAAGGCCCCCACAGCTCCACACCCCTTGTCATGAGGTATGGAGCTGTAGAGGGACTCAACATCCAAACTGGCAAGTAAAATGTCTCCTTCCAATACAATACCGCCTAGCTTCTTAATTACCTCCATTGAATCACGTGTGTAGGACGGGAGAGCCATCACAAACAGGCGCAATATTTCGTCCACATATGTACTGATATTGTGTGTGAGGCTCCCCGACGCTATAGGTCTGCCTTTCAATGGGGTAAGACCCTTGTGGATCTTTGGTAATGCATAAAAACAAGGGATCTGCGGGTGTTTGGGAAGCAGAAATTCGTATTCTGACTCACTGATGAGTTTATCATCACGTGCACTGGACAATATTCTTTTAAGTGCAATCTGTAAGGCATCGATGGGGTTATGGGATAGAATTCTATAACAATCCTTGTCCCTAAGGATGTTTAGACACATGGTCTTATATTGTTCACATCCCATGACTGTAACATTGCCCCCCTTATCGATAAAATATGTCCATAGGTGTTCCGTCTCGAATAGGTGGATTTTTTGTAGACGGGAGTCTTAAGTTCGTGAAAGGCCCCTCACCAGGTTCCCTTCCCCCCTCCTCCAAGAGACCCGCAAGAAGCCGAACATCCGGCAATTCTTGTATCTCTATAGTTCAGAACATTGACGCTGATCATGTGTTGCAAAAAATTTGCGCCATTTTAATTTCCTGACAAATAATGTCAAGTCTTTAATCCAATTAAAGAGGTTGAAGGACCTCATCGGGACGAATGACAGGCCTTTTTGTAATATACACATCTCGGCAGCATTCAATGGTCTGTCCGAAATGTTTATAATTTGTAGCACATCCGACGATTTGTTAATGTAATCAGATGTGAAGGTCCTTTGTGTCTGTCCGTCCCTATCCTCCACCCCTATTGATTTTTTCTGTCCCTTAGGGAGTAATTCACGGTTGACTGAGGGTTCCCTAAACCCCCCCCCCGTTATCAGGGTCGTCTTCCACGGCCCCCTCCCTCTACCCCTGGATCTCCCCCGAGATGGTGCAAAAATGAGAAATTGAGGGATGGACTGATGGCCTGTTTCAACCTCTAAATCACTCGCTGATGATGAATGTTCTGTTTCTACCTCTAGCACCTTGTTGGCTTTTGACCCAAAATCAAGGATGTGTCCCTCACGAAAGTCAGTGGTATCGCGTAAATATTGCGCGTGCTTACGCTCCTTCAACTGAGCTGTAAACCAAATTGTCATCAAGCGTAGCGTAGCGACGCCTCCACTGATTCTGAGTGGGAGACTCAGACCCTGGAGGTTTACATCCATAATAAAATCGTACCCAGGGGTCTCCGGATCCCACTGTTACCCCCACAGAGAGTTTTCTCACCTGAGTTATTTAAAAAGTGGGTAAAAGAATCAGTGGAGGCGTCGCTACGCTTTATGACATTGTTTTTGGAGGAGGAGAAAGTTCTTTGTAGTAAATTACACCAGACCCTCCAGAATCAATTAGTGGTCATCAAGCAATTTGCGGACAGCCCCGACTTTGCACGGAAGGAATCTATCCTTTAGCAGACAATCAAGCGGTTTACAGCTCAGTTGAAGGAGCGTAAGCACACGCAATATTTACGACCACTGACTTTCGTGAGGGACACATCCTTGATTTTGGGTCAAAAGCCACCAAGGTGCTAGAGGTAGAAATGGAACATTCATCATCAGAGAGTGATTTAGAGGTTGAAACAGGCCATAAGTCCATCCCTCAATTTCCCATTTTTGCACCATCTCGGGGGAGATCCAGGGGAAGGGGCTGTGGAAGACGACTCCGAAAACGGGGTTTTTTTTAGGGAACCCTCAGTCAACCGTGAATTACTCCCTAAGGGACAGAAAAAATCAATAGGGATGGAGGATAGGGACGGACAGACACAAAGGACCTTGACATCTGATTACATTAACAAATCGTCGGATGTGCTACAAATTATAAACATTTCGGACAGATCATTGAATGCTGCCGAGATGTGTATATTACAAAAAGGCCTATCATTCGTCCCGATGGGGTCCTTCAACCTCTTTAATTGGATTAAAGACTTGACATTATTTGTCAGGAAATTAAAATGGCGCAAATTTTTTGCAACACATGATCAGCGTCAATGTTCTGAACTTGGTATAGAGATACAAGAATTGCCGGATGTTTGGCGTCTTGCGGGTCTCTTGGAGGAGGGGGGAAGGGAACCTGGTGAGGGGGCTTTCACAAACTTAAGACTCCCGTCTACAAAAAATCCACCTATTGGAGACGGAACACCTATGGACATATTTTTGAAGGTAGTCACGGATCAGCTGTGTGACATTGAAGGCAGAAGGTGGGGGGCGTCTAATATCTCTAGAGTGGAAATGGAGGCACTGTTATCCCTGGAGAGGGATCAGACGATTGTAATCAAGCCCTCCGATAAGGGGGGCAATGTTACAGTCATGGGATGTGAACAATATTAGACCGTGTGTCTAAACATCATTAGGGACAAGGATTGTTATAGAATTCTATCCCATAACCCCACCGATGCCTTCCAGATTGCACTTAAAAGAATATTGTCCAGTGCACATGATGATAAACTCATCAGTGAGTCGGAATATGAATTTCTGCTTCCTAAACACCCGTAGATCCCTTGTTTTTATGCATTACCAAAGATCCACAAGGGTCTTACCCCCATTGAAAGGCAGACCTATCGTGTCAGGGACGGGAAGCCTCACACACAATATCAGTACTAGAGATGAGCGAATCATTCAAAATTTTATTCGCCGAACATTCGCCGAACTTTTCCTAAGATTCGTATATTCGACGAATAGATTTGTTGTATTTGCGTACAAAATATACGTTATGTGCTATTAGCGAACATTCGCGCACTAATAACGAACACTCTTTTAAAAAATGTACGCAACTTCTTAGAAGACGTACGCATGAGCGTACAAATAGCGTATGAATCATCAGCGTACTATTGTCTACACGATTATGTAATACGCAGGCACGTACGACGAGAGGCCACGGTGTGCACTCCTCAGAGGCAGAGCAAATTTTAGAAAATGGCATCCAGGCGATCCTCATCATGTAGCTCTGCTGCACTGCTGAAATACATAGTCCGGCTGATGGACCGGCAGGATTACGATTTACGATGGCACACCCCCGAACCAGCATAAAAAGGAGGTGATCCAGCAGGTGATCCGTTTCGACACCTTTTCCAGGTCATCCGTTTCGACCCCGGGCCAGATCCAGCGTAAATGGTCAGATCTGAAATCGCCCTCAGAGGCAGTATGTATATTTGAGGTAGAACAAGTAAGGTGCTGTCTATCCGGCTAAGTGCTTAGTACAACCATCCACCATACAATAAAGTGAATATGAGGACACATTGCGGTACCTGTAAAGAAATACACACAATGGGCAATATACTTGAAAATGTAGCTGAAAGGTAAAAACATTAGTGCAAACAATCCAATGCAAACAATATAGTGCAAATACATTATAGGTATAATGTAAACATTTTAAATATCACCTACCTAGTATGCTCACGGACACGTTTAAGTATCCTTTCTTCTGACGCTTGTCATACAACTGGAACAGAGTCCCAAACCCTCTTTCAAGGGGCTCCCCAATAACCTGAAAAGGGGGGAAAATGGATTGAGGCGCACATATGCGCAACTTGGTTAAAAAAAATTTTTGATGGGGGGAGTCCTGACAATCCATGTCCATCTGGGTGAGGACAAACGCAGGGCAACAAAAATAAAAACAAATGCCAACTTGCTCACCCTTCAAGTTAAGTCCACGTTGTGGCTCCCATAAAAGCTGCAGGATCCATACTTAAGGGCCAGTAGGCCCTCTTCACTGCTGATGAAGCTAAAAGACATGAGAGGGCGCTCCTGTCTCATGAAAGCTACACTGGCTGCGGCAGCAGACCTCCACCGACCTCTCAGGGATGGTCTTGGTAGTGACCGGGCGGTCACACTGGCAAGGGCCATGGCAACTTGGGCCCTGCCCTTTACCTTGTAGGGGCCAGATCCTCCCGCTGGCATACACGGTGACAGAATCTCCGGCTGTAAGGGCTCTGGTAACGGTCTTCCGCAAGCGGCGGACTGTGTGGCCAGCACCTGCCAGGGCAGTTGGTATTGTACCACCGATGGCTGGTACATGAAACTGTTGGTGGTCATCTGTCCCACATGAAGGATCGGCAGCGGTGGCAAATCTGGTATCAGGGGTTCCAGCTGAGCTTGGGATTTCTCCTCAGATCGCAGAGTCCCATCATTGGTCTCATGGGAACACCGAGCATCTTCTGCGGCCTGGGCCTCCTCAGTCCAGTCTTCCAGGGGTGCTGCAGGAGTAGCAAGGGGCCTTGGAGGCTCTTCATGGGGGTATACTCCACGTAATCCCCTACGTGGAGATTGTGGCGGACGGGCGGAAGATACGGCAGCTTTACAGAACGGCGGTTCACATATAATTCTTCTGCCGTCTCCTCAGCGGCGATAAAACCAACTCCCCGTTCGACACTGAACCACATAATGGTACCCGTCCTGCGCTCCAGCTTGGGGTCACTGGACTGTGGGTGCTCCAACATCTGCACAATCCACTCCTCTACCAACTTTTTGTATTCCCAGAGAGTCAGGGCGTTCCGGGTGACAGCCTCGGGGACCATCGAATTTTGGCGAAGGGAGTAGTCCTTCCGCGGCGGAGCGGGAACTCCTGCCGCCTCTGCCGTGTCAGCCAGCGGAGTGAACACCTCAGCGGGCACCTCAACTGACTTCTTAGGCTGCCGGACATGTTGAGAGACGTAGATCTCCTCTGGTTACTTCTCTTCATAGCGGTCGGTACCCCACACCATGCCTCCCCAGTCAGGGCCTCGCTGTGTCGCCATCTTAATTGCCTGAGTTGCCTCGTCTTCCTCTCGCACTGGCGAAGGGGGCGGAGCTACCGGGGAGGAGTCTTCATCGCTAATGAATTGAATTCGTACGCAACAGCGTATAGAGTAACTTATACGTAGCAATAGCGTATAATTTATAGGACAAACTACGTAGCGAATGCATACAAAGCCGAAGCGAATCACCTAATATTCGGATTCGCTTCGCAGATAAAAATTCCCAAGATTCGATACGAATCAACGAATCGATTCGCTCATCTCTAATCAGTACATATGTGGATGAAATATTGCGCCCGTTTGTGATGGCTCTCCCATCCTACACACGTGATTCAATGGAGGTAATTAAGAAGCTAGACAGTATTGTATTGGAAGGAGACATTTTACTTGCCAGTTTGGATGTTGAGGCCCTCTACAGCTCCATACCTCATGACAAGGGGTGTGGAGCTGTGGGGGCCTTTTTGAGGCAAAGAGGAATGCATTTATTGGCTCATAACGAGTTTATTCTCGAACTGCTCCATTTCATCTTGGAGCATAATGTGTTCTTATTTGATGGCCGCATTTACCACCAGCTCAGGGGGGTGGCAATGGGGAGCCCTTGTGCTCCCACTTTTGCCAACCTCTACCTGGGCTGGTGGGAACGGGAGGTCGTTTTCTCTGAGGATGTCAACAAATGGGCGGAGCACATCAACTTGTGGCTCCGCTTTATTGACGATGTGCTTATTTTGTGGTCGGTACGTCCACGGCATTTTGATCCTCAATCATTGACCAAAGGGCTATGGTTTTGAGCTATGGCCTTTGGCCGTTTATTCATGTTTAACAGATACTTTGCTTATCGTAGAAAAAGATATATAGAAACCGGGATGGCACTACACCCTTCCTGTATTATGGGTCAGATAGTGAGTCACGACAGGAGTCTTTTTGATAAGGCTGTGGTGGTGCTCTGCTCCGTATAGTAGTACAGTCCAAAGTATATAAGAGCAAAAAGAAAGAAATCCAGAAGCGGCACTCACCATCCAAATCTTCTTTATTGAGGGCTGTAACAACAATTACATGTCGATGTGCAGGGGCGGATGGTACTTCATACCCAGGCGAGCGTCAGGCGACGGCCGTTTCGCGCTTACTCGCGCTTCGTCAGGCCCTTTGCCACTACTTTATACTTCACTCCACTACAAGATACTTTGCTTATATTGGTTAGGTTGATGACAGTATTCGTGTCTTCTGTGTCCTTTGGATGTCAAAGGGTTCAGGGGAATATGACGTATAGAGGTGTTGTTCTCCATACCTCATTTTCTTGTGCATCACATTATATATGGAAACTATAAGGAAAAAAATAGAATATGTAAAAGACAAATAAAAGCAGCCAAACTAGAGACCGAGAGATTAATCGCCAAAGAGAGTAAAACTAACCCTAAAATGTTCTTCAATTATATAAATACTAAAAAGTATAAACCTGAAGGTGTCGGCCCCTTACAGAGTAATGAGGGGGGAGTTGCAGAGAGCGATGAGGAGAAAGCAAAGCTACTAAATAACTTTTTCTCCACTGTATTCACTGAGGAAAATAAACTGTCAGATGAAATGCAGAGTATAAAAGTAAATTCCCCTTTAAAAGTGTCCTCTCTGACCCAGGAAGAGGTACAGCAACGTCTTAAAAATATTAAAATAGACAAATCACCAGGACCGGATGGCATACACCCCCGTATCCTAAGAGAATTAAGTAATGTCATTGACAGACCCTTATTTCTGATATTTAAGGACTCTATACTGACGGGGAGTGTTCCACAGGATTGGCGCATAGCAAATGTGGTGCCAATATTCAAAAAGGGTCCAAAAACAGAGCCCGGAAACTATAGGCCGGTAAGTTTAACTTCTGTTGTGGGTAAACTGTTTGAAGGTTTTCTTAGAGATGCTATCTTGGAGTACCTCAATGAAAATAAGCAAATAACTCCATATCAGCATGGCTTCATGAGGGATCGGTCATGTCAAACCAATTTAATCAGTTTCTATGAGGAGGTAAGTTCTAGACTGGACCGCGGCGACTCAATGGATGTCGTATATTTGGACTTCTTCAAAGTGTTTGACACGGTACCACATAAAAGGTTAGTATACAAAATGAGAATGCTTGGCCTGGAAGAAAATGTCTGTATGTGGGTAAGTAACTGGCTCAGTGATAGAAAACAGAGGGTGGTTATTAATGGTACATACTCAGATTGGGTCACTGTCACTAGTGGGGTACCACAGGGGTCTGTATTGGGTCCTATTCTCTTCAATATATTTATTGAAACCAGTGTCAGACAGCTGCTGCCAAGGCCAATAAGATAATGGGTTGAATCAAAAGAGGCATAGATGCCCGTGATGAGAACATAGTCCTGCCACTTTACAAATCACTAGTCAGACCACACATGGAGTACTGTGTACAGTTCTGGGCTCCTGTGAACAAGGCAGACATAGCAGAGCTGGAGAGGGTTAAGAGGAGGGCAACTAAAGTAATAACTGGAATGGGTGGACTACAGTACCCAGAAAGATTATCAAAATTAGGCTTATTCACTTTAGAAAAAATATGACTGAGGGGAGATCTAATAACTATGTATAAATATATCAGAGGTCAGTACAGAGATCTCTCCCATCATCTATTTATCCCGAGGACTGTGACTGTGACGAGGGGACATCCTCTGCGTCTGGAGGAAAGAAGGTTTGTACATAAACATAGAAGAAGATTCTTTACGGTAAGAGCAGTGAGACTATGGAACTCTCTGCCTGAGGAGGTGGTGATGGTAAGTTCACTAAAAGAGTTCAAGAAGGGCCTGGATGTATTTCTGGAGGGTAATAATATTACAGGTTATAGTTAATAGAGAGGGGTCGTTGATCCAGGGAGTTATTCTGATTGCCTGATTGGAGTCGGGAAGGAATTTTTCCCCCTAAAGTGAGGAAAATTGGCTTCTACCTCACAGGGGTTTTTTGCCTTCCTCTGGATCAACTTGTAGGAAAACAGGCTGAACTGGATGGACATATGTCTTTTTTCAGCCTTACAAACTATGTTACTATGTTACTATGTTACATTGGGGTTTTGTCCATAACAGTGATTGTACCCTGTAGGCTACAGTGGGCTGTCCATCTGTCATTGACATTTGGGCTAGGTACAATGACAGTGTTTGCACCATTCTAATATTAGAGAGTTCACTGTAATATGTTCCATATACCTCATCAAATTTTATTGTGCACCATATAAAGATCTATGATAGTGATTATTCCCTGTGGGTCATAGTGGGCTATGCAACGATCATTAACAGTTGAGTTCGACATGTCTATACACCTCAGTTTTTTTTGTGCATTAATCCCCCCCCCCTTTTTTTTAATTGTGCTAGCTATCGTATATACCGCCGTTATTGTCCCTCTTATTATACTTAGTGTTTTGACACTTGTTGCAGCTGGGTGGCTGTGACTTGAGGGGCGGGCGTCACGAGGGGCGGTGCGGTGTCCGCCCCCTCTCCTCTGATGCGCCCACTCTGATGCAGCCCGGCCCCAGTGGGAGGGATTCTTCGGATTTAAGTAGCTGAGGTAAGAGGCAGCCTCACAGCTGTCACAGCACCGGAGCCGCCACCTCATCACAAGAGGTGGTCGGCGTTTTCTATGTGTGTCTGTCCCATTGGTGCTCCCGCGGCTCCTGATGAACCCATGTTATATAGGGTGAAACGCGTTGAGCAGTTAGGTAGGGACTGCAAGGATAAGAGACACAATGTTTTCAGTAACAGTATGCGCTGAGCCGCATGTTAGGTATAGATAAGGAGAGTTGGTTGTGGAAATAGCGCCAGCTATTGTGGGGCGCCTTCTAAAGGGAATGTCCCACTAGCTATCTCCATTTGTTGATGGTGACAGACAGATTTGTATTAACATGAGCATCATATATAGGACCCCATTGTATTGGGTCTGATTGGCTCTGTGTTAACAAACATTAGATGTGACTGTTGACCACACATCTATTCCATCATTTTACTATTATTAAGAGGTCATCTTGAGATACACCATCATATAAGCAAACAGATGGATGACGATGTACCTCTTATAGGTTCATGTATGTGATTTGATTTATTCCCTTACCATTTTTTAAAGGATATTAATAAAGTGTTGTAGTTTTATTCAAGCATTCCATTTAAGCAGTGAAATCTATTTTTGTAAGGGACGCAAACCCTGTTTTTCAAGTAGTTCCGTGAATTGTAATTAAACGTGTACCAGTAATGAGAACAGGCAGAAACAGAAGCAAATGCCTCAAACAAAGAGAGACGTATTGGATCCATAAACTCCAGAGTCTGGAACTGAGGTGCCTCAACAGGGACTATCATCTGTACATTTTCCTTTGATAACTTAAGAGTACTGTTAATTTTTTTATCCTTTCTTTCAGGCCAATGATTAGCATCCTGGATGTCATTGTGTCCTATAACTGCTAGGTTAATTATTATGGTAAGTATCCTCCTTCAGTTCCCATCATCTTCTCTAGAGATGAGCGAATTTTTCAAAAATTCGATTCGGTTGGCTCGACGAATTTTCCGAAGTGATTTGATTCTGTCCGAATAAATTTGTGGCGAATAGCATTAAAAAACGGCTAATTCCGGTCTGCAGAGAGCCTGTTTAGTGGTGTAGAACACTGTGCCTTGCAGTAACACGCATAGGGAGTCTGCTGTGGTAGTGAAACAATACTGTGAGCCAGTATGACACGCAGATAGAATCGATGCAAACTTTACGTATTTGGGCAGTTATGGGGCCAAACCTGACCAAATAACTAAAGCCTGAACTCAGCCTTACAGGTCAATGTTAGCGCCAGCTATAAAGAAACATGCAGAGGCCCAAGATCCTACTAGAGCGCCAAAGAGCTCACCCCTTTTACACCAATTCACTGATTCCACATAGATTTCTTACAGAACCTGTTCTATTACATGCTTAAACAAGCAGTGGCACGACGATAGTGTAGAGGTGGCAGTGACAGCAGCTTTAGCATCTAGAGAACACAGAGTGCTACGATGACAGTGTAGAGGAGGACGTGACAGCAGCTGTAGCATCAGGAGACGACAGAGTGATACGACGACAGTGTACAAGAGGCAGTAACAGCAGCTTTAGCATCTGGAGAACACAGAGTGCTACGACGACAGTGTAGATGAGGCAGTGACAGCAGCTGTAGCATCAGGAGACCACAGAGTGGCACGGCGATAGTGTACAGTGGGCAGTGAAAGCAGCTTTAGCATCTGGAGAACACAGAGTGCTATGACGACAGTGTAGAGGAGGCAGTGACAGCAGCTGTAGCATCAGGAGACCACAGAGTGGCAAGACGTTAGTGTACAGGTGGCAGTGACAGCAGCTTTAGCATCTGGAGAACACAGAGTGCTACGATGACAGTGTAGAGGAGGCAGTGACAGCAGCTGTAGCATCAGGAGAACACAGAGTGCTACGACGACAGTGTAGAGAAGGCAGTGACAGCAGCTGTAGCATCTGGAGACCACAGAGTGGCATGACAACAGTATATAGGAGGCAGTGGCAGTAGCTGTAGCATTATGAGGCCACACAGTGCCACGACAGAGTGTGGAAGTGGCAGCAGCTGTAGTAGCAGAATTATGAGGTCGCACAATGGGCAAGTGGCAGCAGCCATAGTAGCAGAATTATGAGGTCACACAATGGCACAATGACAGAGTGTGGAAGTGTCAGCAGCAGCAGTAGTATTATGAGGCCAGAGTGGTATGACGACAGAGATAATGAAAAAGAAGAGAGAAGAGGCAGCGCCACTTGTGTGAAATCCGCAGCGTGGTTTAAAATAAAAAGTTATAAAATGCGCTCACCTTGGTGTGTTGTGAAAAGTCACAACTAACTGTAGACCGCTTTGCTGGTAATTAATAACCCCACCAGCGTCAGGGGTTTCTTTTTTGGACTGCAGCCCACGATCCTCGGGTCCTTTGTGATAAGAATACCAGTCTGGGACTCGATAGTAGTATTTGAGTGTAGAGGAAGTTGTTGGATCGTTTCGTGGAACAGCGCTGTCCTTTTCCAGAAATAAACTGAAGCTCTCTCATAAATTGTAAGAGTGCTAGATTTATTTATATATAGTAAAAGCTAGTTGTCAACGCATTTCGAGGGTATTTTAGCTTCCCTCTTCATCAGGACAATGTATCTGAGAATACAAGTATGTTCACACTATTTAAAAGATCGGCGTTTGGCACGCAAAAGGAGGGGTTGGGTTTGCGGGTGTGACGTATTCTGTGACACCCCGTTACTTAATACATAGCATGGTAAACAGAGGTAAAACAATACAAGACAAAGCAGGATAAGAATAACAATAAGGATAACAGCCACCAGCAAATCATAAGATAGGATCATCAAAAGGATGTTATTCTATATCAGATCAAAGTATTTGCTCATCTGTCAAAGTTATATATAGTTTCAATGAGTCTATGCTAAAATAAATAAATAAATGAATGCACGATTAAGATAAATAAATAAATAGATATATTGATCTTTGTCCTTATGTAGTTATTGAACCTGAATTTTTTTCACACACAAAAAAAACATTTTAAATCAGACACAAATGGTACCACATTCCCAATAAAACAGAACCTGAATTGCCAATCTACATATGTGATATATGTGATAGAATGTAAATGCGGCCTGCAATATGTGGGCCGCACCACACAAAGTCTGCATTCGAGACTAAACCAACATAGGTACAATATAAAACGTTTATACAACAAACATGGACTTTCAAGACATTGTGCCACAACAAGAGAAAAAGAAGAACATCCAATAAAAATTACCCCAATTGATCACATTCCATATAACCCATATAATAGGTTCAGTATACTCCAAAAACGCGAAATATACTGGATCTACCAATTGAACACACTGGCACCCTTTGGATTGAATGAAATGAATGAGACCATCCTATAGATACAAGATCCCACCCACAATTGTATAATTATAATTTATCAAGATGTTCCTATGAAACAGTGCATTAACCCTAAAACGAACATTAACCCCAACATTTTAAAATGTACCATACAAGAAACATAAATATGTAAATTTCATTCACTTTTATGCCACACTGTATCTCCGCCCGAGGACCAGGTCGGGACAATCCCGCAACACAAAGCGAGGTCTCAAACGGTAAATTAAGATTACACAAAGACCATAATAAAACAGAAGTAGTAAGCCCCATATGTGATGAAGTGTGTTCGCGGCTACTATATAAGGACAAAGATCAATATATCGATTTATTTATTTATTATTTATTATTATTATTATTATTTATCTTAATCGTGCATTCATTTATTTATTTATTTTAGCATAGACTCATTGAAACTATATATAACTTTAACAGATGAGCAAATACTTTGATCTGATATAGAATAACATCCTTTTGATGATCCTATCTTATGATTTGCTGGTGGCTGTTATCCTTATTGTTATTCTTATCCTGCTTTGTCTTGTATTGTTTTACCTCTGTTTACCTTGCTATGTATTAAGTAACGGGGTGTCACAGAATACGTCACACCCGCAAACCCAACCCCTCCTTTTGCGCGTCAAACGCCGATCTTTTAAATAGTGTGAACATACTTGTATTCTCAGATACATTGTCCTGATGAAGAGGGAAGCTAAAATACCCTCGAAACGCGTTGACAACTAGCTTTTACTATATATAAATAAATCTAGCACTCTTACAATTTATGAGAGACCTTCAGTTTATTTCTGGAAAAGGACAGCGCCGTTCCACGAAACGATCCAACAACTTCCTCTACACTCAAATGACGACAGAGATAGGAAGGGAAAAGTTCTAATCACCACTAATGTCTGTGCTTGAGGAATTGACGTAGAACAAGTGTCAACCGTTGTCAAGTTTGACCTGCCTGTGACTGTATAAGGTCTGACATAGTGGCACGATGACAGTGTAGAGGAGGCAGTGGCAGCTGCAGTAGAATTTGGAGCTCACAGAGTGGCACAATGACAGAGTGTTAAAGTGGCAGCAGCCGTAGTAGCAGAATTATTAGGTCACAGAGTGGCACAATGACAGAGTGTGGAAGTGGCAGCAGTAGTAGCAGAATTACGAGGCCAAAGTGGCATGACGACAGAGATGGGAAGGGAAAATTTCTCATTATCACTAATGTCTGTGCCCAAGGATTTGACGTAGAAGAAGTGTCAACCGTTGTCAATTTTGACCTGCCTGTGACTGTAGAAGGTCTGACAGAGTGGCACGACGACAGAGATAGGAAGGGAAAAGTTCTCATGACCACTAATGTCTGTGACAGAGGAATTGATGTAGACCAAGTGTCAACCATTGTCAAGTTTGACCTGCCTGTGACTGTAGAAGGTCTGACAGAGTGGCACGACGACAGAGATAGGAAGGGAAAAATTCTCATGACCACTAATGTCTGTGACAGAGGAATTGATGTAGACCAAGTGTCAAACATTGTCAAGTTTGACCTGCCTGTGACTGTATAAGGTCTGACAGAGTGGCACGACGACAGTGTAGAGAAGGCGGTGGCAGTAGCTGTAGCATTATGAGGCCACACAGTGGCACAATGACAGAGTGTGGAAGTGGCAGCAGCAGTAGAATTTTGAGGCTACAGAGTGACGCAACGACAGAGTGTGGAAGTGGCAGCAGCAGTAGAATTTTGAGGCCACAGAGTGGCACAATGACAGAGTGTGGAAGTGGCAGCAGCAGTAGAATTTTGAGGCCACAGAGTGGCACAATGACAGAGTGTGGAAGCGGCAGCAGCAGTAGTAGAATTATGAGGCCAGAGTGGTACGATGACAGAGATGGGAAGGTAAAAGTTCTCATGACCACTAACGTCTGTGCCCAAGGAATTGACGTACACCAAGTGTCAACCGTTTTTAAATTTGACCTGCCTGTGACTGTAGAAGGTGTGACAGAGTGGCGAGATGACAGAGATAGGAAGGGAAAAGTTCTCATAACCACTAATGTCTGTGCCCGAGGAATTGATGTAGAACAAGTGTCAACCGTTGTCAAGTTTGACCTGCACAGTGTGCAAGTGGCAGTAGTAGTATTAGAATTTCGAGGTCACAGAATGGCACAATGACAGAGTGTGGAAGTGGCAGCAGCAGTAGAATTTTGAGGCTACAGAGTGGCGCAACGACAGTGTGGAAGTGGCAGCAGCAGTAGAATTTTGAGGCCACAGAGTGGCGCAACGACAGAGTGTAAAAGTGGCAGCAGCAGTAGAATTTTGAGGACACAGAGTGGCACAATGACAGAGTGTGGAAGCGGCAGCAGCAGTAGTAGAATTATGAGGCCAGAGTGGTACAACGACAGAGATGGGAAGGGAAAATTTCTTATCACCACTAATGTCTGTGCCCAAGGAATTGACGTAGAACAAATGGCAACCGTTGTCAACTTGACCTGCCTGAGACTGTAGAAGGTCTGACAGAGTGGCATGACGACAGAGATGGGAAGGAAAAATTTCTCATGACCACTAATGTCTGTGCAATTGACGTAGAAAAAGTGTAGAGGAGGCAGTAGCAGCAGCAGCAGTAGAATTTGGAGGCTACAGAGTGGCACAAGTGACAGAGTGACAGAGTGTGTAAGTGGCAGCAGTAGTAGTAGCAGAATTACGAGGTCTCACAGTGGCACAATGACAGAGTGGGCCGACAAGAATGAAAACGTCAGTCAGTAGAATCTTGCAGTCACAGACAGGCCCAATCCAAAGACTGCAAATGTCAGTAGTGTAGAAATATGAAGTCAGACAGTGGCACAACAACAGAGTGGCCCGACAAGAATGAAAACGTCAGTCAGTAGAATTTCGCAGTCACAGACAGGCCCAATGCAAAGACTACAAATGTCAGTAGTGCAGAATTATGAAGTCACACAGTGGCACAACGACAGAGTGGGCCGACAAGTTTGAAAACGTCAGTCAGTAGAATTTCGCAGTCACAGGCAGGACCAATGCAAAGATTGCAAATGTCAGTAGTGCAGAATTATGAAGTCAGACAGTGGCACAACGACAGAGTGGCCTGACAAGAATGAAAACGTCAGTCAGTAAAATTTCGCAGTCACAGACAGGCCCAATGCAAAGATTGCAAATGTCAGTAGTGCAGAATTATGAGGCCACAGAGTGGCACATAGACAGAGTGTGGAAGTGGCAGCAACCACAGAGTGGCCAGACAAGATCAAAAATGTCAGTAAGTAATTTCGTAGTCACAGGCCCAATAAGTAATTTCACAGTCACAGGCCCAGTGAGCAAATATCAGATGTCAGTAAGTATAATTTAGAGGCAACAGAATGGTATGACGACATTATGGAGGCAGTAGTAGTAGCAGCAACAGCAGCAGCAGCGTGGGCAGACTACAGAATGGTACGACGACATTATGGAGGCAGTAGTACCAGCAGCAGCAGCATGGGCAGGCTACAGAATGGTACGACGACATTATGGAGGCAGTAGCAGCATCAGCAGACTATAGAGTGGCACGACGACTGTGTGGGGGGGTGGGTGGCAAAAACACTACCCGCTGACGATGGTGGGTGTAAGAAGGAGCATTTAGCATCAGATGTGTGGCATCAGGTGGGTGGCAGCATCAGAATATTTGGTGAGGCAGGTAGCCAGAAGAAACAGTCAAAAAACAGCATGAATGATCTAATCTGACGCATCAGGTGGTTGGAAATCCTGGCTGATCCATGACTGATTCATCTTGACAAAAGTCAGTCTCTCCGCATTTTGGTTGGACAGGCGAGTTCTCCTTGGTGTAACTATGGCCCCCGCCGCACTAAACACCTGCTCTGATGCCACACTACTGGCCGGGCAGGACAGCTTTCCAGAGCAAACTCAGCCAATCTAGTTTGGCTGCCCAGTAGTCCAGCGGATCTTCAATGATTGGTGGCAGGGTGCTGTCCAAGTATGCCACCACCTGCTGTTTCAGGTCCTCCTGGTCTAGCTGATTCTGCTGGTGAGTAGTTTCTTCACTATGCGGGTGAAGAAAGCTGTTCATCAGCGACTGTAGACTCAGGCTGCTGCTGACGGAGCTAGTACTGCTACTGCCACCCCTACCCCTCCAGCAGCCATGGCAGTGGAACATGAGTGCAGAGGGCCCCCCCAGTCAGACCTGCGAGAGGAAGGACGATGGAGCAGATAGGCAGCGGCCAATGACTACATAGGATGTCTCTATAGTAGTTCAGTTTGTCCTCCCTCTTGGTGGGTGTAAAAAAGGCCCCCACTTTGGACCGGTAGTGAGGGTCTAATAGGGTGGACAGCCAGTAGTCCTCCCTCTGCCGAATGGTGACAATACGGCTGTCACTACGCAAGCAAGTGAGTATGCATCGGGCCATTTGCGCAAGTGACTCGGAGGGACTCCCTGCCTCCATCTCCACTGCATACTGCCACGGTGTGTCTGGGTCCTCTGCCTCCTCTTCCTCATCGCCCTGTAGCTCCGCTGGCTGCTCCTGCTCCTCCTCTCCTGCATTCTTTGTGCTTCAATGTCCTCCTCCTCCTCCAGTTCAGCCCCCACAGGGCTCATGTAGTCGTGAGATGTAGTCGCCACATTTCCTGTCCCCTGACCAGCCAGATTTAACAGCATCTTTTCCAGGATATGAATGAGTGGAATGATGTTGTTCATCCTGTAGTCCTGGCGACTGAAAAATAAAGTGGCCTCCTCAAAGGGCACAAGCAAACGGCAGGTGTCACGCATGAGCTGCCACTGGCTGACATCGAAGTTACACAGCGGAGTACCTCTGTCCGCTTGGATCATCAAGAAATCGTTTATGGCCTTTCTCTGTTCGTACAGTCGGTCCAACATATGCAGGGTGGAATTTCAACGGGCGGAAACGTCACATATCAGCCTATGTTGGGGGACGCCGTTCTGCCGCTGTAGCTCATGGAGGGTGTGCTTGGCGGTGTAGGAGTGGCTGAAGTGCATGCAAAGTGTCCTGGCCATTTTTAGGATGTCTTGCAGATGGGTAGAAGACTTTAGGAACCGCTTGACAACCAGATTGAACACGTGCGCCATGCATGGCGCATGGCACAGCCCTCCTGTCACGCTCTGGTGTGGGGGGAAAAGCCACACCGAGCGTATGAGGGATGGGAACAGACAAAACCAGGGAACCGGTCACCTCCTGCAGGGAACCCTAAGACTAGGACCTAGCTGACTACAAGTATGAACAATCCTGGGTGGTAGAAATGTTCATACACAGGAACCTAATCTAAATGAACCCTAGGAAACCCTGCAGTCTAGTGACACAAGAGAGTAAACCCGTTCCTCCAAGCGCAAGGAGGAACAGGAGACTCCAAAAGGAAAACAACAAAAGGAACAGAAGAAACTTAACTTAAGCAGATAACTCAGCAACTGGATCTCAGCCGAGATCCACACCACTCTCAACCAAGTAAGCAGAAGATATAAACCGCAAGGGATACTGGGAGAGGAAGGGGTAAATAGGAGAAAGCTAATTGCCAAGCGGCAACAGCTGAGGGGAAGGGGTGTGGTGAACAGCACCCAAACAAAGGGAATAGCCTGTCAGAGATGTCACTTAGAAAGCCGTGCAGAACGTCTGATTCCAGACACAAGCCTACTCGTGACACCTCCTTGATGCAGCGCAGATAGCATGTTCTTCCCGTTGTCAGTCACTATTGTTCCGATTTTGAATTGTTGTGGGGAAATCCAGTATTGGATTTCTTGATGAATGACGCAGAGCAGTTCCTCCCCTGTGACTCCGTTCGCCAAGACAAACGAGGTGTAGAACCGCCGTGCCCTGCACATGTGGTATGCTGGTGGAGCACTGTGAATTGTCCCTGCAGTGGAGGCTGAGGACACGGTGGAGGGTGAGGAGGCAGACATTGTCGCAGAAGTGACGGCATGAGAACGTGGAGGCGGAAGCAGCATGGCCAGGCCAAGTTGCTGGTGGGGCTGTGCAGGAACCACATTTACCCAGGGGGCGGTAAAGGACATATACTGTCCCTGACCGTAATTAGAGCTCCACACAGCTGGTACTGCCTGTTTGGCAAAGAAATGACGGCTTGGAACTCTCCACCTCGGCTCGGCACAAGCCATCAGTTCTCTGAAAGGTTCAGAGTCCACCTCTTGGAAAGGGAGGGACTGCAGCACCAGCAACTTGGCCAGGAGCACGTTCAGCTTCTGCACCGTTGGATGTGTACACGCATACTGCTGTCTCTTGGCAATGGCTTCGCTGATCGATTGCTGATGGAATAACTGACAAGGAGTAGGAGGAGGGGCAGGAGCATCAGATGATGGGAAGGACAGACAGCTCCCTTCAGCTGAGGTGGTGGAGCCTTGACTGCCTGAAATCTGTTGGGCACCACTGGTTGATGCTGCGGATGCTGCGGCTGCTGCAGGCTGGACCACCGCACTGGAGCCACGGTTCTCCCAGGCCACTTTATGGTGACACTGCATATGTTGATGCAGGGCCATGGTGCCAACATTGGCACCCTGGCCATGCTTCACCTTCTGCCCACAGATTCTACAAATAGCTAGGTTCACCTCACCTGGCGGCTTAACGAAAAACTGCCACACCGCTGAGTACGTGAATTTACCCCCAACACTCTTCACTGACTGGCTGCTACTGCCACTGCCTCCTTGAACCGCTGCATCACTACTTTTCAGCCCAGTAGGCTCCTGCCAAGCTGCTGACTCCCGAGCCACGCTAGCAGCCTGCTGACTCCGTCGCTGCCTCACGGGCAAGCTGCCACCCTCTTCTCCTGATGAGGATGAAGGCCCTAATTTACCCGGCTCTGAAGTGCAATCGGCTTCATCATCATCGAGTAGTGTCTGCTGGTCGCTGATGTCCTCCTCGACTGTCTGTGGGTCAGGAGCCTGACCGCGCGCAACCCTAGCTACCACGCCACTCTCCTCATCACAACTTGCCTGCCTAACTGAGCAAGCTGCGGATGTCTCCTCCACATCTTGGCTGCCCAGTAGTTGCTGACTGTCATCCAGTAGCTGCTGACTGTCTTCCAGTAGCTCGTCCTCGCTGTAAAGTGGAGCTGAGCCCACAGCATACATTACTTCTCTGGCTGAGGGAACAGAAAAAGACAAAGGCAGGTTGAGCACAGGTAAGCGCACAGGGCCTGCTCCCGGGCGATGCCCAATAAGGGTTGTGTCTGACGAACCCACCAATTCTTGACTGGGGGTCTCTGATGTCATTTGGGACGAAGTCGAAGACCAAGTTAACCATTCAAGACCCGCTTGGTTGCTGGTCAAGACCCGACCACTAGATGACACCAGGAGCTCTGGCCTCTTAATGTGACCCCTGCTGCCACGCCACCTTACTCTGCTGCGACCTGTGCCTGCGCCAGAAACATTTAAGCCTCTGCCACTCCCCTGTGCAGGGCCTGTCTCTTCTCTGTTTGATCAAATAAATAAATAAAAAGGAAATTAAAACACGCTACAAAGGGCTGTGATTTTTCCCACTTCACCACACAATGGCTAATAAGTCTTTTGCCACCACTAATAACCAACAGAAGGTTTGACAAAGTTTAACTGTGATGCTGTAGGCCAACTAAAACTTTTTTC
>ONZH01010471.1:0-14390 GCA_900303285.1 Rhinella marina | reverse complement strand
AATGGGATAATGAGACAGTGGGTGTGGACCTACTGTGCCAACTAAGGCTACTTTCACAGTAGCGGCAGCACGGATCCGGTGGGTGAACATGTTGTATTTTCGCTCCGGCTGCCTCTCAGCAGGGGTTAACGTGCTGCGGCCGGATCCGTGGCCCATCCCCATTACAGTGAATGGGGCCTGAGCGCGGTTTTGTGAAAGTAGCCTAACCAGTTTGGCTTTAGGCCAAACCTATCGGCATTGTCCTGGCAGTTCCATGGAATTCACCTGTGTGAAGCACCAAGGATCAGATGACTCTCAAAGTTCGGGCTTGTGCACATGAACGTGTGCCGGTCGGGCCCGTTTTGTGGCCTGCAGCAGCCGTTCTGGCACTGCATCACGGATGCAGACCCATTCAATGAATGGGTCCACAATTCGGAAGATTGGTGTGGAATGGATGCATGGACCCCCATAGAAGCACTACGTAGTTTCTGTACGTGCCTCCGCACTGCAAAAAAGTAGTGCATGCAGGATAAGTGAGATGTGGATCGTGTACCCCATTGAAGTGAACTGGTCCGCTGTCCACATGTGGCGGCCCAATTTGCAGTCCACAGCATGAGTCCAGCCAGCACGTGGTGCTGCACATGAGCCCTTAGGAAGCAAGCCTAGGTCAGGGCAGGCAGAGTTTGTGCATGTCTGAGAAACTAATCCAAGGTCAGGGCAGGCAGAGTTCATGTATCCAAGAAACTAATCTGAGAGTCAGTAAAAAAAAGCTGAAGTGTGATACACGGTCAACAGAGAGAATAGAATATCTGCACTGGTTAACTAGACAACTAGGAACCTAACCTTTGACGAGGAGTGAGAGGGCAGAACAGCATTTAAACCCTTCCCGACAGCTGCTGTAATAGTACAGAAGATGTCAGGCCGTTAAAGATGGCATCCGATCTGCAGCAAACACCATAGCAACCTGGTGCCTGCTGTTTCAGGTGGGATTATTTAAAAAAATTACAATTCCGCCACAGTTTTCTGGGTTTTGTTTTTACGGCGTACCTTATGTTACTTTCATTCTCCGGCTCAGTAAGATTACAGAGATACCACGTTTATATAGTTTTTCTTACATTGTAACACTGAAAAAAATTTTGGGTAAAATAGCATTTTTGCTGCATTGTCATATTATGACCACTATAACTTTTTTTGTAATTGTATGTACAGAGGTGTGGGGCTCATTTACTGTGATATCCGTACTTTTCATTGATACTGACTATCAGCAGGCTGAAGAACGCACACACTAACCACAGATCCTTGTATTGGATTTTAGGTGACGCTCTGGTGGAGCAAATCCTTCTGGATGAACATGGACACCAACTGTCCTCACAACTGAAAGGTACGTGTCAGTGTAAATGTCTGAAATTTTGGAGCTTCAATCCCGCCTGCATGAGTTTAACGCCAATCAATATGATTTAGCGCTAAGGAGGCTTGCAGCACTATTGGCCGGGAACAAGGGAGGCGCCTTATTAATGAAGTGATTGTAATCCCAGACCTTTAAAATCCAAAATCCCTTTTTTGTTTTGTTCGGATAGTTCCCGGGTGTTGGATCGGCAGGGTATTGCTGATGAGTTTACAGGGTATTGCTGATGAGTTCACAAAATATACTGCATCATATATAATATCTCACAGGATGCTTCCATTACCACCCAGATCTAACTAGCTTCAAGCAGGCCCCCCTCAGGCTCCTGGGCCCGGTAGTGACTGCTACCTCTGCACCCCCTATAGCTACACCCCTGGCTTCAAGTATTTCTGGATCACATTAATTTACCTGCCCCGATGGAGTCTCAGGGGCTCTCGGTCTCCAATGACTTTTCAGCTCAGGAAATTTCCCTGACTATTCAATTTTTATATACTGTCCCCAGACCATGATGGCCTCACCAATGAATTCTATAAAATGCATGGAGGTTTACTGGCTCCTTACTTAGAAACATAGAAACATAGAAGATTGACGGCAGAAAAAGCCCCCCTGCTCCATCTAGTCTGCCCTTTTATTATCCTTTTATTGTTATCTTAGGATAGATACATGTTTATCCCAGGCATGTTTAAATTCAGTTACTGTGGAGGTATCAACCACCTCTGCTGGAAGTTTGTTCCAAGCTTCTACTACTCTTTCAGTGAAGTAATATTTTCTAATGTTGTTCTTGATTTTTCCCCCAACTAACCTCAGATTGTGCCCCCTTGTTCTTGTGTTCAGTTTCTTATTAATAACCCTTCCCTCCTGAACTTTATTCAGTCCTTTAACATATTTAAAGGTTTCAATCATGTCCCCCCTTTCTCTTCTTTCCTCCAGACTATACATATTAAGAACTCGGAGTCTTTCTTGATAAGTTCTATGCTTTAGACCTTCCACCATTTTTGTAGCTCTTCTTTGGACCCGTTCTATTTTAGCAATATCCTTTTGCAGGTGAGGTCTCCAGAATTGAACCCAGTATTCCAGATGTGGTCTCGCTAGAGCTCTATACAGAGGGATCACAATCTCCCTCTTTCTGCTTGTTATACCTCTAGCTATGCAGCCAAGCATACGATTTGCTTTCCCCACCGCCTGGCTGCATTGGTTACTCATTTTGAGGCTGTCAGAGATGATTACCCCCAAATCCTTCTCTTCTGAGGTCTTTGTTAGCACAGAACTGCCAATACGATACTCAGATAGAGGATTTCTTCTCCCCAAGTGCATTATTTTACATTTGGAAACATTGAACTGAAGTTTCCATTGTTTTGACCACTTATCTAATAAAGATAAATCATTCTCCATATTATCGACACCTCCTGGAACATCAGCCCTATTACACACTTTTGTGTCATCAGCAAACAAGCAAGCCTTTCCTACCAAGCCGTCCCTTATGTCATTTACAAACATGTTAAACAGAGCAGGACCCAGAACAGATCCCTGTGGCCCCCACTTGTAACCAGCCTCTCCTCAGAATACACTCCATTAACAACAACCCTCTGGTATCTGTCCTTCAGCCAACTGCAGATCCACTGAATTATCCAGGGGTTAAGTCCAATTTTTGATAACTTCTCTATCAGCTCTTTATGGGGAACTGTATCAAAAGCTTTACTGAAATCCAGGTAGGCGATATCCACAGCACCACCTTCATCCAGCACTTTAGTTACATAGTCAAAGAAATCAATGAGATTAGTCTGACATGATCGGCCCTCAGTAAAGCCATGCTGGTTTGGGTCCATCAAGTTGTTTGTTGTTAGATGGTCAATTATCTTCTTTTTTAGTAGAGTTTCCATCATTTTTACCACTACAGATGTCAAGCTGACTGGCCTATAGTTACTAGCTTCTTCTCTACTACCCTTCTTGTGAATGGGTACAACATTAGCCATTCTCCAATCATCAGGAACATCTCCTGTAAGAAGGGACTGATTATACAGATCAGTCAGGGGGCCAACAATCACAGATTGGAGTTCTTTAAGAACTCTGGGGTGGATGCTATCCGGACCTATTGCCTTATTTAACTTTAGCCGGACAAGTTCTTGTAGAACATCGGCCTCTGAAAACACTGGGGCTGAAACTTTACAACTAGAGGCAATGCTATGTCCAGCCATGTTCTGATTATGAAAGTCGCCATCTGAAAAAAACTTAGCTCGGATCTTTACTGAAGCAGCTACCTCAGTGGGGGAGGGGGATTTCCCTAGATGTAGGACACTTTAATTATTACATCCCCGTAGCCGGAGAAAACTCCAGATTCTCCACCCAACTTTAGCCCGATTTTATTATTGAACTTGGCTCTGCAACTTTATTAGAAAATTATTGGGACTCATCTATCTGACTCCTCCTGGCGTTGATAGACGCAGATCAGGTGGACTTTGTCAAGTGCCGCCAAACTATGGATGGTACACAACATATTTTGAATATCCTGTCAGTGGAGGCCAAGAGTCGGACACTTCTCTGCTCCTGTCTCTGGATGCGGAGAAGGTGTTCAACTATGTACATTGGTGCTATTTGAGGGAGGTCCTGTGTCGGCTTGTGTTTCCCTCATGGATCTTATCGTCCATTCTGACCTTGTATACCCCTCAGCAAGGGTTTATACCTCAGGGTTCCTCTCCTCCCCATCATTACTGATTACCCTCTTATTTTTACATTGCTCATGTAACCATTTGCCAACATATTCGCATGTCACCGACCATACAGGGTATCTGAATAGGCAATGTAGATCATCAGACTGGTCTTGTAGTGGATGATATTATTATTCGGTAACCTTTCCTGAGGTATCTCTGCCATCTATAGTAGGTCTATAGTAGGTCTCATGGATTGATTTCATAGGGTTGGCTACTACAAGGTTAACTCCCACAAATCACCTATGCTGGGCATACATTTATCAGAGGAGACACAACTATTACAGTCACGTTCCCTTTCTAATGGGCTGCAGTGTTCAGTACTTGGGCGCTGTACTTATGTTTCCCATCAGTAAACTACAATACAGGAACTTATTGCTTCTTATTCCCTTTACCCACTTTCTTGTTATGTTGTATTCTATATTTATTCAGTAATTCACCTATTATTGTCCCACGTCCTGTGATCTCCTCACTTCTAAAGCTCCTCTTGCAGTTTGTTTGGAACAAGCAGTGGGAAGAGTATCAGCAGATATACTTTATAAGCCCTCCAGGCTGGGGGTCTGAGGTGCCCTTGCCTTCCTACATACTACAGAGCTACTGTTCTTGACCAACTTGGTGGGTTAATGACACCTCCAAAAAGTGGTCGCAGATGGACTCTAGCTTATTGAATAACTCATCTCTGTGGAATGTACTTTGGCAAGGGTTTCTATCTTAGAAGGTTCCAGTGACTACCAAGCAGGTCTACTATTGTGGATTAAATGCCCAGTGATTAGAAATATACTTCCACTTGCCGTTAACGGACCTCTGTCTTTGGGAGTCTAAGGGCCCATTTACACGGCCATATGACGGGCCGCATCCGTTCTGTATTTCTGAGGAACAGGTGCAGACCCATTCATTGTACTGGGGCCACAACAGATGCGGACACCACACTGTCTGCTGTCCACATCCGTAGTTCCATTCCGCGGCCCCGTAAAAAAGATATAGCAACTGCAGACAAGAATAGGCATTTACTGTGAGGGTGGCGGCCATGTGCGGTCTGCAAAATACATATGGCCATCTGAATGAGCCCTAAAGGTATCTCCACTGTAGAACATATGGGAGCAGGTAATGGTTTGCTTTCTTTTTCTGAACTAAGGATGTGATTTCTAAAGAACATTTTTATAAGTATCTTCAGATCCTCATTTACTGTCCTCCACCATCAAGACACACTGTAACACATATCGTTTATAGAGACTATTTTCAAGACCCCAAATTACTCACTAAAGATATTTCTTTAATTATTTGTCTTTGACCTTTATTTTCTATAGAATTCCAGAACCTTTACAAGAAACATTTATATGAAAAAACTGAGAAACTTGTAGAGAACAAACCTCCAAGATGTGACCAGCGAGAGCAGAGTTTTCCATTCTCCACACGTTATGTCAACCTCATCATTGTCTCCACCAATCACTTCAGAGAACGTTCTGAGAATGAGCTGATAGAGACCGGGGTAAAACATGAGGAATACTTAAAGAGAAAACACAATGAACTACAACACATTTCCCCTAATAAACTGTTCCGCTGGTGCCACCGATCCAGACTTGTACCACGTATGGTAATGGTGTGCGGAGTGCCCGGTGTAGGGAAGACCACACTGATGCAGAAGGTTGTCTATGACTGGGTGAGGGGGGATCTCTATCAAAGATTCTCCTTTGTCTTCTTCTTCAAATTCCGAGAACTGAACAGACCGGATAAGGTTAGTCTGGAGGACATGATCCTTCATCAGTACCCATATCTGTATGAGCAGCTTGATAACATCTTACAGGAGCCAGAAAAACTTCTCTTTATATTTGATGGTTTAGATGAAAGCCTTCATCACATGGATTTCTCATCAGGTCACTTGTGCTCTAATCCTAAACAGCCCGAACCTTGTGGTCAGATTGTGGTTAGTTTGGTGAGAAGGTCTCTTCTTACTGGTTGTTCTGTCCTAATGACCAGTCGTCCAACCAGACTGGCATCAACTGATTGTACAGTTTTCCAGAGAATAGTAGAAATCACTGGGTTTTTACCAGAAGAACGACGGATGTACTTTGAAAATTTCTTCCCCGACCCTGAACTGGGAGAAAAGGCTTTTAATTATGTGAAGCAGAATGACACCCTGTACACCTTCTGTTACCTGCCGTCCTACTGCTGGATCATCTGTACTGTATTATCCAAGAGCTTTCAGCCAAGTAGTGATCAGCCGGTGTCATTATTACCCAAAACCGTCACCCAGCTCTTTGCGATATTTGTCGCCAACATCCTGTCCAATCACAGCCTGCACAAAGGTGATGCCCAGAAGATCCTGCAGTCCATCGGATGGATGGCAGAACATGGAGTCATGAATCACATACTTATCTTTGATGAACGAGATCTGGATTGTTTCCATGTGGACAATAAGTCAAAGCTCTTATCAAGTTTTCTGATGGAGTCGGAGGAACCTGTGTCCTATTCCTTCTTACATCTCACCGTTCAGGAATTCTTGTCTGCCTTGGTGCATTATGTGGATTATTCTCCTGAGAAGTTACAGAAATCACTAAATAAAGCCAAATCCTATCCTGATGGACGAGGTGAGATATTCCTTTGTTTCCTGTGTGGTCTATCAGACGGCTCCACCAGGTCAATGCTGACTGGATACCTGGAGAGACGAGCAGCTCAGACGTCTATAGATGTCATCACTTGGCTGAAGAACTTCATTCTAGAAGAACAGAGACTGATGGAAAGTAAGGACAACAAGAGACGTCTTCTCAGTACATTCTTCTATCTGTATGAATCCCGGAATAAGGCTCTGGTGCAGGAATCATTACAATCACACAAAAGACTTGACCTTTCTCATGTTCGTATGTCGGCTCTAGACTGCACAGTGTTAGCGTTTATTCTGGACATCTGCACAAATATAGAAGAACTCAATCTAAATACCTGTGCCTTAGACACAGAAGGATTAGAAAGACTTGCTCCAGGATTACATAACCTGCAGCATCTGAGGTAAAATACTAATTATATTTCATCTTTCTGTAGTATTCAGGATCTGACAGACTTACTGTACGTATTAGAGATGAGCAAACTCGTTTGTTATGAACTTTGCGAAATTATGTCTCTACATATGTGTTCTACAGCCAGTGACAGAGAAGGGAAAGGACAGACTTATAAAGAAGAATTATGTGTGTAGAATAGGGACCGGCAGGGAAAGCTGTCAGCCAGGGAGTGAGCAGTGAGGGGCTGATCCTGGCTGAGCCTCTGTATTATAATGAGTTCAAAGGATAGTAAGACAATAATGCAGAACATAAACCAACTAAGTGTTACACTATGATTTAATATAATAAAAGCAGGAAAGTATATATAGAATTATAAGGATATTAGTACAAGCAAAAGAATAAACAAATAATCCTACAGGATAATAATAATAATCACTTAGCTTCGTTCAGGTCTTCAGGACTGTCTGTCTTGGGAAGCTCATATGTTGGGCGCCAACACCCAAGAATATTCACGAATAGCAGCATCTAATTCTTATGAGCCTCCTGTGACCACACTCATTGGAGTTTTATATTCTTTCTAGAGCTAAACCCCCTTGAGTTAATAATACACAACTCTCTGACAGACCTTCAACCTTCCCTAACAAATATACAATACAATTGAGCATTTTATGAGTTAACAATACAAGACTTTCTGACAAACTTTCAACCTTTGCTAACAAATATACAATTGACCATTCACTGGACATTAACCCTTTCAGTACCGGAGGTTTTTTCGGTTATGCATTTTCGTTTTGCGCTCCCTGCTTTCAAACAGCCATAACTGTTTTATTTTTCTGTTCACATAGCTGTATGAGAGCTTGTTTTTTGCGGGACAAGTTGTACTTTCCAACGCCACCATTTAATATTGCATATGGTGTAGTGGGAAGCGGGAAAAAAATTCCAAATCGGGTGAAATTGCAAAAAAAATGCTATTCCGCTACAGTTCTACGGGTTTCTTATTTACAGCGTTCGATGTTCATTAAAACTGACCAGTTACTTTCATTCTACTGGTCAGCATGAATCCGGCGATACCTAATATGTATAGTTTTTCCTGCGTTTTGATAAAATAATTATAAAGTTGGTCTTTTTTTTTTTTTTTTTTTTGGTCATATCTTGACCCCTATACCTTTTTGGTATTTATGTGTATGGAGCTGTATGGGGGCTCATTTTTTGTGGGGCGATCTGAAGTTTTTATTGATGCCATTCAGGGGTGTGTATGACTTTTTGATCACTTTTTATTTAATTTTTTTTAGAAAAAAAAGCGACAAAAAACAGCGAATCGCCATTTGGACGCTTTTTTCCGCCACACAATTTGCCGTATTGCAATTTTTTTTATATATTTTAAAAGTACGGGCGTTTTCGGTCATGTTGATACCCATGATGTCTATATTTATTGTTATTTAGGTATTTATTTTTTAATTATACGGAAAGGGGGGTGATTTGAACTTTTATATATTTTTTATATATTTTTTAACATTTTTTTTAAAAAATTTTGTGATTATTTTAAAGCTCAAATATGAGCTAATATATTGTTTTTTTTTCTTTATGAGCAATCAGGGATTTACTAGATGGAGATAAATCCAAGAATTGCTCATTTCTTATCCTGCTTATCCATCTAGTGGCCAGAATAAGAATTGCACTTTGAAAGCTTTAAACCTCATCAGCGAGGTTTACAGCTTTCAGATCGTGTACAGACACCCCGATTGGCCACACGGGGTGTCTGTACACCACCCGGAAGCGTACGCTTCCGGGTTAAGACGCAACTAGATGCCGTGATCACGTGTGATCACGGCATCTAAAGGCCTAGGAAGACGCCGCCGATGGCGGTAAGTACCCGCAAGTCTCTGGAGTTAGAAACAGCAGAGACTTGCCGGCCATGACGCCCGCTGCACGTGCGAGCGGGCGCCATGTGTCTGCATCGTACATGTACGGCGCTGGGAGTCTAAGGGTCAATGACAGTAAGAAAAAACACACAACACTAACAAATAGATAAAGAAAGAAGAGTGTGTGTGGAAGGATCAGGCTGATATTGAGATATTAGAAAGATTGGATTGAAGGTATAGGAGCAAATGTAACCCTTCTATACACAGAACTGCAGCTGCTGCAAACCTCAAAGCAGCTACTGGCAAGGACATTACTTTCATTTTAACAGAAATGCATTTGGGGGTCAAATAAGCACAAAACTGCTACATTGATGGTAAAATACGTGTTTTACATTTTAGTGAAAACACCTGAAATACTAGTCCACACTCAGTGTCAGGGCATCTCCACATAGTTAATTTAATTTTAAGTTAAACATTTTTTTTTTATTTTTTTTTTTAAATTACAGTACATATAAAAGGTATAATAAATACAAGTCATAAAATAGAAAAAGAATACATACATATATATAATTTAACATAAATTCACAGGTGTAACATATACGCACATATTTTATGAATGTTTAAATATTTCCCTAGGGTGTTTTTTAATTTTTCTACATTATACCATTCTATGTGTTGGAATGGAGTCATCAGATTTTCTATTTTGTGAGTTTTCAGGTGTTTCAATAAAAGTTTTCCATTTTATAAAGAAATGATGTGTATCTGTTCCCTCCGTACACGTCATGTATCTCACTGGGGACGTCACCTCTGTAGTTGTGGGGTCGTCTGGTGTGTCCAGGACTTCATGATGCATCTTTTAGCCACTAATAGTGCGGCAGGTATTATTTCTGGGATTTGTGATTTTTCCCGTCTTGTTCTTTATAAAGAAACATATATGATATCGGGTCTAGTGGTAGAGTTATTTTCCTTCTTGTGCGTCTATATATTGTTGGATGTTTTGTTGCTGTACGTCCATAATCCGTGCCATAGGTCGGTGTGAGGAGTCACATTTAGGGCAGTTTCTTATTCTTTTTGGATGTTAAACCCTAGATATGCTTTATGTATTAGGCCTCTCCACACGACCGTGTTTCACTGTACAGCGGCGGCCTCAGGAAGAGCACGGCGTCATAGCAACCAATGACGCCGTGCGCTCCCATCCTCTGGGGGAGCACAGGTCGGGCACCGTATCGGGCCATGAAACATGGTCGTGTGTGAGAGGCCTTATTTAGAAGAAGATTTCTTTCTCTCTCTGGCCCTGGGTTTACATGACGGCCGCTGAGTGGAGTGGAGCTCTGCCCCGGCCAGGACCACCTTATATCCAGCATCTGAGGTTATTAATCTTTGGGGTCCATCTGGTCGGGGACTTCCTTCTGTCTGTATAGTTACTACCTTTCTAATGCTGGTGACTGCTCGTCCTGGGCAGGTTTTATAAAGTTTTATAAGTTTAGGTCTCGGAGAGGCTAGCCTGTCTATATATCTTGGTCTATTACAGAAATCGGTCTGTACCATCCAGGAATTGTTGGGTCTTTGCCTATTTGGTAGTAATTTTATGTGAGCAATATTAGAGTGTATCAGTAATAAACCTGTATATAGTAGATTGTTCAAGAGCGCAGTGAGTGTTGGTGTGATATCTTTCTTCTGGATATAATAAACGCCATGCGTCATGTAGGTGCAGTTAATACCAGACTCTTACTAATGTATAGTTATCATCCATATTGCTTCCTGTGCTGAATTCATTCTTCCATCACATTATACACTGCTTATTTCCATGGTTACGACCACCCTGCAATCCATCAGTGGCGGTCGTTATTACATACTATTTTTTTTAATCAGATAGTTTTTATTTAACTTTTTTTAGACAAAGCAAAAATAATAACACCGCAGCGAATATACACGGAACAATACTAGTATTGCACATGAAACAAATCAATGCGTTTTACAATTCAAGTATCAGGATAGAAATTGCCTATTTCCTTAATATAGTTTTACAGAAGTAGTCGTTTCATAAGCATTAACTTGAAATCGTCTCATTTCCCCACCCCACAGAAACCCAACCTGTAATCCCTCCCCACCCTTCCGTGCAGCGCGACCACTCAAGCCATGTGTAAGCATGACCATGTCCAAAGTCAGATCTATCCCTGATTCAGCGGATAGAAAAGTTACAAGACATGCAAGAGCTTTAGACCAGGTTTAATAGCAGCTCCGCCAGGCCGTGGTAGTTGATCCAAACCTCCCATTGTGCCTTACATTTCTTCACGCTTCCTCTTTTTAAGCATATCCCTTTCTCCATTTTAATTAGGTTATGTACTCTTTTTATAAAAACCTCGTGTATGGGCGGATTCGGATCTAACCAGAGTGAGGCAATCAATTTCCTTGCTTCATATAAGGTTTTGGAAACAGCTGTTTTAGTGGCTTCTCTAACCAACAATGGTTCTACGTATCCCAGAACACAGGCCAGCGGTTCTCTGGAGATCTTTATATTATATACTGCATCTATTCTGTCGAGAATTTTCTCCCAGAATATCTGTAATTTGGGACACTGCCAAAAGATATGTAGAAAATTGTCAGGTGAGCCTGAACATCTCGTTACTATTGGGAAAAACACCAGCCTATGTGCGCTTCCATGGTCTCGGCCACCAGAGATGCTGCGCATTTATATAAGAATGGTCTAGAGTTTTAGCTTTTCTTCACCTGTGTCTTTTAGAACAATTTTCTTGTACATTAATAAAACATTATATAATAAACCATAAGATGCTCAGATATTTTGAGGCTATCCCCTTAAATGTTCACATACTTTTTTCATTGTTTTGTTTTTTAAATTACCCTTTTGTCATGGGAAGCCGCGGCACGCTTACCCTGTGCAGCGCCACCGGACTTCTGCAGCTGCGAAGGAGCGAGGACGCGTTGTGCATCCTCGTCTCCTTGGTGAATGAGGTACCGGGGAGAGTACTGGTTACTGGGGGCACTAATGGAGGCATTACTATTACTGGGGGCAACTAATGGAGGCATTACTATTCTGCGGGGGCACTAATTGAGGGCATTACTATTACTGGGGGCACTAATGGAGGATTAATATTACTGGGGGCACTAATGGAGGCATTACTATTACTGGGGGGCACTAATTGAGGCATTACTATACTGGGGCACTTAATGGAAGGCATTAACTATTACTGGGGGCACTATGGAGGCATTAATATTACTGGGGGCACTAATGAAGGCATTAATATTACTGGGGGCACTAATGGAGGCATTACTATTACTGGGGGCACTAATGGAGGCATTACTATTACTGGGGGCACTAATGGAGGCATTACTATTACTGGGGGCACTAATGGAGGCATTACTATTACTGGGGGGCACTAATGGAGGCATTACTATTACTGGGGGCACTAATGGACGCATTAATATTACTGGGGGGCACTAAATGGACGCATTAATATTACTGGGGGGCACTAATGGAG
Organism: Rhinella marina; assembly: GCA_900303285.1. Classification (NCBI taxonomy): domain Eukaryota; kingdom Metazoa; phylum Chordata; class Amphibia; order Anura; family Bufonidae; genus Rhinella; species Rhinella marina. The sequence goes on along the minus strand of ONZH01010471.1, from coordinate 1,946 downwards.
GCTTTAATATTACTGGGGGGCACTAATAGAGGCATTACTATTACTGGGGGCACTAATGGAGGCAATAATATCACTGGGGGTAACTAATGGAGGCATTACTATTACTGGGGGGCACTAATGGAGGAATAATATTACTGGGAGTCACAGTATGACAGAGATTTAACACCCTGTGTTCAGCCATGCACCCACAACTACACTCCCTTTTGGGTGTGGCTTAACTTAGCAGGTATTTTTGGGAGGGAAAGTTGGCAATGCTACACCCATACAGCTCTGCTACACCCATACAGCTCTGCTACACCCAAACAGCTCTTGCTACACACATACAGCTCCTACTACACCCATACAGCTCTGCTAAACACATACAGCTCTCCTACGCCCATACAGCTCTCCTACACCCATACAGCTCTCCTACACCCATACAGCTCTGCTTCACCCATGCAGCTCCTGCTACACCCATACAACTTTGCTACACCCAAACAGTTCTGCTACACACATACAGCTCCTGCTACACCCATACAGCTCTGCAACACATGCAGCTCTGCAGCCTCTGCTACACATACAGTCTGCTACCCCTTACAGCTGCTACACATACATCTACACCCATACACTACACACATACAAGCTCCCTACACCCATACAGCTCACATACACCCCTACACCCACAGTCTGCTACACCCTACACACAACCCATACAGCTCCGCTACACCCATACAGCTCCGCTACAATACAGCTCCTTACACCCTGTAATAAATAAATGTCCATGAAAAATATCACTACTGGTTCTCTTATCCAAATATAGTGTATGCGTTATTTGGAATAAGGAACCCCTGGAGGACTCATTACCAGGATTCAACAAACGTTATATAAAAATGAATAATGTGATTTATTGTCGGTCTTCATGGAAGTTTGATTAGTTACAAAAATAGTTTAAGAAAAAGTCTTAGTCTATTGTCCATGTGTAATTATGAAAGTTCATAGTGTCATTGCTGAAGGGTAGAAGCTTTCTTCTCAGGTTCCATGTTCCATCTTCTTCAGCAGCAACCCCCACCAGAGTGAGAGTAGACTACCCCCCCTTGTCTGTCCCTGTCAGTCATTTATATCATAGATTCAGGCATGAATTGCTAACGTATGTACTTCTACAGTGTCATATATGGAAACCTCAAATATAGGTCTTGACGTTCTCATAGAGACCTCTCCCCCATTGCCCTTGTATATTCCTATAGATGGTGTCAGTGTGTAGTGTAATAACTCCTTTATATCAAATACTAATTAATATTATATCAAAAATTATTTAACACACCCATACAGCTCTGCTACACACATACAGCTCCTCTACACCCATACAGCTCCACTACACCCATACAGCTCCTCTACACCCATACAGCTCTCCTTCACCCATACAGCTCCGCTACACCCATACAGCTCCTCTACACCCATACAGCTCCTCTACACCCATACAGCTCTCCGACACCCATACAGCTCTCCGACACCCATACAGCTCTCCGACACCCATACAGCTCTCCGACACCCATACAGCTCTCCGACACCCATACAGCTCTCCTACACCCATACAGCTCCGCAACACCCATACAGCTCTCCTACACACATACAGCTCTCCTACACACATACAGCTCCTCTACACCCATACAGCTGTACTACACACATACAGCTGTACTACACACATACAGCTCTGCTACACCCACACTTAGCATAGTTAGTAAAAACTCACCCTACACCAGTGTCGGCTATACAGTCTTCCTTCTCTGGCTCCTCCTCTTGATGACATCATCCAAGCACATTAACCCCTTAGTGACCAGGCCATTGTTTGGAGAGGTGAGTCTCTTCATGTGGTGATAACTTTGGAGCTTTTTACTTCTCCAAGTGATTCTGAGATGACTTCTGCCTGACACGTTGTTCTTCTTCATGATGGTGGAAAATCTGAGTTG
>ONZH01010470.1:0-32432 GCA_900303285.1 Rhinella marina | reverse complement strand
CCTCGTGTTAGAAGCATTTTTTTCAAACACCGATTACTGGGTGTTCACTCTCCTGGACCCACGGTACAAGCAGAACCTTTCCACTCTCATCCCTGCAGAGGAAAGGAGTATGAGAGTGAATAGATATCAACAGGCCCTGGTGCACAAGCTTAAACAATCCTTCCCATCTGATGCCGCTAGTGGCAGAGGGCATGGTTCTGTGGGCCAAGTAGCGGGGGAGAGGAGGCGAGCAGGCAGCTCCTCCAGCACTGGCAGGGGAACGCTCTCCAATTCCTTTGCCAGTTTTATGTCACCCCAGCAAGACACTGTCACCTGTCCCCAGTCTAGGCAGAGTAGGGGGGAGCTGTACAGAAAGATGGTGAGGGAGTACCTAGCTGACCATACCAACGTCCGTAGCGATCACTCTGCTCCATTCAACTACTGGGTTTCAAAGCTGGACACGTGGCCTGAACTGGCGCTGTACGCCTTGGAGGTGCTGGCCTGCCCTGCGCTAGCGTGCTGTCAGAGCGGGTATTCAGTGCAGCTGGTGGCGTCATCACCGATAAGCGTACACGCCTGTCAACTGACAGCGCTGACAGGCTGATGTTTATTAAAATGAACAAAGCCTGGATTTCACCGGAATTTCAAATCTCCTCCGGGGGAAAGCAGCTAAAGATTTACATTACTTATGTATCCGATTCCTCTTCTCTACTCCTCCTACTCCTTCTCCTCCTTGTCGTCTTTGCCTAACGCTGACCAAATAATCGCTAATTTTTAGAGGTCCAACTGGCACTCTTTTACCACAATTTTTCAGGAGGGCCCCCTACAGGCCCTCTTTTCAAACAATTTTTCCGGAGGTCAACCTACAGGCCCTCTCTCTAAATAATTTTTCTGGAGGTCCACCTACAGGCCCTCTATTCAAACAATTTTTCCAGAGGTCCACCTACAGGCCCTCTCTCCAAACAATTTTTCTGGAGGTCCTTCTACAGGCCCTCTCGCCAAACAATTTTTCCAGAGGTCCACCTACAGGCCCTCTCTCCAAACAATTTTTCCGGAGGTCCACCTACAGGCCCTCTCTCTAAATAATTTTTCCGGAGGTCCACCTACAGGCCCTCTCTCCAAACAATTTACGTCTTTTTCCTCTCTTTCTCTTTCTCCAAACTATTTTTCCGGATAGGTGCCATATACGGTATTAAACTGAGTAGTATACATAGAACACATACCACACTTGATCGAGCTCATAGTTGACAACTGTACCGGTTGATGCTAAATTTTTAAGTTGGGGTCCTGCGTCGTCATTCGAACTCCATCCGGCTGTTGTCACCACCACACGCTAGCCAAAGGGGCACTCCTCTGGCTCTTCCAGCTCAACCTCCTTCCCCCCAGCCTGCCCCCCACCTACAGGCCCTCTCTCCAAACAATTTACCCGGATAGGGGACGTATTAGATATTATACTGATTTTTGTTGGTTCCTCTTTTAATTGGCTCCTGACCTGTGATAGGCAGAGTATGGACACAGACCCTGCACATATAGTGTGCTGCTCCTAGTTACCTCTGTGTGCATCAGCAACCAATGAGAGGAGGAGCACACACACCTATATGTACCACCTTAATCAAGGTCGCCTCTTAGATAGGTAGGGCAAAAGTGCACATGAATGCTATTCCCCTGGTTATAGGAGCGCATTCAAACCAGAAGGTGCTACACCTTCCAGAGACAAAAAATATTTACGGAAAACAGATACAAACATCCTGCACCATGTGATAGTAGTATGTGCTCATGTACAAGGCTAAATTTAGAGATTCACTGAAAAAATGCACTAAAACAGTAGATGCAAACAATATATGGACTAAGCCCTCACTCTATAGATAAAATCTGAAACTCTTAGCCAATACATTTTGATCAAAATACATCTGTGCCCACCTACCCAGCGCCACGGTGGTCTCAGTCCAGTTTAGCCTTGTACATCCGCACATACTACTATCACATGGTGCAGGATGTTTGTATCTGTTTTCCATAAATATTTTTTTGTCTCTGGAAGGTGTAGCACCTTCTGGTGTGAATACGCTCCTATAACCAGGGGAGTAGCATTCATGTGCACTTTTGCCCCACCTATCTAAGAGGCGACCTTGATTAAGGTGGTACATATAGGTGTGTGTGCTCCTCCTCTCATTGGTTGCTGATGCACACAGAGGTAACTAGGAGCAGCACACTATATGTGCAGGGTCTGCGCACCTAAACATAGATGCACAACCGCATAGGAAGGTTTAGCGTAGGACCTGCCTGGACTGAGACCACCGTGGCGCTGGGTAGGTGGGCACAGATGTATTTTGATCAAAATGTATTGGCTAAGAGTCTCAGATTTTATCTATAGAGTGAGGGCTTAGTCCATATATTGTTTGCATCTACTGTTTTAGTGCATTTTTTCAGTGAATCTCTAATGGTGGGATTAGGCAGCCTCAGAGGCATCCATGCATGCTGCCCCTGCTGTTTCCTGTCCATTTCCATGGTGTTTCCATCATTTTCTGAGGTTTCCAGGTTTTCACCCAGCCTTCCCTAGGCAGAGCCTTGGTCCCCTGCAAAAATGCTCGAGTCTCCCATTGACTTCAATGGGGTTCGTTATTCGAAACGAGCACCCGAGCATCGGGAAAAATTTGACTCAAATAACGAGCACCCGAGCATTTTAGTGCTCGCTCATCTCTACCGACTATCCCTAAACAGATGATGATGGAGAAAGAAGGATCGGCCATGTTAAATTTCAATGTCTGATCCTTTTATTCTCATGGAAGACAATGGGAGGTATATATCAGGGTGTTAGCCGAGACAGAGAAATCCAGGAAAGCTGGGTTTCCTTAGCAAACTTAGTTTGTTGGGATTTTTTGTTTATGTATTTATTATGGGTCTAGATAGAATGTGGGAAGGTCGGCCTGTCATTTCCATTTATTCCACTACAGGTCTTATGTAACCACTAGGCACAGAGATGCCGCTGGGATCATTAGAGGATTATAAAGGATGGTGTCCCACATAGCAGCCTGCTTTACAGTTGAGATGTGGACATGATGCGGAGCCAGAGATTTGCACAGTCTACACATTAAAGTAGAACTCCTGGCAAAATGTTTAATCTCTGACCTGCTACAAAGTGATGTCATGTGACCAATTCTCTGATCTCCAACTGGCACAGGACAGGAGGTCAGTTATTTCTCTATTCATTCCTATGAGACTAAGAGTGAGGCTCCCATAGGAATACATAGAGAAACTGACTTCCTGTCCACAGATAAAATGCTGTGTCAGTTCGAGAGTCTGATTGCTGGCCACATGACATAGGTGAGAAGCATAAGGGAGGTATAACTCACAAATACAGCCACTGGTAAGAAAGTTACATTCACTACAGATTACATCATGTAAATTTCTAACAGGTCAGAGACTAACATTTTTGGAGGTAGTTGTTATTTAAATGTACATTGTTTGCTGAATTTTATTGGTTGTGCTGTTTTCAATTACCAATGCTTATATGCTGTAGTTGTGTTTCTTTAAAAAAAAAAGTGTAAAAAGGGTAAAACATGTTAAACCAATGTGTTTCACTCACTAAAAACTGCACAAGAAATTATCACATTGCAAAACTGTGGCCATGACGTTAAACACCAATGTGGTTGTTGATCTGTCTTACAGTGTGTTTTTAATAGTAACTAGAGATGAGTGAGCACTAAAATGCTCGGGTGCTCGTTATTCGAGACAAACTTTTCCCGATGCTCGGGTGCTCGTTTCGTGTAACGAACCCTATTGAAGTCAATGGGAGACTCGAGCATTTTTTGCAGGGGACTAGGCTGGGTGAAAACCTGGAAACATCAGAAAATGATGGAAACACCACGGAAATGGACAGGAAACAGCAGGGGCAGCATTCATGGATGCCTCTGAGGCTGCCTAATCTCACCATTACCCCAAATTATCAGGCAACAGCCTGGTGGTTACCCTCATGGCAATTGTGCTCACCCAGACCAAGAAAGGCGAGGCACATACCCATCACATGTTAGGGAAGCACCCAACTAGGTGCAAAGAAAAATTGTTTAGAGAGAGGGCCTGTAGATGGACCTCCGGAAAAATTGTTTGGAGAGAGGGCCTGTAGGTGGACCTCCTGAAAAATTGTTTACAGAGAGGACCTGTAGGTGGACCTCTGGAAAAATTGTTTGGAGAGAGGGCCTGTAGGTGGACCTCTTAACTGGCCTGGCTCTCCATTTCCTCCTCCTCCAAGTCCTCCTCTTCAGCCCATACACACTCAAGAGTTAAGGACTGAGCACTGGTACCCTCTTCTGTCTCGCCGACATTCTCCTCCTCTTCCTCCTCATCCTCATCCCCCACTTTCGATACGCGCTGAGAAAAAGACTGGAGGGTGCTCTGGCTATCAAGCAACGTATCTTCCTTCACCGCCTCTTGTGACAAGCGCAAAGCATCCGACTTAATGCTGAGCAGTGAGTTTTTCAACAGGCAAAGCAGCGGGATGGTAAGGCTGATAATGGCGGCATCACCGCTGACCATCTGTGTTGACTCCTCAAAGTTGCTCAACACCTGGCAGATATCAAACATCCACGTCCACTCCTCATTGTAGACTTGAGGAATCTGAGTGACATGACTACCAGTTCTGGTGGAAGTTGACATCTGGCAGTCTACAATGGCTCTGCGCTGCTGGTAAACTCTGGATAACATGTGTCAGTCTGCCGAGTTGCAGAGCCGCCACTAGGTTACGCCCGTTGTCACACACAACCATGCCTGGCTTGAGGTTCAGCGGTGCCAGCCACAGATCGGTCTGCGCCGTGATGCCCTGTAACAGCTCTTCGGCGGTGTGCCATTTATCACCTAAGCTCAGCAGTTTGAGCACCGCCTGCTGGCGCTTACCCACGGCACTGCTGCTGCGCCTAGAGCTACCGACTGAAGGCGTCGTGCCCACGTATGGTGATTCGGAGGAGGAGCTGGAGGAGGCGTCGGAGGAGGAGGCATAGTACGTCTGAGAGACCGTGACCGAGGTAGGCCCCGCAATCCGCGGTGTGGGCAGTACATGAGCGGCCCCAGGGTCAGTCTCGGTCCCAGTCTCCACCAAGTTAACCCAATGTGCCGTCCATGAGATATAGTGTCCCTGCCCGGCAGCACTTGTCCAAGTGTCCGTGGTTAGGTGGACCTTCTCAGAAACAGCGTTGGTCAGGGCATGGATGATGTTCTGTGTCACGTGCTGGTGTAGGGCTGGGACAGCACATCGGGAAAAATAGTGGCGGCTGGGGACCGAATACCGAGGGGCAGCCGCCGCCATGAGATTGCGAAAGGCCTCGGTCTCTACCAGCCTATAGGGCAGCATCTCCAAGCTCAGCAATTTGGAGATGTGGATGTTGAGGGCTTGGGCTTGTGAGTGGGTGGAACTGTATTTCCTCTTGCGCTCCAGCGTCTGCTGTAAAGACAGCTGAACGCTGTGCTGGGGCACATTGGTGGACGCTGTGGAGGATCATGGAGGTGAAGGTGTGGTTTTCCGGCGGGTGGCGCTCGTGCCGGGGTCCTGGGCAGGGGGTTGACTAGCAGAGGCAGCGAGTTACACAGGGGAAGGAGCAGTGGTTTGACCCGCAGAAGGTGAACAGCCTTGGTTACATTGAGTGGGGTGTTTAGCACTCATATGCCTGCGCATGCTGGTGGTGGTTAGGCTAGTAGTGGTGGCACCCCTGCTGATCCTGGTGTGGCACAGGTAGCACACCACAGTACGTCGGTCATCCTCACTTTCTTTAAAGAACCTTCAGACTTGCGAACGTCTAGGCCTCGCCACGGGAGCTTCACTATGTGAAACAGTTGCTGCTGATGCACCAGCTCTGTCCCTGCTTCTCCCTCTGGCCACACCACTGCCTCTTCCAACCTGTTCTGGTGAAGCACTCACCTCCGCCTCAGAAGCACTGTCTTCATTCGGCTTATCAACCCAGCTTGGGTCAGTCACCTCGTCATCCTCCGATTCCTCAGTCTGCTCCCCCTCGGACTTCCTGCCCTGACAACTTCACAACTGTCTGACAACTGTGTCTCCTCATCGTCCGACACCTCTTTACACACTTCTTCCACTAAGTCAACATTGTCATCATCATCATCATCATCACCCACAGACTGCGACAGTTGGAAAACTTGGGCATCGGGAAAGAGGTCAGCAGCAACCTGAGAAGTTGTTTGTGACTCTGGGAAGGGTCCAGAAAACAGTTCCTGAGAGTATGCCGAATCGCATTCCAAATCTTCCTGGGAGGGGGCAGACTGGGGGGAAGGAGGTTAAGGTGGAGGAGCCAGAGGAGTGCTCCCTTGGGTAACGTGGGTGGACTGCGTGAAAGACTGACTGGTGGACAAATTACTTGAAGCATTGTCCGCAATCCACGACATCAGCTGTTCGCACTGTTGTGGTTTCAACAGTCCTCTACCAAGTGTCCCTGTAAGTTGAGACATGAAGCTAGGGAGTGTAGCTCTGCGGCGTTCCCCTGCTTCCTCATCAGCAGGTACTGGGGTTCAACATTTTCTGTATATAAGTGTATTATATAAAAAAATAAATAAATTGGCCTGCTGTACTGAAACCCACAAACTTGTTAAATCTGAACAAGAAAATATATAGGTGGATAAGTTAGAGCAAAATTACGTATGTTATTACGTACCGTGCAGTATGCAGCAATTACACTGAAACTATTAGATTAGGCAGACTTGGTCTGCTTAAGTGCAACCCAGACAAATGTTGCACAGAGATTTTTGTAATATAGCTGTATCAGTGAGAGCAAAAGACCTTTTTTAATTAAGCGACGTACAGAATGTGTCACCTGGACAGAAAATACGGAGTGTGGTTTGTGGTGAGTGGACAGCTGAACTGTGAAACACAGAATGATTCCACACAGCTGTATGAAATGGATTTGTATCACTGAGATAAAACAACAAAAAAACTTTTTTTTTATTTATTTATTTTTTTATTTTTTTGTATTTTTTTTTTTTTTTTTTTTAACGTGACGTGCAGAAACTATCAGAGAGCAAACTCAGCCCCTGCTGACTGTGGCTATTTTGACTGCAACCCAGACAAATGTCGCACAGAGATTTTTGTAATGTAGCTGTATCAATGAAAGCAAAAGACCTTTTTTTAATTAAGTGACGTACAGAATGTGTCACCTGGACAGAAAATACGGAGTGTGGTTTGTGGTGAGTGGACAGCTGAACTGTGACACACAGAATGGTTCCACACAGCTGTATGAAATGGATTTGTATCACTGAGATAAAACAACAAAAAAACTATATATATATATATATATATATATATATATACATATATATATATATATATATATATATATATTTTTTTTTTATATATATATATTTTTTTAACGTGACGTTCAAAAACTATCAGAGAGAAAACTCAGCCCCTGCTGACTGTGGCTACTTTGACTGCAACTCAGACAAATGTCACACAGAAATTTTTGTAATGTAGCTGTATCAGTGAAAGCAAAAGAGTGTATTTGATTACGTGACGTACAGTATGGGTCACCTGGACAGAAAATACGGATTGTGGTTTGTGGTGAGTGGACAGCTGAACTGTGACACACAGAATTGTTCCACACTGCTGTATGAAATGGATTTGTATCACTGAGTTAAAACAATAAAAAAAAGAGTTATATATGGCGATAGCTGCATTACTAGTGCCAGCCAGGCCAGCCAGGAGACAAAAAAAAATGTCTTGTAGCCCTTAGAAGTGCTGTTGGGTTCTTTTCAGATCACTCCTGCCTAACAGAGAACTAAATCCAGGCCCTAATACTCTCCCTGAAACGCAGCAGCTCTGTCCCTAACGACATCCAGACAGCATCTGAACCGAGCACCGTGGGCAGTCACTAGTATATTCCAGGGTCACCTGATCAGGCCAGCCAACCCCTGCTATCGACATGTAAGGGCCCCATGTGATGCTGGGTGTACCGCAGAGTCTCCTGGCTTGTGATTGGCTGAGTTATAGGCGCCAAAAATTAAAAATGCGGGAGATGCCATTTCCTCGAGCATGGCGAGATACTCATCCGAGCAGCGAGCACTTACGAGTAACGTAATACTCGAACGAGCACCAAGCTCGGACGAGCATGCTCGCTCATCTCTAATAGTAACACAACAGCAACATGTAAATCAACCCCATATTTATTTGCAGACCATACAAACTTTGAGCTTTAGGTGATAATAAAGCCTCATCTTGCCTGTAAGGTGGCTGCTACATAGGAAATCCCTCATAGACTCTGCAACTAGTGCAGACTGAGCCAGAGCCAAGAATGTGAAATGGAGCTTGTAGTGAGAAGTGTGACCAATGGAGCAGTATGAACTGGTGTTTAGGTATTGAAACCTGATGTGCAATACAGTATTTTGGAAAAGTAGTTATTTAGTGCTATTTGGTGGATCGGTACTTGTGCCATTTTTAGACTGGATAATGCTGCATTTGGACTTTGACCTGTGAATTATCATTGTCAACTGTGCCCGCTGTATGCACAGTTCCCGACAATACATGCAACCCAAATGCAAATGGAGCTAGCAATTTAACTACTCATAGCACTGCTTTAGTCATCTTAACAGAAAGAGCTATAATATGTGGTCATGTAAGATGTGTTAATAGTGCACACTGAAGCAAAGCTATGGAAGATCTTTATTTTATTTTTTTTTTAATATCTTAATAAATCAAATAAACCAGCAGAATTTAATTCAAGGATTCAAGAGAAGTTTTGTAGGATCACTATAATTAGAGATGAGCAAATTTTTCCAAAATTCGATTCGGTTGGTTCGCCGAATTTTCCAAAAAGATTTGGTTCGATCCGAATAAATTTGTGGTGAATAGAGTTAAAAACAGCTACTTCCGGGCTGCAGAGAGCCTGTACAGTGGTGTAGAACAGTGATTTTCAACCAGTGTGCCTCCAGCTGTTGCAAAACTACAACTCCCATCATGCCCAGGCAGCCTACAGCTATCAGCCTACAGAAGGGCATGGTGGGAGTTGTAGTTTTGCAACAGCTGGAGGCACACTGGTTGAAAATCACTGGTGTAGAACACTGTGCCTTGCAGTAACACGCATAGGGAGTCTGCTGTGGTAGTAAAACAATACTGTGAGCCAGTCGCTCTTAGAATCGCTGCACACTTTACGGATTTGGGCAGTTATGGGGTCAAAACTCACCAAATAACTCAAGTCTGAACTCGGCCTTACAGGTCAATGTTAGCGCCAGCTATAAAGAACCGTGCAGAGGCCCAAGATTCTACTAGAGCGCCAAAGAGCGCACTCCTTTTACACCAATTCACTGATTCCACATAGATTTTTTACAGAACATGTTCTATTACACTCTTAAACTAGCAGAGCCTCCCCCAGACAGTGTGAAGATGGCAGTGACAGCAGAATCAGGAGACCACAGAACGGCACGACAACAGTGTATAGGAGGCAGTGGCAACAGTTGTAGAATCAAGAGACCACAGAGTGGTACGACGATAGTGTAGAGAAGGCAGTGACAGCAGCTGTAGCATCAGGAGACCACAGAGTGGCACAGCGACAGAGTAGGTTGACAAGATTGAAAATGTCATTCAGTAGAATTTCGCAGTCACAGACAGGCCCAATGCAAAGACTGCAAATGACAGCAGTGAAGAATTATGAAGTCACACAGTGGCACAACCACAGAGTTCCCCGACAAGAATAAAAACATTAGTCAGTAGAATTTCGCAGTCACAGACAGGCCCAATGCAAAGACTGCAAATGACAGTCGTGCAAAATTATGAAGTCACAGAGTGGCACGACAACAGTGTAGAGGAGGCAGTGGTAGCAGCTGTAGCATCAGGAGACCACAGAGCGGCACAACGACAGTATATAAAAGGCAGTGGCAGTAGCTATAGCATTATGATACCACACAGTGGCACAACGACAGGGTGGGCAAGTGGCAGCAACCGTAGTAGCAGAATTATGAGGTCAGGCCGGAGTGGCACAATGAGGTTATGAAGCCAGAGTGGCACGACAACAGAGATTGGAAGGGAAAATTTCTCATGTCTGTGCCCAAGGAATTGATGTAGACCAAGTGTCAACCATTGTAAAGTTTGACCTGCACAGTGTGCAAGTGGCAGCAGTACTATTAGAATTTTGAGACCACAGAGTGGCACAATGACAGACTGTGGAAGTGGCGGCAGCAGCAGTAGAATTTTGAGGCCACAGAGTGGCACAATGACAGTGTGGAAGTGGCAGCAGCAGTAGTAAAATTTTGAGGCCAAAGTGGTACGACAACACAGATGGGAAGGTAAAAGTTCTCATGACCACTAATGTCTGTGCCAGAGGAATTGACATAGAACAAGTGTCAACCGTTGTCAACTTGACCTGCCTGAGACTGTAGAAGGTCTGATAGAGTGGCATGACGACAGTGTAGAGGAGGCAGTGGCAGTAGCTGTAGCATTATGAGGCCACAGAGTGGCTCATTGACAGAGTGTGGAAGTGGCAGCAGCAATAGTAAAATTTTGAGGCCACAGAGTGGCAAAATGACATTGTGGAAGTGGCAGCAGCAGTATTAAAAATTTTGAGGCCACAGAGAGGCACAATGACAGAGTGTGGAAGTAGCAGCAGCAGTCAAATTTTGAGGCCAGAGTGGTATGACGACAGAGATGGGAAGGTAAAAGTTCTCATGACCACTAATGTCTGTGCCAGAGGAATTGACGTAGAACAAGTGTCAACCGTTGTCTACTTGACCTGCCTGAGACTGTAGAAGGTCTGACAGAGTGGCAAGATGACAGTGTAGAGGAGGCAGTGGCAGTAGCTGTAGCATTATGAGGCCACAGAGTGGCACAATGACAGAGTGTGGAAGTGGCAGCAACCGTAGTAGCAGAATTAGGAGGTCACAGAGTGGCCCAACAAGATTGAAAATGTCAGTAAGTACAATTTCCGAGCCACAGGCCCACTGAGCAGATATCACATGTCAGTAAATACAATTTCCTTGTCACCAAAATCTCAAATGTCTAAGTTTAATTTCCCAGTCACAGGCCCAGTGAGCAAATATTACATGTCAGTAAGTACAATTTCCGTGTCACCAAAATCTCAAATGTCTGTAAGTACAATTTCCGAGTCACAGGCCCACTGAGGAAATATCACATGTCAGTAAGTACAATTTCGAGGCAACAGATTAGTATGACGACATTATGGAGGCAGTAGTAGTAGCAGCAACAGCAGCATGGGCAGACTACAGAATGGTACGATGACATTATGGAGGCAGTAGCAGCATCAGCAGACTATAGAGCGGCATGACAACAGTGTGGGGAGGTGGGTGGCAATAACACTACCCGCTGACGATGGGGGGGAAGAAGGAGCATCAGATGTGTGGCATCAGGCGGTGGCAGCATCAGAGTATTTGGTGAGGCATGTAGCCAGAAGAAACAGTCAAAAAACAGCATAATTGATCTAATCTGACGCATCAGGCGTTGGTGGTTGGAAATCCTGGCTGATCCACGCCTGATTCATCTTGACAAGGTGAGTCTCTCCACATTTTGGGTGGACAGGCGAGTTCTCCTTGGTGTAACTATGGCCCCCGCTGCACTAAACACCCGCTCTGATGCCACACTAGTGGCCAGGCAGGACAGCTTTTCCAGAGCAAAATCTAGTTTGGCTGCCCAGTAGTCCAGCGGATCTTCTTTGACGGGTGGCAGGGTGCTGTCCAAGTATGCCACTACTTGCTGTTTCAGGTCCTCCTCCAGGTCTAGCTGATGCTGTTGGTGAGTAGTTTATTCACTATGCGGGTGAAGAAAGCTGCTCATCAGCGACTCTAGACTCAGGCTGCTGCTGATGGAGCTGGTACTGCTACTGCCACCACTACCCCCCACCAGCAGCCATGGCAGTGGCATGTGAGCGCAGAGGGCACTCGGTCAGACCTGCGAGAGGAAGGACGATGGCGTAAATAGGCAGCGGCCAACTGACTACATAGGATGTCTCTATAGTAGTTCAGTTTGTCTTTGTAAGCAAGTGAGCATGCATCGGGCCATTTGCCAAGTGACTTGGAGGGACTCCCTGCCTCCATCTCCACTGCATACTGCCACGGTGTGTCTGGGTCCTCTGCCTCCTCTTCCTCCTCGCCCTGTAGCTTCCCTGGCTGCTCCTGCTCCTCCTGCTCCTCCTCTCCTGTCACCTGGGCAGAGAAACTACCCATTTCTCTAGGCATTCTTTGTGCTCCAATGTCCTCCTCCTCCTCCTCCAGTTCAGCCCCCACAGGGCTCATGTGGCCGTGAGATGTAGTCGCCACATCTCCTGTCCCCTGACCAGCCAGATTTAACAGCATCTTTTCCAGGATATGAATGAGTGGAATGACATTGTTCATCCCGTAGTCCAGGCGACTGACAAATAAAGTGGCCTCCTCAAAGGGCACGAGCAACCGGCAGGTGTCATGCATCAGCTGCCACTGGCTGACATCGAAGTTACACAGGGGAGTACCTCTGTCGGCTTAGATCATTAAGAAATCGTTTATGGCCTTTCTTTGTTCCTACAGTTGGTCCAACATATGGAGGGTGGAATTCCAACGGGTGGAAGCGTCACATATCAGCCTATGTTGGGGGGTGCTGTTCTGCCGCTGCAGCTCAAGGAGGGTGTGCTTGGCGGTGTAGGAGTGGCTGAAGTGCATGCAAAGTTTCCGGGCCATTTTTAGGATGACTTGCAGATGGGTAGAAGACTTTAGGAACCGCTTGACAACCAAATTGAACACGTGCGCCATGTAGGGCACATGGCACAGCCCTCCTTGACGCAGCGCAGACAACATGTTCCTCCCATTGTCGGTCACCATTGTTCCCATTTTGAGTTGTCGCAGGGAAAGCCAGGATTGGTTTTCTTGATGAATGACGCGGAGCAGTTGCCCAGGCAAACGAGGTGTAGAACCGCGTGACACCGCCGTGCCCTGCACATGTGGTATGCTGGTGGGGCACTGTGAATTGTCCCTGCAGTGGAGGCTGAGGACACAGTGGAGGGTGAGGAGGCAGACATTGTCGCAGGAGCGACGGCATGAGAACGTGGAGGCGGAAGCGGCATGACCTGGCCAAGTTGCTGGTTTGTCTGTGCAGGAACCACATTTACCCAGTGGGCAGTAAAGGACATATACTGTTCCTGACCGTAATTAGAGCCCCATATGTCGGCGCTGCCGTGAACTTTGGCAGACACTGACAGGCTCAAGGACTGGCCCACCTTCTGTTCTACATATTTGTGCAGGGCTGGTACTGCCTGTTTGGCAAAGAAATGACGGCTTGGAACTCTCCACCTTGGCTCAGCACAAGCCATCAGTTCTCTGAAAGGTTCAGAGTCCACCACTTGGGAAGGGAGGGCCTGCAGCACCAGCAACTTGGCCAGGAGCACGTTCAGCTTCTGTGCCGTTGGATGTGTACACGCATACTGCTGTCTCTTGGCAATGGCTTCACTGATCGATTGCTGACGGAATGACTGACGAAGAGTAGGAGGAGGAGCAGGAGCATCAGATAATGGGAAGAACAGTCAGCTCCCTTCAGCTGAGGTGGTGGAGCCTTGACTGCCTGAAATCTGTTGGGTGCTACTGGTTGATGCTGCGGATGCTGCTGCTGCTGCAGGCTGGTCCACCGCACTGGAGCCACGGTTCTCCCAGGCAACTTTTTGGTGACCCTGCATATGTTGACGCAGGGCTGGGGTGCTAACATTGGCACCCTGGCCACGCTTCACCTTCTGCCCACAGATTCTACAAATAGCTAGGTTCACCTCACCTGGCGGCTTAACGAAAAACTGCCACATCGCCGAGTACGTGAATTTACCCTCAACACTCTTCACTGACTGGCTGCTACCGCCTCTCCCTCCTTGAACCGCTGCACCACTACTTTCCGGCCGGATAGGCTCCTGCGAAGCAGGTGGTCTACCTCGGGCACGTTTGGCTCCTGACCTCCCACTGCTGCCACCCTGCTGACTCCTGGCAACGCTAGTGACCAGCTGGCTCCATCGTTGCCTCACGGGCAAGTTGCCACCCTCTTCTTCTGATGATGATGAAGGTCCTAATTCCCTCGGCTCCCAAGTGTGATCGGCTTCATCATCATCGAGTAGTGTCTGCACGTCGCTGATGTCCTCCTCAACTCTCTGTGGGTCAGGAGCCTGACTGCGCGCAACCCTAGCTCCCATGTCACTCTCCTCATCACTACTTTCCTGCCTAACTGAGGAAGCTGCGGATGTCTCCTCCACATGTTAGCTGCCCAGTAGCTGCTGACTGTCCTCCAGTAGCTGCTGAACCTCCTCCCGTAGCTCGTCCTCGCTGTAAAGTGGAGCTGAGCCCACAGCATACATTACTTCTCTGGCTGAGGGAACAGAAAAGGACAGAGGCAGGTTGAGGACAGGTGAGCGCACAGGGCCTGCTCCCGGGCCATGCCAACTAAGGGTTGTGTCTGATGAATCCACCGATTCTTGACTTGGGGTCTCTGAAGTCATTTGGGGCAAAGTCGAAGACAGAGTCAACCATTCAAGAACCGCTGGGTTGCTGGTCAAGGCCCGACCGCTAGATGACACCAGGAGCTCTGGCCACTCAATGTTACCCCTGCTGCCACGCCCCCTTTCTCTGCTGCGACCTGTGCCTGCGCCAGAAACATTTAGGCCTCTGCTACTCCCCTGTGCAGGGCCTGTCACTACTCTGCCTGACATGCTGTTTGATCAAATAAATAAATAAAAAGGAAATTAAAACACGTTATAACGGGCTGTAATTGTCCCACTTCAACAAGGAGTGAATAATACGTTTTTTTGGCAACAGCAATACATGCCATTAGCTTTTAAAATATAGAACTTTGGCGCTCTACGCCTAGTAAAACTCTTTTTCTTGAGAATAATACATGCTACAACGGGCTATAATTGTCTCACTTCAACACCGAGCGAATAATACGTTTTTTGGGCAACAGCAATAAATGCCAGTAGCTTTTAAAATATAGAACTTTGGCGCTGTACGCTTAGTAAAACTCTTTTTCTTGAGAATAATACATGCTACAACGGCCTGTAATTGTCTCACTCCAACAGGGAGCGAATAATACGTTTTTTTAAAACACTAATAGCTGGTAGAATACTTTACTAGATAGAACTTTGGCACTGTACGCCTAGTAAAACTTTTTTTCTTGAGAATAATAAACGTTACAACGGACTGTAATTATCTCACTTCAACACGGAGCGAATAATACTTTTTTTTAAAACACTAATAGCTGGTAGAATACCTTAATAGATAGAACTTTGGCGCTGTACACCTAGTAAAACTCTTATTCTTGAGAATAATACACGCTACAACGGTCTGTAATTGTCTCACTTCAACACGGAGCGAATAATATGTTTTTTTGGGCAACAGCAATAAATGCCAGTAGCTTTTAAAATATAGAACTTTGGCGCTATACGCCTAGTAAAACTCTTTTTCTTGAGAATAATACACGCTACAACGGCCTGCAATTGTCTCACTTCAACACGGAGCGAATAATATGTTTTTTGGGCAACATCAATAAATGGCAGTAGCTTTTAAAATATAGAACTTTGGCGCTATATGCCTAGTAATAATCTTTTTATTGAGAATAATACACGCTACACGGGCTGTAATTGTCTCACTTCAACACGGAGCGAATAATACGTTTTTTGGGCAACAGCAATAAATGCCAGTAGCTTTTAAAATATAGAACTTTGGTGCTATACACCTAGTAAAACTCTTTTTCTTGAGAATAATAAACGCTACAATGGGCTGTAACTGTCTCACTTCAACACGGAGTGAATAATATGTTTTTTTAAAACACTAATAGCTGGTAGAACACTTCACTAGATAGAACTTTGGCACTGTACGCCTAGTAAAACTCTTTTTCTTGATAATAATACACGCTACAACGGGCTGTAATTGTCCAACTTCAACACCGAGCAAATAATATGTTTTCTTGTCAGCAGCAATAAATGCCAGTAGCTTTTTAAATATGGAACCTCCGCGCTATACGACTACTAATAATCTTTTTCTTGAGAATAATACACTCTACAAAGGCCTGTAATTGTCTCACTTCAACACGGAGCAAATAATATGTTTTTTGGGCAACAGCAATAAATGCCAGTAGCTTTTAAAATATAGAACTTCGGCGCTATACGCCTAGTAAAACTCTTTTTCTTGAGAATAATACATGCTACAACGGGCTGTAATTATCTCACTTCAACACGGAGTGAATAATAAGTTTTTTTACAACACTAATAGCTAGTAGAACAATTTACTAGATAGAACTTTGGTGCTCTACGCTTAGTAAAACTCTTTTTCTTGAGAATAATACATGCTACAACGGGCTATAATTGTCTCACTTCAACACCGAGCGAATAATACGTTTTTTGGGCAACAGCAATAAATGCCAGTAGCTTTTAAAATATAGAACTTTGGCGCTATACGCCTAGTAAAACTCTTTTTCTTGAGAATAATACATGCTACAACGGCCTGTAATTGTCTCACTTCAACACGGAGCGAATAATACGTTTTTTTAAAACACTAATAGCTGGTAGAATACTTTACTAGATAGAACTTTGGCGCTGTACACCTAGTAAAACTCTTATTCTTGAGAATAATACATGCTACAACAGTCTGTAATTGTCTCACTTCAACACAGAGCGAATAATACGTTTTTTGGGCAACAGCAATAAATGCCAGTAGCTTTTAAAATATAGAACTTTGGCGCTGTACGCCTAGTAAAACTCTTTTTCTTGAGAATAATACACGCTACAACGGCCTGTAATTGTCTCACTTCAACACGGAGCAAATAATACGTTTTTTGGGCAACAGCAATAAATGCCAGTAGCTTTTAAATTACAAAACTTTGGAGCTGTACGCCTACTAAAACTTTTTTTCTTGAGAATAATACTTGCTACAAAGGGCTGCCATTGTCCCACTTCAACACAGCTTATAAGCCCCAACACTAAAACCACAAAAAAAGTGCTGTACTAAATGTAACTACAGCGCACAAGGGTTAACAAAACCCCAATAACCAGAATTACAGAGGCAAACCTGACATGTGCAGCTGTAGCATCGCTATTTTGAATCCCAGTCACTGAAACCAAGGTGTAATACGATTTTTCCTATTAACCTGTGGTTGCACTTCTTTCCAGATCTCACACTGTCTCAAAACACCCCAATAGCAGCATGTTTTGCTTCAATACTTCAATTCCTATGCTTTCCTTACTCTTCTATTCAGCAATTTGTATTTTTCAGGAGGTTTTGTAACACTTGCCCTAGCGCCTGCAAACGTCTCTCCCTGCACTAAGTTCACTGTACTGTCTTAAAACACCCCAATAGAAGCCTGTTCTGCTTCAATACTTCAGTTCCTATGCTTTCCGTTCACTTCTATTCAGCAATTTGTACTTTTCAGGAGGTTTTCTATCAGTTTCCCTAGCGCCTGCAAACGTCTCTCCCTGCACTGAGTTCACTGGAAAATGGCTGAATCCAAGACGGCTGAGGCTATTTATTGGGCTGTGACATCATAGGGCTGGCTGGCTGCTGATTGGCTGCATGTATGGGATTGTGGGTGATCCCTCCCTCATGTTCCTTTCTCCATGTCCAAACACATGCAGCCGCCATTTTAGTGAAAAAAAAAAGATTAGTCACCACGAATCATCAGGAAATTCTAAATCTGTGCAAATCGAATAATTCCTGAAATTCGGATCGAATTCCACTTCGTCCGATTCGATTCGCTCATCTCTAATTATAATCAATTTTACAATGTCCATAAAATGTAAATCAATTCTTTGAATGTGCTGCATCTTACTGAAAGTAATTAAGGGGAAATTCATATGCCGGCCATAGTTCAAATTGAGCTGGCAAAACCTATTTAGAATTTGTTAAGCTTTTTAAATAGTGAAATAATAGCCTCGTCTGTTTTGGCCATCAAAAGCAAGCAATTTATTTGATATTATCATTATCTCATACCAAGAGCCATTTTATTATTTTTCTATTAACAAAACAGTGAATAGCTTAATATATATATAGATATATAAATGTGCATACTTTTTCATGTTTTAGTAAAAAAAATTTTAGTTCATTTTTTCAGTGACAAAGCTATATGCAAGCTTTTGTAGTTTTGTGTGCAGCATTTTTGGGGTACATATAATTTATTTTTCACTTTCATTATACAGGGGAATGGGCATAAACAGATTTTTGCCATTTTTTGGATGAAATAATGCTTTACATTTACTTTAATTTTATTTATTTATTTTTTTACAAAAGATCATTATGATTGTAGCAATAGCACACTATATATTTTTTCTCAATATTGCAACATTCCATATGTGGTTGTAAACTGTAGAAACGGCAGTGCTGAGAATGGAAGGAGAAGCATCTGAATATCCTAACATGGAATTTGCTGAAATGATTTTCAAGAGTTATAACAAGAGAGGAGCAAAGTTAAGAAAACTTTGATTCGGATGCTTAATCATTCATCATTACTTTATCATGAAGCGCATTTCTTTGCAAGTAGCGGGTACAATGATGGGGAAGGGGGATTCTGCCCTTCCCCCGTCATTGAACCCCTCAGATGCCACTTTCAGGAGTTATAAATAAAATATAAATAATACTTACCTTTGAGCGTGAAGAGGCCACTGTGGCCATTTTGATTGAAGATCTCGCATTAAATCTTTTGCCCGGTGCGTGATGATGTCATCACGCACATGTCACTGTGCACAATATTTTGCACGGGATCTTCCATGATGGCCTCTTTGAGCTGAAATGGATAAGGTATTTTTTTTTTACATCATTTCAGGGAAAATTGATTGGTTACCATAAAGCACAAGTAAATTCAGCTATGCAGCAAATTTTCCCTGTATACTTCATTTCACTCAACACTAGTTATAACGTTTTTGTTTTTGTGTTGACTGAGCAGTGTAAAGACAAGCTGTAGCTTTTATTTTATTTTTTATTTTGGGGTACATTTGGCTTTTTGATGTTTTTATCTCATTTTTGGGTGGTGAGTTGGGCAAAAATCTTTTTTTTTTATGGGCTTCACTTGTGGTGTATATGATATGATAACTTTATTCTGTGGATAGATACCATTAGGAAGATAACAAATGTATATATGTAGTTTTTTCATATTTTACCTCTTTTACATCATAAAATCACTACTTTTATTTTTAAAAAAATATTTTATATTTTGCATTACCATACACTAACATCCAAAACATTTTTATTTTTCTGCCAACGTAGGTGTCTGAGGGCTTGTCTGTTGTGGGACAGACTGTAGTTTTTATTGGCACCATTTCGGAGTACATAAGACTTTGATTGCTTCATATGTTTTTTGGGGAGGCAAAGTGACAAAAAAAACTTATTCTGCAATACTTTTATTTAATTTATTTGTTTTACAGGGTTCTCCTGTACATCATTTGATTTTTTTTTCAGTTTATTTTGTGTCACCATATTATGAGAGCCTAAGGATGAGCAAACCAATTTGTAATGAACCATGTTCCTTGTAAACTTTGGAATTTTTTTCATTTTTCATTTCAGACAAATCCAGTAAAACGGCTCATAGCACCATTTTAAAGGATATGTCCAAAAAGCACTAGGGAGGAAGAAGAGGGGTGCTCATATGACCCTAAGAGGAAGTGAGAAAAGGGAGGGCTTGCTCTGATTGGCTCCCAGGCCAAAAGACAATCAGAGCTGCAGCAGGCAGGGAGGTACCCTTGCAGAACGAGCAGAATGTGATTCTCTGCTGACGTGTGAATGAGGGAGGAAGGATCTTACAATGTCTGACAGGAAAAAAGATCTTAGGGAACCAAGGACAGTCAAAAGTCACATCAAGAGTCTTTTCCCACTGCCAAGGACATTGAAGGGAAAGACTGGAATTACAAAAAAAAAGAATTGTGTATTTAGAATAGAGACAGGCAGGAAAAGCTTTCTGCCAGGGAGTGAGAAGTGAGGAGCTAAGGCTGGGTATACCTCCTAGCACAAATGCAGCTACCTGCAAGGACATTACTTTTATTTTTTCCCATTTCAACAGAAATCCTTTCTTTTTGGGTGAAGTGGGGGTGGAATAAGAGCAAAACTGTACAACACATGTTTTACCATTGATGTAGCATTTGAAATCTCTGTGAAAACACCTGAAATACTATTCCAAACTCCAAATGTATTAAAATATGCAGGGTATGGGAGAAAAACATCAGTGAGCGATAACAAAACTTAGGCTGTCTATATTTCTTAGGCTTATTATTTTATATTTGGGGGGATTGAATTTATTAAAACCTGCACATAGGTGATTATGTGTCTTGCAATATACAGGGTAGTGCACAACATGGTCTGTAAGTGATAACAAGATATTAGACCTAACTCTGCTTCTGTTTACTTCTATCTCGCCACACAGTTCTAACTTTTTTTTTTTTTGGGGGGGGTGGGTGGGTGTTGTTGAATTTATTCAAACCAGCATGTAGATCATTACTACACCAATATACAGGGTAGTGCAGAACATTATCTAAGAGTGATAACGTGATATTAGGCATCAGTCTGTTTCCATTTATTTCTATATCCAAAAGGTTCCAATTTTTATTTATTTATTTATTTATTTATTTATTTATTATTATTATTATTTTTTTGAGGGGCTTGAATTGATTAAAACCAGCATATAGATCGTTATTACACCAATACACAGGGTAGTGCACACCATTATCTGTGAGTGATAACGTAATTTTAGGCCTAAATCTGTTTCCATTTATTTCTATCACCACACTGTTCCAATTTTCTTTTTTATTGGGGGGGTTAGTTGAATTTATTAAAACCAGCATATAGTTGATTACCTGTTTTAGAATACACAGGGTAGTGCGCACCATTAAGTGTGAATGATAATGTGATATTAGGCCTAAATAAATATTCCTTATTATTGAAATTATTTAAACCAGTATATATTTGATTATTACACCAATACATAGATTAACACACACCATGATCTGTGAGTGATAACTAGAGATGAGCGAGCACTAAAATGCTCGGGTGCTCGTTATTCGAGTCAAACTTTTCCCGATGCTCGGGTGCTCGTTTCGAATAACGAACCCCATTGAAGTCAATGGGAGACTCGAGCATTTTTGCAGGGGACCAAGGCTCTGCCTAGGGAAGGCTGGGTGAAAACCTGGAAACCTCAGAAAATGATGGAAACACCACGGAAATGGACAGGAAACAGCAGGGGCAGCATGCATGGATGACTCTGAGGCTGCCTAATCGCACCATTACCCCAAATTCTCAGGCAACAGCCTGGTGGTTACCCTCATGGCAATTGTGCTCACCCAGACCAAGAAAGGCGAGGCAAATGCCCATCACATGTTAGGGAAGCACCCAACTAGGTGCAACGAAGGTCCATCACCTCCTGCAGGTGACACCACTGCTCATGCTGGCACTGCTGTGCTATCCCCCTCCCCACGACGCAGGCATAAGCCTGATACATCATGGTGACAGCGTAGTGACACCAACAAGTGACCAAGTTAGATTGAGGTAGCAGTCAAATGTCTGTAGGCGAAGTTTTGGAGTGTCCGAAGTTGACCCTCCTAAAAAATTGTTTAGGAGTGTCTGTAGTTGACCCTTCTGCAAAATATTTTATTTGTTTTCCCTGTTATTAGTTAATGTACAACCCATGGCTGGCATGGTGGGAATATATAGGTTTTGCGTCACAGACGGTCCACTGCACCGTTACATTTTCTTCATCATTGCCAATTACTTTTTCACTAACTGTTGTCTGGCAATGATAAAGGGTAAGGTGAATCCACTGTGGAAGAAAAGTGTCATCCTCCTACAATTCTACACTTGCTCTCAATTGAAAAGGGGATGTTCTCGCCGTGGCCTTCCTCATGTTGGCCGCTTCTGCGGACGACAGTGGTGGTGTACCTACTGACAGCCTGACCGAACACGATGGCAGACGGGGAGACACTCCCTCATGTAAAATTGTTTTGGAGTGTCTGCGGTTGACCCTCCTGTAAAATATTTTTTTTTCCCTGTTATTAGTTAATGTACAACCCATGGCTGGCATGGTGGGAATATATAGGTTTTGCGTCACAGACGGTCCACTGCACTGTTACAGTTTCTTCATCATTGCCAATTACTTTTTCACTAACTGTTGTCTGGCAATGATAAAGGGTAAGGTGAATCCACTGCGGAAAAAAAGTGTCATCCTCCTACAATTCTACACTTGCTCTCAATTGAAAAGGGGATGTTCTCGCCGTGGCCTTCCTCATAGTGGCCTCTTCTGCGGACGACAGAGGTGGTGTACCTACTGACAGCCTGACCGAACACGATAGCAGACGGGGAGACACTCCCTCATGTAAAATTGTTTAGGAGTGTCTGTAGTTGACCCTTCTGTAAAATATTTTATTTGTTTTCCCTGTTATTAGTTAATGTACAACCCATGGCTGGCATGGTGGGAATATATAGGGAAGCACCCAACTAGGTGCAACGAAGGTCCATCACCCATGCCCATGTTGGCACTGCTCTCCTATCCCCAGCCACACGATGCAGGCATAAGCCTGACACAGCATGGCGGTGACACCAACAAGTAACCAAGTTACATGAGGTAGCAGGTGAGCCACCCAAAAATTTAGCCAGACGCAGCATGGCGGTGACAACAGAGTGACCGAGTTAGACTGAGGTAGCAGGAGGTGAAGCATCCTCCAAGTGGGCAGTACATGAGCGGCCCCATCAGTTGCTGTGGCTGTTGGTGGTAAAGTGGTGAGCATAGCTGCTTCCCAAGCAGTTGACCCGGGTTCGATTCCCGTCTATCGCAGGAGGCAATTAAAAGAAGAACAAAAAAAAAATCAGTACAATATCTAATACGTCCCCTAAATTGGTAAATTGTTTGGAGAGAGGGCGGAGTTCGAATGACGCCGCAGGACCCCAACTTAAAAATTTAGCATCAACCGATACAGTTGTAAATTATGAGCTTGATCAAGTGTGGCATGTGTTCTATGTATTCTTCTCAGTTTAATACCGTATATGGCAGCTATCCAGAAAAATAGTTTGGAGAGAGAGAAAGATAGGAAAAAGACGTAAATTGTTTGGAAAGAGAGGGCCTGTAGGTGGGGGGCAGGCTGGGGGGAAGGAGGCTGAGCTGGAAGAGCCAGAGGAGTGCCCCCTGGGCTAGCGTGTGTGGTGGTGACAACAGCCGGATGGAGTTCGAATGACGACGCAGGACCCCAATTTAAAAATTTAGCATCAACCGGTACAGTTGTAAATTATGAGCTTGATCAAGTGTGGCATGTGTTCTATGTATTCTTCTCAGTTTAATACTGTATATGGCAGCTATCCAGAAAAATAGTTTGGAGAGAGAGAAAGATAGGAAAAAGACGTAAATTGTTTGGAGAGGGCCTGTAGGTGGACCTCTGGAAAAATTGTTTGGAGAGAGGGCCTGTAGGTGGACCTCAGGAAAAATTGTTTGGAGAGAGGGCCTGTAGGTGGACCTCTGGAAAAATTGTTTGGAGAGAGGGCCTGTAGGTGGACCTCCGGAAAAATTGTTTGGAAAGAGGGCCTGTAGGTGGACCTCTGGAAAAATTGTTTGGAGAGAGGGCCTGTAGGTGGACCTCCGGAAAAATTGTTTGGAGAGAGGGCCTGTAGGTGGACCTCCGGAAAAATTGTTTGAAGAGAGGGCCTGTAGGGGGCCCTCCTGAAAAATTGTGGTAAAAGAGTGCCAGTTGGACCTCTAAAAAATGGAATTTTCTTGGTCAGCCTTAGGCAAAGACGACAAGGAGGAGGAGGAGTAGAGAAGAGGAATCCGATACATAAGTTATTTAAATCTTTAGCTGCTTTCCCAAGGAGGAGATTTGAATTCCGGTGAAATCCAGGCTTTGTTCATTTTAATAAGCGTCAGCCTGTCAGCGCCACCAGCTGCACTGAATACCTGCTCTGACAGCACGCTAACGGCAGGGCAGGATAGCATCTCCAAGGCGTACAGCGCCATTTCAGGCCACGTGTCCAGCTTTGAAACCCAGTAGTTGTATGGAGCAGAGTGATCGCTACGGACGTTGGTATGGTCAGCTAGGTACTCCCTCACCATCTTTCTGTACAGCTCCCCCATACTCTGCCTAGACTGGGGACAGGTGACAGTGTCTTGCTGGGGTGACATAAAACTGGCAAAGGCCTTGGAGAGCGTTCCCCTGCCAGTGCTGGAAGAGCTGCCTGCTCGGCTCCTCTCCCCCGCTACTTGGACCACAGAACCATGCCCTCTGCCGCTAGCGGCGACAGATAGGAAGGATTGTTTCAGCTTGTGCACCAGGGCCTGTTGATATCTATTCACTCTCATACTCCTTTCCTCTGCAGGGATGAGAGTGGAAAGGTTCTGCTTGTACCGTGGGTCCAGGAGAGTGAACACCCAGTAATCGGTGTTTGAAAAAATGCTTCTAACGCGAGGGTCACGGGATAGGCAGCCTAACATGAAGTCTGCCATGTGCGCCAGAGTCCCAACACGTAAGAATTCCCTCTCCTCACTGGCCTGACTCTCCATTTCCTCCTCCTCCTCCTCCTCCAAGTGCTCCTCTTCAGCCCATACACGCTCAAGAGTTAAGGACTGAGAACTGGTACCCTCTTCTGTCTCGCCGACATTATCCTCCTCTTCCTCCTCATCCCCCTCCTCCGATACGCGCTGAGAAACAGACCGGAGGGTGCTCTGGCTATCAAGCGACGTATCTTCCTCCACCGTCTCTTGTGACAAGCGCAAAGCATCCGACTTGATGCTGAGCAGTGAGTTTTTCAACAGGCAAAGCAGCGGGATGGTGAGGCTGATAATGGCGGCATCACCGCTGACCATCTGTGTTGACTCCTCAAATTTGCTCCATACCTGGCAGATATCAGACATCCACGTCCACTCCTCATTGTAGACTTGAGGAATCTGAGTGACCTGACTACCAGTTCTGGTGGAAGTTGACATCTGGCAGTCTACAATCGCTCTGCGCTGCTGGTAAACTCTGGATAACATGTTTAATGTCGAATTCCATCTCGTGGGCACGTCACACAACAGTCGGTGAGCGGGCAGTTGTAGGCGGCGCTGCGCTGCCCTGAGAGTGGCAGCATCTGTGGTGGACTTGCGGAAATGCGCACAGATGCGGCGCACCTTGGTGAGCAAATCAGACAGATTGGGGTATGTCTTGAGGAACCGCTGAACTATTAGATTGAACACGTGGGCCATGCATGGCACATGTGTCAGTCTGCTGAGTTGCAGAGCCGCCACCAGGTTACACCCGTTGTCACACGCAACCATGCATGGCTTGAGGTTCAGCGGTGCCAGCCACAGATTGGTCTGCGCCGTGATGCCCTGTAACAGCTCTTGGGCAGTGTGCCTTTTGTCACCTAAGCTCAGCAGTTTGAGCACCGCCTGCTGGCGCTTACCCACGGCACTGCTGCTGCGCCTAGAGCTACCGACTGAAGGCTCTGTGCCCACGGATGGTAATTTGGTGGAGGAGGGGTCGGAGGAGGAGGCATAGTACGTCTGAGAGACCGTGACCGAGGTAGGCCCCGCAATCTTCGGTGTGGGCAGTACATGAGCGGCCCCAGGGTCAGTCTCTGTCCCAGCCTCCAGCAAGTTAACCCAATGTGCCGACACTGAGATATAGTGTCCCTGCCCGGCAGCACTTGTCCACGTGTCCGTGGTTAGGTGGACCTTCTCAGAAACAGCGTTGGTCAGGGCACGGATGATGTTCTGTGACACGTGCTGGTGTAGGGCTGGGACAGCACATCGGGAAAAATAGTGGCAGCTGGGGACCGAATACCGAGGGGCAGCCACCGTCATGAGATTGCGAAAGGCCTCGGTCTCTACCAGCCTATAGGGCAGCATCTCCAGGCTCAGCAATTTGGAGATGTGGACGTTGAGGGCTTGGGCATGTGGGTGGGTGGAACTGTATTTCCTCTTGCGCTCCAGCGTCTGCTGTAAAGACAGCTGAACGCTGCGCTGGGACACATTGGTGGACACTATGGAGGATCATGGAGGCGAAGGTGTGGTTTTCCGGCGGGAGGCGCTGGTGCCGGGGTCCTGGGCAGGGGGTTGACTAGCAGAGGCAGCGAGTGACACAGGGGAAGGAGCAGTGGTGTGGCCCGCAGGAGGTAGTGAACGGCCTTGGTTCCATTGAGTGGGGTGTTTAGCAGTCATATGCCTGCGCATGCTGGTGGTGGTTAGGCTAGTAGTGGTGGCACCCCTGCTGATCCTAGTGTGGCACAGGTTGCACACCACAGTCCGTCGGTCATCCTCACTTTCTTTAAAGAACCTCCAGACTTGCGAACATCTAGGCTTCACCACGGGAGCTTCACTACGTGAAACAGTTGCTGCTGATGCACCAGCTCTGGCCCTGCTTCTCCCTCTGGCCACACCACTGCCTCTTACAACCTGTTCTGGTGCAGCACTCGCCTCCGCCTCAGAAGCACTGTCTTCACCGGCTTATCAACCCAGCTTGGGTCAGTCACCTCGTCATCCTCCGATTCCTCAGTCTGCTCCCCCCTTGAACTTTCTGCCCTGACAACAACTTCACCACTGTCTGACAACCGTGTCTCCTCATCGTCCGACACCTCTTTACAAACTTCTTCCACTAAGTCAACATTGTCATCATCATCATCATCACCCACAGACTGCGACAGTTGGAAAACTTGGGCATCGGGAACGAGGTCAGCAGCAACCTGAGAAGTGGTTTGTGACTCTGGGAAGGTTCCAGAAAACAGTTCCTGAGAGTATGCCGGATCGCGTTCCAAATTTTCCTGGGAGGGGGCAGACTGGGGGGAAGGAGGTTGAGGTGGAGGAGCCAGAGGAGTGCTTCTTTGGGTAACGTGGGTGGACTGCGTGGAAGACTGACTGGTGGACAAATTACTTGAAGCATTGTCCGCAATCCACGACATCAGCTGTTCGCACTGTTGTGGTTTCAACAGTCCTCTACCACGTGTCCCTGTAAGTTGAGACATGAAGCTAGGGAGTGTAGCTCTGCGGCGTTCCCCTGCTCCCTCATCAGCAGCTTTTGTCTCACCCTGCCCAGGACCACGGCCTCTGACCCCTGCAGTAATTGAATGCCCACGTCCTCGTCCTCGACCCTTAGCCCTGGGGTTCAACATTTTCTGTATATAAGTGTATTAAATACAAAAAATAAAATAAATGTGCCTGCTGTTCTGAAACCCACAAACTTGTTTAGTCTGAACAAGTAAATATATAGGTGGATAAGTTAGATCAAAATTACGTATGTTATTACGTACCGTGCAGTATGGAGCAATTACACGGGAACTAGTAGATTAGGCAGGCTTGGTCTGCTTAGTTGCAACCCAGACAAATGTCGCACAGAGATTTTTGTGATCTAGCTGTATACGTGAGAGCAAAAGACCTGGTTTAATTAAGTGACGTACAGAATGTGTCACCTGGACAGAAAGTACGGAATGTGTTGAGTGGACAGCTGAACTGTGACACACAGAATGGTTCCACACAGCTGTGAGAAATGGATTTGTATCACTGAGCTAAAACAACAAAAAAACTATTTTTTTTATATATATTTTTTATATATATTTTTTTTTTAGTTTTTTTTTTTTTTTTTTTTGAACGTGACGTGCAGAAACTATCAGAGAGCTAACTCTGCCCCAGCTGACGGTGGCTATTTTGACTGCAACCCAGACAAATGTCGCACAGAGATTTTTGTGATCTAGCTGTATGAGTGAGAGCAAAAGACCTGGTTTAATTAAGTGACGTACAGAATGTGTGAACTGGACAGAAAATACGGATTGTAGTGAGTGGACAGCTGAACTGTGACACACAGAATGGTTCCACACTGCTGTATGAAATGGATTTGTATCACTGAGATAGAACAATAAAAAAAAGGGTTATATATGGCGATAGCTGCACTGCTAGTGCCAGCCAGCCAGCGAAGCCAGGAGACAAAAAAAATTTCTTGTAGCCCTTAGAAGGGCTGTTGGGTTCTTGTGAGATCACTCCTGCCTAACAAAGAACTAAATGGAAGCCTTAACACTCTCCCTGAAACGCAGCAGCTCTATTCCTAACAACATCCAGACAGCATCTGAGCCGAGCACCGCAGGCAGTAACTGGTATATTCCATGGTCACCTGATCAAGCCAGCCAACCCCTGCTATCAACATGTAAGGGTCCCACGTGATGCTGGGATGCAGAGTCTCCTGGCTTGTGATTGGCTGAGTTTATATGCGCCAAAAATGCACAATGCGGAAGTTGCCATTTCCTCGAGCATGGCGAGATACTCGTCCGAGCAGCGAGCACTTACGAGTATCGTAATACTCGAACGAGCACCAAGCTAGGACGAGTATGCTCGCTCATCTCTAGTGATAGCATAGTATTAGGCCTCGATTCATGTATATCTATCTCCGGGAACTTTCAGTGTTGGTGTGGTGTGGTGTGGTGGGGGGAAGAAATAATTGCATAGTAGTTTGTCAACTTGTGCTTTACACTGGAGATTTTTTTCTGTTAGTGGCCCAGACACTGCAGTATTTCCAAAGTCGACTGTTGATAGTAGTGTCTTCAGTTTGTTTGTGGAAAGCAAAGGATATCATGGAACCTTTCTGTCAATTTCCAGAAAGCAGATTTGCGAACTCTTCTATACTTTGTGAGACTGTGTACATTTAGGCCCAAAAATGTGAGGGATACGGAAGGGCTCCAAATGAAAGACCCAGAGCCAGAATGTGGGTTGTAGCAGCACCAGCTATCTGGCCTGAAGTAGTACTAGTGGTAATAGCAGTAGGCCGCAGTTGTCTCTGTTTTTGAAAGGAGCAACATTATTATTGAAGAGAAAGAGGAAGAGATTGTCGATTGGATTACTCAGTCCTCCTCTCAGTTGCAGCAGAATGATCTGGATGTGAATTCTGAGTCTGATGGTGCCATGGAGCCAGGGGTAACAGGTTTCCTTCTGCTGCTCCTCCTTGCAGCCCTAGAAAAGGCTTTAAGTGGAGTCCTATCAGTCTTCACTGCCCATGTGTAGTGGGGTGCCATAATTTTCCTAAGAAGAGACTAGAAAACCCAACCACGCCCTATGGCATAAAATCAAGAGAGTCTCTCTGTCTTGAGTGAGAGCAGTCAACGTTTGTATTGCCCTGAGGTGGAGGTTGAAGAAGAGGCTGCAGACCCTATGCATAGTTGTGTTGGTGGTGGTAGTGGCAACCGTAGCCACAATATTGGCCTTGGGGACAGTGACAGTGGCAGTCTGAAAAAAGGAGTGCTGGGCAGGGGGCCAAAGAACCCACCATGATATCACACAGTCTGATAATAGCAGCAGGGATGTGAGGACTCCAATGACAATTGTGTGCTGGACAGGACATGGCAGCCTCAGCAGGTTGTTGAGGATGCGGTGGCAATATCAGAGGAGGAGGGAAGTGACAACAGCAATAAAGAGCAGAGGCCAGGGCCATGTCTGCTTGAGTATCTGGTGATGTCAGTGACATTGTCGGTGACATGTGCCAGAGCTAAGCCAAGCTCGGCTGTGTGCAAGTATCTCCTGTCTGGCAGTTTTTATTTATGTTGCCAGAAGACAGAAGCATTGCCCCATGCAAGTTGTGCAAGAACAAAATAAGACATGGGCAGGCAAACACAAACATAGGCAACACATCTGTACTGAACCAGATGAAGCAGCATCACCTCATCCCTTAGGCAGGCAACGGTGGCAGCCAGCTACAGCAACGGGAGTTCCCTCCTTCTTCTGTTTACTCTTGTGGCAGTCAAGCCGCATCTAGGGGCTAAAGAGTGTCATTGACATCATCATCACATTCTGCTTCTCCCATTTAGACCCCTCCTCTGCTCCATCGTCAGCCATCGATAAGGGTTCACGCCACGGTGGACAATTGGAGCAGGTGTTATGGGACAGTACATGTCTTTCACGGCCCACTGGAAGAAGCAATGCAGTATCCTGGCAACAAAGCAATTATGTTGGCCTGGATCTAACACCAGGTACTTAACCGCCTACTCCAACTCCTCCATGGTCCACAGCAGCAGCAAGGCACAGCGTCGCTCACATTACCCCTTCTTCCTGTCACATGTGTCAAGTCAAGCCACTGTTGGAGACCCACAAAGGGAATTTGCTATGGAGGAGAAGAAGGAGGTTTAGGAGCTGTCATTGCAAGAGGAGGAGGAGTAGGAGTCAGAGGTGGATGAGCAAGAGGATGATGATGAGGATGGCACTGTCCTGGACACCCAATTGTTTAAGTGGGGGCAGAGACGGAAAGAACTGTCTCCTTGGGGATGCTGGTGAGAATGGCTAGCTATATGCTCGCTGGCTTATGCAGTGACAGGTGTATCATAGACAACAAGCAGTCTGATGATTTTGGGATAACCATGCTTTTAGACCCTCGCTGTTAAAGCAAAATAGGGGAATCTTTTCCTCCCTCTGAAAGGAAGGCCAAATTGCATTATCAGGAAACACTGTGTACAAAGCTTGCCACAGCTTTTTGCTAGCAGACTCGTGCTGCCAGTGTTTCTGAAAGGGAGGCCTCTCTCTGCCCCCACAGGGTCATCCCCCACCCACCGTCATTAGCAACAGAAGCCATAGAAGCCATTTCAGTTTTCTCAACATGATGGAGCACTTTTTCTATGTGCTGCGCCAGGCCGAGGCCATTAAGCAAGCTGACACCTCCTGCCTCAATGCCCAGCTTCAGGCCTACCTATACTCTGGCCAGTCTCTAGTGCATACCCTGGACCCATGGATTTCTAGGCAGGCAGCCTGGAACTGAAAGCACTCTCTCTTTCTTTTTTCTTGCCCAGCCTCCAGTGTAATCTCAGAAAGGACAGGACAGGGACTTTGTAGTATCCCTGGACTAATTGTTTTTGTGTTTGTTTCTGCACATCTCCTTGTGAGGGCCATTTAGGGGCAGTTAGGTTTACGCACGTGGACAGGGGCCACCCACCACCTGGGTGCTCCCCTGGGCATAGTTTACCCTAGGGCCTATCTAGGGCCAGTGTCCCACTGCCCCTATTGTATTTTCATTGTCAGCACCAGTACCTTTTTCTTGTTAGTACCGGGTCTGTGTACAAGACCTTATTAAGTATCTAGAATAAATGTTATGTTTTAAAGGGTTTTGCTTATTATATATGTATTTGACAGTGGTTGCTCTACCCTATTTTTTGATATTGCTCCAAGTGAAACACTATTAATCTCAGAAAGAGTTTTCAGCACTGCAAGGAGTGTGGTGACAACTAAATGGACCAAGTTGTCTTTAGAGATGAGCGAGCACTAAAATGCTCGGGTGCTCGTTATTCAAGTTAAATTTTTCCGGATGCTCGGGTGCTCGTTTCGAGTAACGAACCCCATTGAAGTCAATGGGAGACTCGAGCATTTTGTACAGGGGACCAGAGCTCTGCATAGGGAAGGTTGCGTGAAAACCTGGAAACCTCAGAAAATGATGGAAACACCACGGAAATGGACCGGAAACAGCAGGGGCAGCATGCATGGATGCCTCTGAGGCTGCCTAATCGTACCATTATGACAAATTCTGGGCAACAGCCTGGTGGTGACCCTCAAGACAATTGTGCTGACCCAGACCAAGATGGGCAAGGCACATGCCCATCACATGTTAGTAAAGCACCAAACTAGGTAAAACGAAGGTCCATCACCGCCTGCAGGTGACACCACTGCCCATGCTGGCATTGCTGTCCTATCCCCCGCCCCACAACGCAGGCATAAGCCTGACACAGCGTGGTGACAGCGTGGTGACACCAACAAGTGACCAAATTAGATTGAGGTACCAGGTGAACCACCCAAAAATTTACCCTGACACAGCATGGCGGTGAACCCAGAGTGACCAAGTGAGACTGAGGTAGCAGATGAAGCACAAAAAATTTTACCCTGACAAAGCATGGCGGTGAACCCAGAGTGACCAAGTGAGACTCAGGTAGCAGGTGAAGCACATAAAATTTTACCCTGACATGGAATGGCAGTGAACGTCAGACGCAGCCTGCATGAGATTAGGGATAGAGCTGCTGTCTGTCAGGGAGAGTGTTAGGGCCTCAATTTAGATTTTGGTTAGGCAGGAATCACCCACAAAGAACCCAACAGCTCTTCTAAGGGCTACAAGCACCTTTTTATTTGGTCTCCTCCTGGCTGCTGCATGAGATTAGGGATAGAGCTGCTGTCTGTCACGGAGAGTGTTAGGGCTTCAATTTAGATTTTGGTTAGGCAGGAATCATGCTCAAAGAACCCAACAACCCTTCTAAAGGTTACAAGCCCCTTTTTTTTTGGTCTCCTCCTGGCTGCTGGCTGGGACTTGTAGTGCAGCTACTGCCATCTTGGCTGCACATGTTAGGGCGTGAAATTAGAATGTGGTTAGGCAGGAATTATCCACAAAGAACCTAACGGTCCTTCTAAGGGCTACAACGACCTTTTTTTTTGTCCTCCTCTCGGCTGCTGGCTGGGACTTGTAGTGCAGCTACCGCCATCTTGGCTGCACACTGTTAGGGCCTCAATTTAGATTTTGGTTAGGCAGGAATCACCCACAAAGTTTTTTCTCTCAGTTATATATATTACAGTCCAGTGA
>ONZH01010469.1:0-65832 GCA_900303285.1 Rhinella marina | reverse complement strand
ATTTCTTCTTGTTTTCTTCTCTTGTTGCTCAGGATCCAGATAAAGACACGATCACCAGGACGCTGTGTATCAATGACTAGATCTGGTTATTATCAGGAGGACTGCAGATCTACTAACAGATGGATCTGTCTGAAGAAAGCCGTGAGGATCTGACCTTACTTTATGTAATGTACATGATGCTGAATAAAATGATAAAAGCTTTTCATTAGACCTGTGTGTACGGGTGACTGCAGGCACGGCAGATTTGTTACAGAAACTTCTGTCTTATTCCTTTGAATGGGGCCGACAGAAAATCATGAACTTTAGAATCAGAACTGATTTTGAGATTTAAAATTTCTCCAAGAAATCCAACAATCTTTTGCTGCATCAAAATAACAACAGAACATTACACAATATAATAGAAATCTAACAAGACAAACAACCAGCACCACTGAGGCCGCCTGCACACTCTGCTGAATACAGGGTTTTATTAGTGCAGATTCCCGTGTGGGAAGAACACAGAGTATTCCGGTACCAGCAATGTGTATGAGATCACACAATTCTCATGTGCACTTTGCCGATTTTTTCTGTGTGAAAATTGACCTAACAAATCCACAATGTAAAAAAGGAGATTTCAGTCAGCACATCCCAGAGTGCAGGTGCTGGTTGCTATGGCTAAATACATGTCAAAGGAAAACACACAAATTGCAGCCGCACACCGCTACCAGATAAAGCACAAAATGCCATAGTGATATAGTATTCCAAAGCTCATGCTATGCTTGTATAATAAATTAGAGACTCTTGGCAAATACATTTTGTACAAAATTATCTGAGCCCATTCACCACAGTCAAGGTGGTCTCTGTAGAATGGGAACCTAACGCTTTGTCCTACCTGTTACGTGCCAGTCTTGGCTTCCATATAATCAGGGGGCGCTTTGTTTCACATGCACGAAATGTCCACTTGCCTTTTGCCATTTCTGGTACTACAAAGGCCTCCTTCCTCATGCATGTGGAACAAAGCGCCCCAAGACTGGCACGTAACAGGTAGGACAAAGTGTTAGGTTCCCATTCTACAGAGACCACCTTGACTGTGGTGAATGGGCTCAGATAATTTTGTACAAAATGTATTTGCCAAGAGTCTCTAATTTATTATACAAGCATAGCATGAGCTTTGGAATACTATATCACTATGGCATTTTGTGCTTTATCTGGTAGCGGTGTGCGGCTGCAATTTGTGTGTTTTCCAAATCCACAATGTGTCAATTATGTTTGCAGTTTTAGCTGCGGATTTTACCCTTTTCAATGGGAAGGTGAGGTCTGTGGTAAAACCGCATCTAATCTGCACCTAAATCCATAAGTAGACATTGCAGATTTTGGTGCGAATATGCTGCACGGAAATTTGTGTGGATCTCATGTGCATAAACCCGCATTCGTCTGTGTAGGTGGCCTGAGTATTAGGATAAGGCTACACAGCGACGTGTGTCACATGACTTCTTGTCCCAGAAAAGTCACCTAACATTTTTCATAATGATAGTAATGGTGTTGCACGACGACATGCTGCAATTGTTTCACGACAGTCGTAAAAAATCCATTCAATTCCAAGTTCAATTTCTGTGAGACTGTCACATTGCAGTCACAGCACAACACCATTGACTATCATTACAAAAAATGTTCTGCAACATTGGTGTAGTGTAGTTGTACCTTTTTGTCGCTCCACACATGTCGCCGTGTAGCCCTAGCCTTAGATTATGTTAACACGGCTAAAATCTGGTGACCAAAACTCACCAACAGTTTTTCCATCAACTTTAATGTTAAAAACACCTTGGGGCTCATTCACTAAGACTGGCTTTTTATGCCGGTCTTAGTTTCCTCCTTGCGCTGTCCTAAGATTTACCAGGCTGGCGTCTCGGCCCTGGCACGGCCCCCGACACACCCCTGCCCCTCCACTGTCCTGTCCAAATTGCAGACACAAGCAGGTAAACAATTAGGAGAAGGCAGAGCGTTTACCAGCGCTGCTTTCCCTTCAAACAGCTGTGGCCTCTTCATAGAGTAGTGACATCGCGTTCTTCAGTCACGTGACCTAGGCGCTGCTCAGTCCCATTCAAGTAAATGACTGCAATACCAATCACATCCACTATACAATGGATGGCACTGTGCTTGGTAATCTCCTCAAACAGCTGATCGTTGGAACCTGACAATCTGAAACTGATCTCCTATCCAGGTTATTGGTACCCAACTCCCGGAAAACCCATCTTATAGTCACTCACAAACTGTGCTACATGTGAAATCCTCTTCTTCTCCACCTGAAGAAGTGCCTGAGGAAGAAGGTGGTCTGTCTTCAAAACACCACGGCCCAATTTTAAAATTGTTTTAATTAACTACCCCTTTACATATTCCCCGGCAGCTGTCCTGACAATCTTCTTTTCTTTATTCCATGAGGGGGTCTGTCTGACCCTGTGAGCAGCAGCGTAGCTATAGTGGAAGCAGAGGAAGCAGCAGTACAGGGCCCGAATTCAGAAGGAGCCCAGCCGGAAGGAAGAGTGAAAGGTTTTATTGTCTGGGACCCCTCAACAATATTATACAATGACATTACATGCAGTGACATGACCTACAGTAAATACTGTACGTGTATGTAGCGAATGGAGCAGTTGCCGGGCCTGGTCTGGAAGAGCTGTCTTGACGAGCTACAGGAACGACAGTTGCACAGGAGAAGGGGTTGCTGGGGTGGGAACCTTTGTTGTGGGGCCTAGTTAGTTCTATTTAGGCCACTGCCTGTGAGGGCGAGCTTCAGCTGGAGTAATGGACAGCCCCTTTAAGCCCACACCAGAGAAGTGCCCGCACCTGGACATCTCCCATCAGTAAGCACAATACACCTCATTACCCACACTCAGGTCCTTCACATGGGAGCGCTCTTCTCTATTATTCTCCTCCACCTGAATAAACAGCACCGATACTGCAGCCACTGGTACCACAGAAATGCTATTCTGGATGTCACCGAGTATCAATCGCCAACACAGACACTGGATGTAGTACTTTTATTCCCATGCACAAGTATGTGATAATGGCGGGAACTTC
Source organism: Rhinella marina (assembly GCA_900303285.1). NCBI lineage: Eukaryota > Metazoa > Chordata > Amphibia > Anura > Bufonidae > Rhinella > Rhinella marina. The sequence continues at coordinate 62,778 of ONZH01010469.1, read as the reverse complement.
TGGTGACAAAAGCCCCAATGTGGCTTACACATTGTAAGCTGTGTACCGGGGTGGTATCCCCAGGGTACAACGAAGTCACGAATGAGGAAAGCAACTCCAACACTAGCTTTCCCAAACCGTATTTTAGTTAAACATTGTAATGAATGTGACCACAGATGCTGGTTACACACAAATAAATTTACATACACCCAGCCAGGGGGTTGGGGCCCTTGTGTTGTACAGTGTGGCGCCCTCCAGTGGATGCTGGAGGTATTAGCTGTAAATTTACCTATTGGCAAGCTCAAATAGACCAGCCACGCCTTACCTGTTATTACCCTTGAATCAAGAACAATTATTTGGGTGCGTGCTGTGGGCTAGCCTGCTGTACAGCACAACAGCTTACAATCTTATCCCATGCTATATTATTTCCCCCTCATCAACTGATTAAATAGCTCGTGCCTATAGTGTTTCTCCTAAATAACCACCAGCCTGGCTTCATTTAGTTGTGAAGTTTATCAGCTCTCCGGTGTGAACTGACACTTTAAACATGAAGTCCTTGTAATGAGCAGTTAACAATAATTGTGGCCTGACAAAAACAGAAAACCTAACAAACTAAATACAGGCCTGGCCTCAGTCTCTGGGATTCTAGGCACCAAAACTGTGCTGAAATACGCACACGATTAGTCTTACAGAATCAGGTCGTCTCTGTATAAGCTGGTGACTGTGGACAGAACAAAGGTTTCTCCACCAAGCGTGCAGTACTGCAGTGTCTGTGGCTTTACTCCTCAGCTCTCATCTGCGTTCTGGCAGCAATCCTCCTTCCTCTGGACACAATCAGGGTCATGGACATGATCAGCTTCATTTGGCTACAGCTCTGGCCCCTGAAGGATGCTCTCACGCCTGGATGTCGAAGGAGTCTCCTCACACAAAGCTCCTGTGTGCTTCTCGCAGGCTCACTCAGCAGACACCTGGCCGCAATGACAGTGAATTGCAATCCCGCCGCCCCCATTATCTAACCCCTCAGATGCCACAATCAACACTGATCAAACCATCTGTGAGGTAAGGTGGAAGGATTCCCATGGCAGCCTTGGTGTTTGTGAAGGTTCCCGTGGTTGCTATGGTATCCTCCGTGCTGTGCCATGTCAAAATCCAATTCACGCTAACAGATCTCTATTAGGTTGAATAGGACAAGGGATCCAAAGATCTCAGGTTCTAGCCCTCTAAGGAGTTAAAAGTTATCAGTCAGCCACCAATTGTGCAAGTTCTCCCACTTAAAAAGATGAGAGGGGCCTGTAATTGACATTATAGGTAGACCTCAACTATGAGAGACAAAATGAGAAAACAAATCCAGAAAATCACATTGTCTGATTTTTAAAGAATTTATTTGCAAATTATGATGGAAAATAAGTATTTGGTCAATAACAAAAGTTCATCTCAATACTTTGTTGGCAATGACAGAGGTCAAACGTTTTCTGTAAGTCTTCACAAGGTTGGCACACACTGCTGCTGGTATGTTGGCCCATTCCTCCATGCAGATCTCCTCTAGAGCAGTGATGTTTTGGGGCTATCGCTGGGCAACATGAACTTTCAACTCCCTCCAAAGGTTTTCTATGGGGTTGAGATCTGGAGACTGGCTAGGCCACTCCAGGACCTTAAAATACTTCTTACGAAGCCACTCCTTCGTTGCCCTGTCGTTGTGCTTGGGATCATTGTCATGCTGAAAGACCCAGCCACGTTTCATCTTCAGTGCCCTTACATGGCCCCATTCATTCTTTCATGTACACGGATAAGTCGTTCTGGTCCCTTTGCAGAGAAACAGCCCCAAAGCATGATGTTGCCACCCCCATGCTTCACAGTAGGTGTCACGGTGTGGGTATTACAGAGCACACAGGGACGGAGAATGGGACACGGATCCAGAGGACTTTATTACATCACAGGGAAATCACTCCACAGAACACGGACGAGCACCAACTCACACGGCTAACTCTAAGACAACAATGAATAAATCTGGGGGTGCCACCCGGTACTCTGACACCAGCAATTCAATCCCCAATCGTCCTGGGTACTCTGCTACTTGAAGGATGGCTCTTCCTAGCCAAGAGTGGACGGCAGACGACCCCCAGTCTTTACTCCGTTCTTGTGGCACCAGGTCCTGGCCTCAGCATCAGGTCCTGGTCCATCCAAAGCTCCCAGCACACTACAACTGCCCCCAACCTCCTCTCTCCTCGTCTCCTAGGGAGAAAAAAGGCAAGGGGCGTGAATAATTACCAGCCCCCCAACCTCCACTCTGCTGACCAGCACCTTAGGCTACTTTCACACTAGCGTTAGCACGGATCCGGCACCTAAAGGGTGCCAACGGATCCGTGCTAACGCTATACATGTGTGGAGCCGGAGCAGCGCTCCGGCCCCACACATGACACACATTAAAACAAGACACAGACATACATACAAACAAACATACAGACATACATACATACAGACATACATACAGACATACATACAGACATACATACAGACATACATACATACATACTCACATACTCCCGGGACGCCGGCAGAACGTCTTCACGCGCCTCCTGCGCGCAGTGATGACGATTCCCCACAGCGCCCTCTGCTGGGCGCAGTGGGGAAATGTCATCGCAGCGCGCAGGAGGCGCGTGAAGACGTTCTGCCGGCGTCCCGGGAGTATGTGAGTATGTATGTATGTCTGTATGTTTGTATGTATGTCTGTATGTTTGTTTGTATGTAGTCTGTGTGTATGTATGCCGGATCCGGAATGACCCCCCATTGGAAATCAATGGAGGACAGATCCGGATTACTGGTGTGTCCACACCAAACGGATCCGTCCCCATTGACTTGCATTGGGGGTCATTCCGGATCCGTCTTGGTGCGGATGCCTGGACCGGAGAGCAAACCGCAGCATGCTGCGGTTTGTCCTCCGGTCTGAAGACGGAACGGAATGCTTTCAGGAGCATTCCGTTGTCTTCAGTTCAGTTTTGTCCCCATTGACAATGAATGGGGACAAAACTGAAGCGTTTTTTTCCGGTATTGAGCCCCTATAATGGAACTCAATACCGGAATTTAAAAACGGTAGTGTGAAAGTAGCCTAATAGAAGATTCATAGGTGAGAGGTGAAGAGCCTTCCCCCTCCTCCGCATTCCAAAGTGTCCTGTCTCCGGACCGTCTGTCCAATGTTTATTTATTGAAGTCCCCAGTAACTCACCCAAAGGTTTACAGCCCCTTCCCCCTGAATGTCTGTAGAATACAGGAGGCCATACCTTGTCACATCAGGTATGGTATTCTTTGGATGTAACACAGCATTCACTCTCCTCCAAACACGACGAGTTGTGTTTCTACAAAACAGTTCTACTTTGGCTTCATCTGACCATATGACATTATTACAATACTCTTCTGGAACATCCAAATGCTCTCTAGCAAACTTCAGACGGGCACGGATATGTACTGGCTTAAGCAGGGGGACGCGTCTGGCACTGCAGGATCTGAGTCCATGGCGGCGTAGTGTGTTACTGACGGTAGCCTTTGTTACGTTGGTCCCAGCTTTCTGCAGGTCATTCACCAGGTCCCCCCGTGTGGTTCTGGGATTTTTGCTCACAGTTCTTGTGATCATTTTGATCCCACGGGGTGGGGTCTTGTATGTCTTCCATTTTCTAATTATTGCTCCCATGGTTGATTTCTTCACACCAGGCTGCTTGCCTATTGCAGATTCAGTCTCCCCAGGCTAGTGCAGGTCTACAATTTTGTTTCTGGTGTCCTTCAACAGCTCTCTGGTCTTCAGCATAGTGGAGTTTGGAGTGTGACTGTTTGAGGTTGTGGACAGGTGTCTTTTATACTGATAACAAACAGGAGCCATTACTACAGGTAATGAGTGGAGGACAGAGGGGCCTCTTAAAGAAGAAGTTACAGGTCTGTGAGAGCCAGAAAACTTGCTTGTTTGTAGGGAACGAAATACTTATTTTCCACCATAATTTGCAAATAAATTCTTTAAAAATCAGACAATGTGATTTTCTAGATTTGTTTTCTCATTTTGTCTCTCATAGTTGAGGTCTACCTATGATGTCAAATTACAGGCCGACCTCATCTTTTTAAGTGGGAGAACGTGCACAATTGGTGGCTGACTAAATACTTTATTCCCCACTATATATACAGTGCCTTGCAAAAGTATTCAGCCTCCTGGAACTTTTCAACCTTTTGCCACATTTCAGGCTTCAAACAAAAAGATATAACATTTAAAATTTTTGGTGAAGAATCAACAAATGGGTCACAATTGTGAAGTGGAACGAAATTTATTGGATCATTTAAACTTTTTTTGTAATAATAAAACTGAAAAGTGGGGCGTGCAAAATTATTCGGCCCATTTACTTTCAGTTCAGAAAACTCACTCCAGAAGTTCATTGAGGATCTCTGAATGATCCAATGTTGTCCTAAATGACTGATGAAGAGAAATAGATTCCACCTGTGTGTAATCAAGTCTCCGTATAAATGCACCTGCTCTGTGATAGTCTCAGGGTTCTGCATCATGAAGACCAAGGAACACACCAGGCAGGTCCCTGATACTGTTGTGGAGAAGTTTAAAGCCGGATTTGGATACCAAAAGATTTCCGAAGCTTTAAACATCCCAAGGAGCACTGTGCAAGCGATCATATTGAAATGAAAGGAGTATCAGACCACTGCAAATCTACCAAGACCCGGCCGTCCCTCTAAACTTTCATGTCAAACAAGGAGAAGACTGATCAGAGATGCAGCCAAGAGGCCCATGATCACTCTGGATGAATTGCAGAGATCTACAGCTGAGGTGGGAGAGTCTGTCCATAGGACAACAATCAGTCCAACACTTCACAAATCTGGCCTTTATGGAAGAGTGGCAAGAAGAAAGCCATTTCTCAGAGATATCCATAAAAAGTCTGGTTTACAGTTTGCCACAAGCCACCTGGGAGACACCAAACATGTGGAAGAAGGGGCTCTGCTCAGATGAAACCAAAATCCAACTTTTTGGAAACAATGCAAAACGATATGTTTGGCGTAAAAGCAACACAGCTCATCACCCTAAACACACCATCCCCACTGTCAAACATGGTGGTGGCAGCGTCATGGTTCGGGCCTGCTTTTCATCAGCAGGGACAGGGAAGATGGTTAAAATTGATGGGAAGATGGATGGAGCCAAATACAGGACCATTCTGGATGAAAACCTGTTGGAGTCTGCAAAAGACCTGAGACTAGGACGTAGATTTATCTTCCAACAAGACAATGATCCCAAACATAAAGCAAAATCTACAATGGAATGGTTCAAAAATAAACATATCCAGGTCTTAGAATGGCCGAGTCACAGTCCAGACCTGAATCCAATTGAGAATATGTGGAAAGAGCTGAGAACTGCTGTTCACAAACGTCTCCATCCAACCTCAAAGAGCTCCAGCTGTTTTGTAAGGAAGAATGGGCAAGAACTTCAGTCTCTAGATGTGTAAAACTGATAGAGACATACCCCAAGCGACTTGCAGCTGTAATCGCAGCAAAACGTGGAGCAACAAAGTATTAATGCAAGGGGGCCGAATAATTTTGCACGCCCCACTTTTCAGTTGTATAATTACAAAAAAAAGTTTAAATGATCCAATAAATTTCGTTCCATTTCACAATTGTGACCCACTTGTTGTTGATTCTTCACCAAAAATGTAAAATGTTATATCTTTTTGTTTGAAGCCTGAAATGTGGCAAATGGTTGAAAAGTTCCAGGGGGCCGAATACTTTCGCAAGGCACTGTAATTGGTTAAAAATGTAAAAAATAAAAAACAATAAACATGTTTGATATCGCCGTGTCCATAACAACCTGATCTATAGAAGGATCATGTTAATTATACCCGATGGTGAGCACCTAAAAAAAAAAAAGAAAAACTATGATGGAATTGCAATTTTGCCGACCTCACTTCCCAAAAATGGTATAAAAAGTGATCAAAAAAGTCATATATACCTAAAATTAGTGCCCATCAAACCATCTCCTCATCCTGCAAAAAATTTGTCCTGCAAAAGACAATCGCCAAAAAAATCAAAAAATATGGCTTTCAGAAAATGGAGCTACAAAAACATGATTTTTTTTTTTCAAAAATGCTTTTATTGTGTAGAACCGAAATAAAATAAGAAAACATATTTGGTATTGCCACATCTGTAACAACCTGCTCTATAAAAATATGATGTGATTCAACCCGTCTGGTGAACGCCGTAAAAAAAACAAAAAAAAAATTTGTTATCGCCTTACTTCACAAAAAGTGTAACACCAATCGATCAAAAAGTCATGTGTGCCACAAAATAGTATGTACCAATCAAACCGTCATCTCATCCAGCAAAAAATGAAACCCTACTTAAGACAATCATCCAAAAAATAAAAAAAAATGGATTTCAGAAAACGGGGACACAAAAACATGATTTTTTTTCAAAAATGCTTTTATTTTGTAAAACCAAAATAAAATTTTAAAAATACACTTACTAGGTATCACCACCTCTGTAATGACCTACTCTATAAATATATCACTTGATCAACATTATAAAAAAAAAAACATAAAAACTGTGCCAGAAACCTTGACCTATTGAGCGTTCAAAAATGACATGTACTCCAAAATAGTACCCATAAAACTGTCACCTTATTCCATGGTTTCCAAAAAGGGGTCACTTTTTGTGACGTTTTACGCATCAAATTTAGAGATCTCATTTAGTTTACGGAAATCGTTACAGAACCGTAACATCCCATCCGGCTTGGGTCTCAGCACTATTGGGCTGGCCCACTCACTCTTTACTTTGTTATAGTCCAGGGTTTGCCCAACCCGCAGTCCTCCAGCTTTTGCAAAACTACAACTCCCAGCATGCCTGGAAAGCCTACAGCTATCAGCCTACAGTCGAGCATGATGGGAGTTGTAGTTTTACAACAGCTGGAGGGCCACAGGTTGAGCATCCCTGCTATAGTCCACCACAAATCAAAGTAGACCAGTTGGGGTCCGGATGTCAGGAACGGAGCAATAACCTCAGCCCACTGGTCTCGGGGAACACCCTTCCGCTCCGCCACCTTCTTGAACACCGCCAGGTAGGTCTTGACGCCATTTTGGGGATCGATGTGCGGACTGCTTTCCGGACATCCTGGACCCCCTGAGATTCTCCTTTCTTCTGTAAGGCCATCACGTGTTGCAGCAGCAGCTGGTTTGTTTCTTGCTGTTGCTGATTAGCCTCCCGTTGTTGCTGATTAGCCTCCACAAGGGCTTTCACTACAGCCTCCATCTTGTCCCGTGACACTGGTTGCAATTTAGCTGGCTTAAGCCCAGAAAAAACTAAAAAAAATTCTGGTTTTGCCTCAGCCTTGTTGCGTATGCCCGCTCCAAGCCACCAATGGTGGGGATTCGCTCTGGTAGGCAGGGTGAGCGGACGCAGAACAGAGCCACAAAAACAGTTCTTAATCAAACTGCAGTGTCTTATTCACACCAGCAGGTTTAACGGCTCAGCCAAACAACGTCACCTTAGTTGAAAGTCCGGATGTTCATTCACACCACACTGAAGGTTCTGCATAAAGAGTCCAAGTCCAGGAGTGTGTTCACACTTTGCAAACAGGTCTACACCAAAGTTTTACGTCCAGGAAATAATTCACCTGTCCTCCCTGTTAAGAACAGCTCAAGCAAAATGGCCGCCCTAATAATCAAGTTCAGGAAATAGAACAAAAAAATCTGCAATCAGAAAATAAAAACAGACTGAAAAAAAAATAAGTGTTGCTATCTGGTTTTAACTCACAAGAAAATAAATTGGGGACACAATCCCTTTAAGGTGAGTATAACTTTTTTAGATTTTCACTTACACTGTCCATACAAGCAGTATAAGGTGATAATAAATAAGCCACCCACATATCAGTTAACAGGATCTTGCTGATAGTGTTCACCGGAGCTGTATGTATATCAGATAATGAATCAAGGCAGCGCCTTCCTCTTTCTACATGACATTCACTCTTAGAAATATTTTATTCCTATATTTTGGTTTGTATGCTTTTCTTTGTTGATTGAAATTTTAGATAATGCATTTTAGAAGTGGTTTTCCCATCTCTGTGCTTTCTGAAATAAAACTGATCTCCTTAGTAATATGTGGTCAGTGTGATGTATGCATCCTGCACACCACAAGAGTTTCCTGTGTCTATAGAACTGAAGCATAAAACACTAAACTTCAAATGTGACCTTGAATATAGAGCATGACACCGCCAAACATCTCCAGCCACTAGATATGACCATAATACTAGGTTCAAATCTGACCAAAGACCAGGGCTGGGGGGGGGGGGGGGCAAACGGGGCAATTGCCCAGGGCCCCCTTTCCAAAAGGGGCCCCTTGCTTTTTATCTTTTTATATTTAAGTAGGCTGACGGTGGGAGCCTTTATTTTTCCTCCTCCCCCTGCTCCCTGACTGGCTTTCTCCCCCCTGTAAACACCTCCAGCTGCTGTCCCCTGCACGGTCTCACCAGACCTCCGTGACAGCACAGCATTAGAATTTTGACACAGACAGGCATCGGGTAGTTCTGTGTGGGCAGAGCTAACATAACCCCTCCCCCATCCTTTGCCTGCACTTGCTCCAGGTTGGAGGCCTAAACATCAGACTGGGATGCCTGGGCCCTCTGCTGCATCCGACCCCCAGGCTCTGACCTCAGCTGTGGGATGCAGGGTGTTCCCAGGACCCTCTTATCAAAGCATCTGGTAAGTCCATCCAGTAAGTATCTGTGGAGGAAGGGGGTGCAGGACTTCTGGGGGGGGGGGTCATACATTGTAGCAGCCCTGCACTGCTCTAAAGTACTGATGGTCACTGATCTGTGAGTTCCCGCTGTCCTCTCCCTGTTTCCCCTGTGCTCCCTCTGTGAGCTCCCTTTGTCATCTGTGTCCACTGCATGTGATTCCGTGTGTGCCCGCTGTGTGTTCTCCTTGTGCTCTTTGTGTGTGCTCCCTGTTTCTTCTGTGTGTGCTCCCTGTGCCTGCTGTGTGTGCTCCCTCTGCCCTTTGTGTACGCTCCCTGTTTCTTCTGTGTGTGCTCCCTGTGCCTGCTGTGTGTGCTCCCTCTACCCCCTGTGTGTTTTCCTTGTGTCCTCTGTGCTCCTTGTGTGCTCACTGTGTGAGCTGTTTGTGCTTCCTGTGCCCCCTGTGTGACTTGTGTGTGCTCCCTGTGCCCCCGGTGTGTTCCCTCTATGTGAGCTTCTTGTGTCCTGTGGGCTCTGTGTGACTCCAGTATCAGTTAAATCTGCAGCACTTTTAGAACACCACCAAACGGCATGCTTGTGTGGTGCTCGTGACGTGGCTGTCTGGGCCATAGAGAGCTTTTTTTAGGTGGTCTACATTGTTTATTGGGGGGAAGGGGGGCATTGGTGTATAGATTAAGAATCTGAGGTCCAAATTAGCAGTGTCTTTTTTTTTAGTACTTGGGTTGGAGCAGACCAGGGCTGCTAATAAAGGTATCTGTAAAGCTATGTCACATATTGTGGCAGTATAACAGCGAGTTCCCCCATAGCAGTGTCAATCACAAATCCGCCAGTATGTAAACCACGGATCCCCCATAACAGTATGTAATCCACGGATCCCCCATAAGGGGCCGTTCAGACGGCCGCAGTATTGCGGATCCGCAAAAATGCAGATCCGCAATACCACAGATGCCACCCGGCGTGTGTTCCTCAATATTGCAGAAGAGATGCGGACCCATTGGGCCCTAACAGTGTGTCCTCCACAGATCTCCCATAACAGTGTCATCTACAGATCCCCATAACAGTGTAATCCACAGATCTCCCATAACAGTGTAATCCACAGATCCTCCATAACAGTGTCATCCACAGATCCTCCATAACAGTGTCATCCACAGATCCTCCATAACAGTGTCATCCACAGATCCTCCATAACAGTGTCATCCACAGATCCTCCATAACAGTGTCATCCACAGATCCCCCATAACAGTGTCATCCACAGATTTCCCATAACAGTGTCATCCACAGATCCCCATAACAGTGTCATCCACAGATCCCCATAACAGTGTCATCCACAGATCCCATAACAGTGTCATCCACAGATCCCCATAACAGTGTCATCCACAGATCCCCATAACAGTGTCATCCACAGATCCCCCATAACAGTGTCATCCACAGATCCTCCATAACAGTGTCATCCACAGATCCTCCATAACAGTGTCATCCACAGATTCCCCATAACAGTGTCATCCACAGATTCCCCATAACAGTGTCATCCACAGATCCTCCATAACAGTGTCATCCACAGATCCTCCATAACAGTGTCATCCACAGATCCCCATAACAGTGTCATCCACAGATCCCCCATAACAGTGTCATCCACAGATCCCCATAACAGTGTCATCCACAGATCCCAAAGTCCCACAATCCCCAAACAGTGTCCTCCACAGATCCCCCATAACAGTGTCCTCCACAGATCCCCCATAACAGTGTCCTCCACAGATCCCCCATAACAGTGTCCTCCACAGATCCCCCATAACAGTGTCCTCCACAGTGCCCCCATAACAGTGTCATCCACAGGTCCCCCATAACAGTATCATCCACAGGTCCCCCATAACAGTGTCATCCACAGGTCCCCCATAACAGTGTCATCCACAGATCCTCCATAACAGTGTCCTCCACAGATCCTCCATAACAGTGTCCTCCACAGATCCCCCATAACAGTGTCATCCACAGATCCCCCATAATAGTATGCATGTGCAGCATTTTCTCCATTCACTGCTATGGAATTGCCAGTGATTGGCTATTTTTCGAAAACTCATAGAATAATGGAGGATGGCCATACATGCACTGTGCTCTCCCTTCACTTCAGGGGATGGATGGGACATTCCCTTTTTTTCTGCTTGTGGTTTTATAAACTGCACCATGGAAAAAAGAAGTGTCCTGGCCATTCTTCATGTGGGTTTTATGTCCAGAATTCTCTTTGAAAATGGTCACGAAGCAAAATCCACGGCAAGCCTGTATCAAAAAGTCTGTTTCAGGAGATAGTAGCTATCCAATTGGTAGGATGAATGATAGGTGCACTACTTGTCAGCACACCCAAATGCTGTATGTAGAATATGTATAACTGATTATAAGGTAAGTAGGCACACTCAAATGGGATTAGATGAGGTTAAATATATAGTTCAGTAAAATTAAATATTAATATATAATTCTTTATTAAATAGTATAGTATAATATAATAATAGGATAATAGGATTAATCCAGCGCTGGAAATAACAAAATAACAAAATAAAATAAAAACAGTCAAGTCCAAAAGGAATCCAAAAAGATCCCCAAAAAATGTAAAAGGTACCTTTTACATTTTTTTTTGGATCTTTTTGGATTCCTTTTGGACTTGACTGTTTTTATTTTATTTTGTTATTTCCAGGTCCAAATTAGCAGTGTCTTTTTTTTTAGTACTTGGGTTGGAGCAGACCAGGGCTGCTAATAAAGGTATCTGTAAAGCTATGTCACATATTGTGGCAGTATAACAGCGAGTTCCCCCATAGCAGTGTCAATCACAAATCCGCCAGTATGTAAACCACGGATCCCCCATAACAGTATGTAATCCACGGATCCCCCATAAGGGGCCGTTCAGACGGCCGCAGTATTGCGGATCCAAAAAAATGCAGATCCGCAATACCACAGATGCCACCCGGCGTGTGTTCCTCAATATTGCAGAAGAGATGCGGACCCATTGGGCCCTAACAGTGTGTCCTCCACAGATCTCCCATAACAGTGTCATCCACAGATCCCCATAACAGTGTAATCCACAGATCTCCCATAACAGTGTAATCCACAGATCCTCCATAACAGTGTCATCCACAGATCCTCCATAACAGTGTCATCCACAGATCCTCCATAACAGTGTCATCCACAGATCCTCCATAACAGTGTCATCCACAGATCCTCCATAACAGTGTCATCCACAGATCCCCCATAACAGTGTCATCCACAGATTTCCCATAACAGTGTCATCCACAGATCCCCATAACAGTGTCATCCACAGATCCCCATAACAGTGTCATCCACAGATCCCCATAACAGTGTCATCCACAGATCCCCATAACAGTGTCATCCACAGATCCCCATAACAGTGTCATCCACAGATCCCCCATAACAGTGTCATCCACAGATCCTCCATAACAGTGTCATCCACAGATCCTCCATAACAGTGTCATCCACAGATTCCCCATAACAGTGTCATCCACAGATTCCCCATAACAGTGTCATCCACAGATCCTCCATAACAGTGTCATCCACAGATCCTCCATAACAGTGTCATCCACAGATCCCCATAACAGTGTCATCCACAGATCCCCCATAACAGTGTCATCCACAGATCCCCCATAACAGTGTCATCCACAGATCCCCATAACAGTGTCCTCCACAGATCCCCCATAACAGTGTCCTCCACAGATCCCCCATAACAGTGTCCTCCACAGATCCCCCATAACAGTGTCCTCCCACAGATCCCCCATAACAGTGTCCTCCACAGATCCCCCATAACAGTGTCCTCCACAGTGCCCCCATAACAGTGTCATCCACAGGTCCCCCATAACAGTATCATCCACAGGTCCCCCATAACAGTGTCATCCACAGGTCCCCCATAACAGTGTCATCCACAGATCCTCCATAACAGTGTCCTCCACAGATCCTCCATAACAGTGTCCTCCACAGATCCCCCATAACAGTGTCATCCACAGATCCCCCATAATAGTATGCATGTGCAGCATTTTCTCCATTCACTGCTATGGAATTGCCAGTGATTGGCTATTTTTCGAAAACTCATAGAATAATGGAGGATGGCCATACATGCACTGTGCTCTCCCTTCACTTCAGGGGATGGATGGGACATTCCCTTTTTTTCTGCTTGTGGTTTTATAAACTGCACCATGGAAAAAAGAAGTGTCCTGGCCATTCTTCATGTGGGTTTTATGTCCAGAATTCTCTTTGAAAATGGTCACGAAGCAAAATCCACGGCAAGCCTGTATCAAAAAGTCTGTTTCAGGAGATAGTAGCTATCCAATTGGTAGGATGAATGATAGGTGCACTACTTGTCAGCACACCCAAATGCTGTATGTAGAATATGTATAACTGATTATAAGGTAAGTAGGCACACTCAAATGGGATTAGATGAGGTTAAATATATAGTTCAGTAAAATTAAATATTAATATATAATTCTTTATTAAATAGTATAGTATAATATAATATAATAATAGGATAATAGGATTAATCCAGCGCTGGAAATAACAAAATAACAAAATAAAATAAAAACAGTCAAGTCCAAAAGGAATCCAAAAAGATCCCAAAAAAATGTAAAAGGTACCTTTTACATTTTTTTTGGATCTTTTTGGATTCCTTTTGGACTTGACTGTTTTTATTTTATTTTGTTATTTCCAGCGCTGGATTAATCCTATTATCCTATTATTATATTATATTATACTATACTATTTAATAAAGAATTATATATTAATATTTAATTTTACTGAACTATATATTTAACCTCATCTAATCCCATTTGAGTGTGCCTACTTACTGTATCAAAAAGTGTTATAAAATGCATCAGGAAAAAAATTCCAAAAAACTTGATGTGGATTAGTTTTTTTAAGCACAAAAAATGTGATTATATATCCAAAGAAGCTGCAGGATCAGCAGCTTAGGTCCCTTTCAGAGAAGCGAGTGTCACACTGTGGAGTCGTACCACACACGGCCTGAACTTCCAGCACTGCCAGGGTCGCATAGCATTATATTGATTTATGCTATGTAACCCTTGGAGGTCTGCAATGTATCCAGTGCTATTCAATACATTCCAGAACTGTAAGAGTTACATAGCATCATAAATCAATATAATGCAATGCAACTTGTCAGTTTCCTCCCACACTCCAAAGACATACTGATAGGGAACTTAGATTGTGAGCTCCATTGGAGACAGTGAGTGATGATAATGTCTGTAAAGTGCTGCGGAATATGTCAGCGCTATATAAGTAAGTAAAATAATAATATAATTTTATTATACTCTATACATAGAACACTTTAGCCCCCAACATGACCCAACCACTGAAAATGATCATAGTAAAATTCTGTTATAGTGTATACATACCGTAGCGCGCTACAATTCCCAACATGACTGACCACCAGACATGACCGTAATACAATTCAGTTATACTACATCCATAAAAAACTACAACCCCCAACATGACTGACCACTGGACAAGACCATAATACTAGTCTATTATGTTCTATACATAGAACACTACAGCCTCCAACATGACCCAACCAAAAATGTTGCACCTCCCAACATGGTCTAAATTCAAAGGTATCTAGGGTTAAAGGGGTTATCCCATGAATAATGTAAAAAATGAAAATCAGACATCATATAGTACATGGCAACCTCTTTCTAACAAAGCTAGAACCGGCCCTGTACCTCACATGGATCCAGAGATCTCCCCATTCATTGCTCTGCTAGATTTATATCAAGCTGACAGCTCAGGGGGAGTGTCTTTTCTACTGCAGCTCAGGGGGCGTGTCTCAGCTCTCCCTATCACAGCTCAGGGGGTGTGTCTCAGCTCTCCCTATCACAGATCAGGAGGCGTGTCTTAGCTGTCTATCACAGCTCAGGAGGCAGATAAAGGATGAAACTGAGCATGTGAGGTCTTCTCAGTGAGCAGGACAAAGAAATAACATACAGCAGGTGGTGCTATACAGATAGATTTTATTGAATAGCTCAGTGGCTATACAACATTTTTAATTACATGCAATTACAAAAGTATTCAGATTTAGGAGCTGGTTTGAAAATTGTGGAATATTGTTCATGGGACAACCCCTTTAAATTGCCTAAACCCCTCCCCCAAATGTTTTTATGTTCTTGTTTGACCTTTTGGACACTTGTCATACTTCCTTGTAATGTCTCCAAGGATCTTGTGGTGCTTCTGATCTTGCACTGCACATCTCTTACTAGGTTTGCTGCATTACATACTTAGAAATGGTCACACCATGTCTTGAGATGTGCTCCACACCTGGTTCCCTTTTCTCTCAATACTCATCATTCATTTTCATCTCTTCCTCCTGTAGCCTTCCTTCTTTTGCTCCAAATTTTTTTTTCTTGTTCTTTCGTTTAGGTTTTGGTCTAGTTACATCCACTTCATTTATTTGTACCATTCCCCTTGGTATCCTGAATAGAAGGGGGTCTGAACTCTCTAAGGAGACAAGTCTGGGGATCAGGAGACCCATTTCAGAACCAATGCGACTCTTCTGTCATGCTGCATTCCTTGACGGTGCGGAAATATAGACATGAAAATATTTGAAACGCAAGAATAAAACGGAAGAAAATGCCTCTGTGGTTACCTAAAGATAACACATGACTTGTGATATGTATTTCCCGTGATATATCAACATACACACAAGAAGACAAAGAAGAACCACTGCAAAATTATTAGTTTCTCTAGTTTTACAATTTATAGGTATGTGTTTGACTAAAATGAGCAAATTTGTTTTATTCTATAAAATACTGACAATATTTTTTCTAAATTCCCAATAGAAATTTCATATTTTAGATCATCTTTTTTTTCTTTTTTTAGAAAATAGTTGGTCAAAATAATAAAAAACAGTTACAGTAATTTCTGACCTCAATAAATAGTTAGAAAAAAAGTTCATATTCATGTTTATGTTAGTTCTGGCTCAGAAATTCAAGAAGCTCGGCTTTGTTTGATGGCTTCTGACCATCCATCTTCCTCTTGATCACATTCCAGAGGTTTTCAATCAGTTCAGGTCTGGAGACTGAGCTGTCGATGACAGGGTCTTGATCTGCTGACCTTTATTCCACACCTTGATTGACCTGTGTTATACATGGATAATTGTCCTGCTAAAAAAGACAATCCTCAGAATTGGAGACCATTGTCAAACAAAAAAAATGCAATTTTTTTTTACAGGACAACTTTGTATGAGGCTTGATTCATGTGTCCTTGACAAAGACAAATCTGCTTGATTCTACCCTTAGTATCACCAATACTGCACCAAATTCCACAACGGTTGCAAGACACTGTGTTAGGAAAGCTAAAAACTGGACTCATCAGAAATGATTACCTTATTCCAGTCCTCTACTGTCCATTCCTTGTGGTCTTTGCAAACTTAAGATGGATCTTGATGAAGAGCTTTTTTGTAGGTTTGCACGACTTCAGCCCTGCCTCTAGAATCCTGTTTCGATCCGCCTTCACCATGCATTTTTTACGAAGCTCCCACTTGCCATTCTTTTTGTAGGTGACTTGATGTCATCTTATGGTTCTTAATGTAGCAGTCATCACATTCAATAGAGAGTCATTTATGTCAATATGTAGTTTTGATGACCTCCGGTGTTTGCTGCTTGACCTCGTTCTTATGAACTGCTGTTTTTGTAATTTTAAGTTATGAAGTAAACTGATGCTCACTGTATCGCTCTACCAGTAGTGATGATCACCGGAGTGGCTTTTATTCTATTGCTCATTTAATAAGGTAGGGTTTAGAGTAGAGATGAGCGAATCTTCAAAGATTCGATTTGGCGAATAATCGACAAATTTATAAAAAGATTAGTTCTTAATACAAATTTTTTCGGTCAAAGTTGCGTAAAAATGTTTTCGATGTTCTGTGAACATTCCTGCACGAATTACGAAGATACAGTCTAAGCGTTGTTAAAAGTACGCAATACGGTACGTAAGCATTAGCGTACTAAGTAAGTCCAAATCCTTAGCATACTATTGTCTCGTGATTGCGTCATACGCACGCACGCCTCTAGGCCACGGTGTACAGTCCTCAGAGGCAGTCCTATGTTTTTCAGTGGAGCGAGGCTGTGGCTTCCTTGCGGACGACAAGGGCAGCAAGGAATACTTTGTGGGCTGCAGGTCTGTGAAACGGCCGTACCTGCCCCAAGCCCACCACACCCTATATGTGGGAGATCAGGTAGAATATACCCCCATGGCATCCCAGAAAGGCCCCTTTACTACCGGGGTTACCTTATTGTCTAAGCCCCTGGTACCTGCATCACTACCAGAAGTTTGGCTGGAAGAACCAGCAGCCACAGGACACGTGCGCTGCCTACAAGAGTGACCAGATGGCACCCTCCATTTCAGGGAGAAGCCACAGCCGGAGTCTCTGATCCCTGGATTGCCACCACCACCACCACCACAGTCCCCTGGAAGATGAAGTCAGCAGTAGCCAGGGGAGTTGGGGCTTCTTCCCTGGATGCAACCTTGCCGGAACCGCAACAGCCAGAAGTCCTTAGCCCTGCTGTCCTGGCAGGAGTATTCTGAAAAGTGAAGGTGCAAGTGGCTGCAGCGCTCACCAGTGTGACCATGACCCGGTCAAGTCTGAATTCTGGCAGCAGAGGCCAGTGGAGCTCAACCACAGCAGCCAGCATGGTCTACAGGAGGCAGGAGTGTCCTCTAATGTCCTTCAGCAGCAGTTTCAACGAGGAGGACTTAAGGTCCCTCATCTGAGGAAACCTTCTACTGGCTGTCAGTCTGGCTGATTTAAAGGACACCTCTGGAGTCTGGACCTATGGGAGCCACAACATGGACTGCACCTGGTGAGAGCTAATTGGCATTGGTAATTTTGTAATCCAAAAAGGTAACGTGCAATCCACATGGATAATATAAAATTGCAGCAAATTGAGAACCCTTTTTTGCAAAGGGGGCTCCCAAATAACCTGAGTAGTGGGCGGAAAAGGAAAATAGGCGTGCTTAGGCACAACTGGGAATTTTCTGCAGAATGGCCGGTAGTCCTGACAGCCATATCTGGGTGATAGTCAAACAGGAGCAATAGAAACATAAACAAAAAACATGTTCCAACCGGCTCTCACCCGTCAGGTGCAGTCCATGGTGTGGCTCCCATAGTTCCTTCAGAGGTGTCCTTTAAATCACTCAGCCAGTAGAATGGTTCCTCAGATGAGGGACCTGAAGTCCTCCTCGCTTGAACTACTACTGAATGACATCAGAGGATGCTTCTGCGTCTTGTAGGCCACGCCGGCTGCCGAGGTTGAGCTCCACTGCTCTCTTCTTCCAGAATTCGGACTTGGTTGGACCACTTGGACGTGGTCATGCTGGTGAGTGCTGCAGCCGCTTGCGCCTTTACTTTTCCGGATCCTCCTGCCGGGACAGCAGGGGTAAGGACTTCTGGCTGCAGCGGTTCCGGCAAGGTTGCATCCAAGGAAGAAGCCCCAGCTCCCCTGGCTGCTGCTGACTTCATTTTCCAGGGTAGTTGGTACTGGTGGATCACCGTGAACTGGAACGTAAACAATGTTGTCGTCAGCTGACCCAGCTGAAAGGACTGTGATGGTGGTGGTGGCGGCAGTCCAGGTATCAGAAGCTCCAGCTGTGGCTTCTCCCTGAAACGGAGGGTGCTATCTGGTGACTCCCAAAGGCAGCACACGCGTCCTGCGCCTGCTGGTTCCTCTGGCCACATTTCTGGTTCTGATGCAGGAACCAGGGGCTTAGATAATAGGGTAACCCTGGTAGCAAAGGGGCCTTTCAGGGATGCCATGGGGGTGTATCCCACCTGATCCCCCACGTACAGGCTGTGACGGGGTTGGAGCAGGTATGGCCGTTTCACTGACCTGCGGCCCACAAAGTACTCCTTGCCATCCTCATCATCCGCCAGGAAGTCATAGCCTCGCTCCACAGAAAACCACAGGACAGTTTCCTTTCGCCGATGCAGTGTAGGGTCTCCCAGCCTCGGATGGTCCAGTACCTGGATAACCCAGTCCTCCACCACATTCTTGTAGTCCCATAGGGTCTGTGCGTGGGCTGTCACTGATGCTGGCTCAATCGGGTTCTGCCCGGGTTCTGGAAGGTGTTGATCTCCTCCTGGGCGGTGAAGTGGACGCTCCAGCCACCTCCGCCACACCAGTCGGACGAGCCGCCTCACGAGCCACAGCAACCTCACCAGCCGGCAAGGAGAATATCGACACAGAAGCCGGTGAGACTTGTGACACTCTGATGTCTGGAGCGGGCTGTGGTCCGGGGAACTCGGTCCCAAAAAACATCTCGCCCCACTGTGGTCGCAGTTCTTTCGCCATGCTGTTTGCTACTGGTAACTTGTTCACCACTGGCTTAAACTGATGGAGAGGAGGGTGGAGTACTGAGGGAGGAGTCTTTACTCCCTTTATGTGCAAATAGTTAGTTCCTGGTGGGCCGGGCTGTTTTTTTCCAGTTCTGAGGGGGGCGTATCTTCACTTATGTCCAACCTCTACACTGCCTACTGATAGCTATGTCTAACCTCTACACTGCCTACTGATAGCTATGTCTAACTTCTACACTGCCTACTGATAGCTATGTCTAACTCCTACACTGCCTGTATAACACATATAAAGACAAACAATAACACAAGATTATATGCCAAAAGCCAGGCGTGCAAGCCAACCAACCTATCCATAAAACAGGTATTACAGTCAGCGTACCTTACAATGGCAGCCTTGTGCACATGAGACATTGCAAGACTAACTCTCTATCCAGAACCTGATCATTTGCATAAACATAAAGACAGGCAAATTCTGCTAGTTTGCATGTCTTTCCAATATGCCTGAGTTTATGCAAATGAGCTTACATAACAAACAGTTTTTAAAGGTTATTAAATATTATATTAGAACAATTTGAAAACTGTAAATTTTTCTGCAGCCCTCCTAGGCAGTGAGAGAAGAGTTAGCTGGCACCCACAAAAAAAATGAGCTGGGCGCGCAGGTCCCCCCAAGCCATCCAACTGAGTTCTAGCAACTTTGAGACTCACTGGCTCTCAGGTCCTTCTGGATAGAGAGTTGGTCTTGCAATGTCTCACGTGTATAAGGCTGCCATTGTAAGGTACGCTGACTGTAATCCCTGTCTTATGGATAGGTTAGACAGCTTGCCTGGCTATTGGCATATAGCCACATAAATTTTGTTTTGTTGTTTGTCTTTATATGTGTTCTACTTAGCTATTGATAGGCCGTGTAGGGCCTAAGTGCAGCTATTGTTAGGCAGTGTATACTTTATTATAAGTAAGTCAAAATAAAATTTTATTTTTAATTAATTAAAAAAATTGAGGCAGGAAAACAAATATTATTTATAAAATATGTATAATTTGCTAGCCTTAATATATCTGTAAATCCAACATAATAACACCAAGCTATATTTTAAAAGCCAGGTGTGTAAACTGTCCACATATCTATAACATATGTACTGTAGAGTCAGCATAGTTTACAATGGCTGCCTTTTGTCACTACCTAACAATAGCTATACTTAAAGGGAACCTGTCATCTGCTAAACAGCCCCTGAACTAGAGTAAGCGGTGTATAGTGTAAGTGATGCTGAATCCGAATATGTAAGTTTTATCTTCATACTCACTTCCATTCTGATGCTGTGCTCCCACAAACCTGCAGTAAAATGCACTCAGTGGACTCTTCTTTGAGTCCTCTCCATTATGTGAGTGAGCACTGGAGTCCACTGATGCATTTTACTGCCGGTTTGTGGGAGCACAGTGTTGGAATGGAAGTGAGTATGAAGATAAAGCTTACATATTCGGATTCAGCATCACTTACAGTATACAACGCTTACTCTAGTTCAGGGGATGTTTCGTAGATGACAGGTTCCCTTTAAGCCCTAAACTGCCTAACAATAGCTATACTTAAGCCCTTCTGTAGCGTTAGTGTTCAAAATTTTACCAAATTTACGAATATTATGAAGCAAATCTGAAAAAATCCAGATTCGCCTCAGAGTAGAAAATTTGTAAGATTCGATACAAATCTACGAAGCGGCGAATAGATTCACTCATCTCTAATAGCAATAATGTTTTTACAGGTTCAGCAATGTTCAAGCACTTTAGCCCATTGTGTGTATTCTTTTTCAGGTACTGCAATGTGTCCTATTATGCACTTATTGTACGGTGTTTTTAGTAAATTATGCACTTAGCCGGATAGCTAGTACTTTTCTACCTTATATGGACTGCCTCTGAGAACTGTAGCCTCGTGCGTGCGTATGACGCAATCGCGAGTCAATAGTACGCTAAAGATTCGTACGCACTTTGTACAATAATGCTTACGTATTGCATACTTTTAACAACGCTGACTGTATATTCGTAATTTGTGCAGGAATGTTCGCAAAACAACAATTGTTTTTTAACAAAAATTCGACCGAATAAATTCGTATTAAGAACGACGAACAAATCTTGTCATAAATCTGTTGATTATTCGCTGAAGCGAATTTTGGATGATTCGCTCATCTCTACTTGTTAGCATCCATATTCCTCTTGATTGGGCTGGCCATGACATCATCTGGTCTTTTGCAAAATTAAAGGGGTATTCCCACCTTGGACATTGGGTTTTCTCGGACCTACACACCTATACTTAAAATGGAGCCTACAAAGTGCCAGAGGGCGCACCACATATTTGCGGCTGCCCTCCATTCATTCCTATGAGAGTGTTGACTCTGCTACTTCCGTAAGCCTCATAGAAGTGACTGGAGTGGTGGACATGCTTGCTCAGCTTTTTTCGGGGCTCCTACAGAAGTGAATGGAGGGTGGAAACGCTTGTGTGGTGCACCCTCCGGTACTTTGCAGACTGCATTCTAAGTATAGGTGCGGTTCCAAGAGGTGGGAACCGCACCTATCAGTCATAGGGGGATATCCTGGCGATATGCCCCCAGTGTTCAAGATGGGAATAATCCTTTAAGCCTGGCTCTTGTTGAAAGGCTTTTTTCATAAATGAGCATAATACTGTGGGGCATGATACGGTGTGGGGAGCATATAAGAAGATAAAGTTGTTCAAGGTGGGTAAATCCTGTATCTTGCTATACAAACAACAATGCTGCTGACTGGAACATGACTTTGCTCAGGTCCCCAGAAGTGCCAGATGCTCGCCTGGTTGCATTGCCTGGTACTAAATACATACTGATCAGTAAAGAGGTTTTCCAAGATTTGTTCAGTAGCTTCCAGTTTTGCTCACTGTTGCTCTGCTTACAACACAATACTGTGGCATTATGTCTGTCTACAGAGCTGTGCTCCGACCAGTCACCACAGTCAGTGACAAGTCACAACATCACCCAAGACATCGCTAGCTAGCGCTGTGTGAATCTAGAATATGTCACTTTCAACATGGTGATCTTCAAAAAGCATGCTACAGAGAAAAAGAAGTATATAAAACTTTGTGATCACTTTTTATTCCAGCTTTTATGTGGTGAGGTGACTAAAAGACAGCAGTTATTTCATTGTTTATATATAGGCTGTGTAACATGGTAATTTTATAGTTCGGGTACTTACAGGCACGATAGTATAATTATGAGTACTTTTTATTTTCTGACTTAAATCATTATTACTGGAAACATTTTCTTTTATTTTTCTTTTCTAGATATTTTTTAACTGTTTATTTCACTTTTTTTTTACTAGTAGGGAGATTCTATAATACACTGCAATACTTCTGTATAGCATTTCATTATTCCTGTCAGTGCTATACTGACAAGCAGCCTATTAAGCAGGATCTAATAGACATACAGTCCATCAGGCTTGCACTGGCCCATATGGATACAGGTGAATGCCCCGGTGGGCCCCTGAGCAAAGTGGGCCCCTTTTCTTCTACCCCCAGCCAAAGTGGCACATAATTACTGTACAGCACCTTAAGAAACTATTATTATAGACACATTCATGTGGCTGAGATGACTTATAGGTACAGAGGCAGGCTGGGGCGGACTGGTAACTTAAAATGGCCCTGGAAAAAATCCTAAAAATGGCCCCATGTTGTAGGGGGGTCCAAAATGGTAGGGCAAGAAGGTAGGGCAACTCAGTTAGGCAGTTTCATCCATACCATAGCACAAAACACCTTCCCATTAGAACAATATACCACAGAGCACCACAATATATTGCCTCAAATGATGCCCCTCTCTGGTGACCATGAATAGAAGACATTTTGTATCCTCGTCCTCCAGTTCTCTCTGATTAAAGTATCGAGCATGGGGCTGAGATGTGGGCCAGAGTAGTTGAACTTAGAAGGGCATGTGGGTTCCAGCAGAGATGGACCTCTGGGCATCAGCCCACTATGAAATTTCCATGTAAGATCTATGGCCAATCCGCCCTTGGAGGCAGGACAAAGTTGCTGCACGGACCCGATAATCAGTCATCTTGTAGCATCTTGCTGTTGTCTGCTTCTGTGTGAACAGGTAATATATGTATCCTTATGGTATGCCCCCAAAATAAATTTTACTGGTGGGCACTAGAGAGCCCAGTCCAACACTGCAGTACATGCATGGCAGATCTGGAGGCCATTATCAGTCACCTCTGGCTTCTGTAGCAACTATCGCATCCAATGATCTTGCTGGGGGGGAGGAGGGGTATCGATAACAGGACAGAGGAGTCCCCTCCCTTTGTATATCCATTTAGAGGACATGGTCACTATTGCATTTGTAGCATTACACGCCTGCTCCTGCCGCTGATCAGCAAGAAGAAAGTGTACATTTTAGAGCTGGAACTAGCACTCGACGAGGGCCTGTATTTTTTGCCAAAGTTAGGAAGGGGTTAAAGGGGAAGGGTTTCAAATAATGTATTAATAGCAGGGAATGTTGGAAAATAAGAAAATTACTAATACTCATGTTTCACAGGTCACCACAGCAGAACACGTAATAGAATGATGGGAACCACCAAAGCAGTGGTGCTGGAGTGGTAAATGAATTAACAAGTGTAGTTTCAAGGTCCATCTTTTAATAACCCGTTTTTTAAATATTTTTTTTTTCTAATACCGAGCTGTAAATTTACTGTCTACTTATAAATGATACAACTCTGGCTGCCTGCAGTCACCACTAGGGGGAGACGCAGCATACTAAGCCATTATTGAGTTGAATGTAGTAGTGGTGACTGGTGGGCTTGTAATACATCATATATCTTATTTTTATGGAGGATGTTTGGAGCTCTGTATCTGAAATGTCTTTGTAAAGGTATATTTGAGAAATTAAAGGGGTTCTCTGGGCTTTTAAACAAACTTACAGTATGCTTTCTTCAGCCTTATAAAAGAAAAGCATTTTAGTTAATACTCACCCATCCCTTGCTCTGGCAATACTGCACTCACACAGACTGTGGGCTGTTTTGTTCCGGTCCCGACCAGACGTGTTCCCTAATCTTTCTGGTCAGATGGATAATAGTAAATGCAGCTGGACAGGGAGAGAGGGGAACACAATGGTCGGGATCCAAGTGGAAGAGCCCTCAGCCTGTGTGAGTGCAGAAGATGGCGACATTGGCGGAGCGAGGGATGGGTAAATATTAACTAAACTGCCTTTTGTCTATGGGGCTATAGTGTGCATAGGTTTCTTAAACTGCCCAGAGAACCCTTTTAATAAGCATGGAATTAAGTACATAAGCTACTAATTTCCAAGGGTGAAAATTCTATTTAAGCCTATCTTCCAGTTTCAAAATGTTAGCATTCTAGTAATAAATATACAATTTATTTCTGTTACAAAAAATATATCATTAAGGGCTGGTCGTAAATGAGCAACAACAAGTCCGAGGCTTTTTCTAATTTTAAAAACCACAGAGGAAGTAGTCTTCTGACATCATGACAAAAGAATTTGCGCAGAAGTATATTTGGAACAACTTCACAGCTTGTGCCTATAGGTGTTCGTCTATTGTGACCAGGGGACAATTTTTTTTTTAAATTGTCAGACATCTCTTATAGTAAATTCATTGTAACTGTGGTAAAGATATCTGGCCGTAAGAGGCATTTCATCAGTGGAGATCACATCAAGGTACTGTACTCTGCTCACTTCTTGTAGACAGTATTTTATAGATATTCTTTACTTTATCGTAACTATACAGAAATACTATGAGAATAGAGAAGGTAGAGTCACTCTGGATAGACAAGTAAAGTCAATAGTTAATCATCCAGTACTTATGTGTATGCTTTTGAGTTGCTTCGTTCCATCACTATTAGAGATGAGCGAATCATCCAAAATTCGCTTCGCCGAATGTTCGTCGAATTTTATAAAAGATTCGTATGATTATGAAACTATTTGGTCGAAGCTGCGTACAAATCATTCGTTATTCTGTGAACATTCCTTTGAATACTTACGCCTGAGCATACAAAGTGCGTACGAAGCTTTAGCGTATTATTGTCTAGGCTCGCACAAAGAACGAATATACAGTAAAAGTACTCTTCTTAACTGAATATGTACTTATTAGCATTCTCAGATGCGTAGCATTAGTGTACAAATTATATTATGCGTACGTAGCGTTAGCGTACAAAGATTTTAGACGAATTTTCCGAAGCGAATCTGAAATTATTGGATTGGATGGACTATTGATGGACAAATTTCTGAAAATTAATTTCTGGTCGTTTCATTCAAATCAGGTGTCTGATACTATTCAGGCCCAAATCAATTCTACACAAATCAAAAGCCCTTCAAGCAACATGAAAAATTTTCTCTCTCCTGCAAAACTTCTCCTGAAATTCGGATTCTTACATGAAAGCAACATGAACAGGTTTCTCTCTCCTGCAAAAATTCTCCCAAAGCAAATCAATAGAAATTCTGATTCAATAGAATTTTAAATTTTAGAAAAATTCAGGTCCAGTTTAGATTTTATAGAATCGATTTGCACATCTCCAGTATGAACGCTTATCATTCAAGATTTTAAACTTTTACATTTTTTTAAATCTTGGTCCACGATGGTAAATTCTAAAAGATTATGTTGGACAATGCAAGGGTACCAACATTTCCATCCATATGAATAACGTATTGTACGAAAAATTGTATGTACCATGGAATATGCGTTTCCTACTTTCCATTCCAGGTATCAGAAATCGATGCTTCTAATTTGAATTTAGATTTTTAGTTTTCAGTTGGTTGTGTTCCCAAAGAATGTCAAAATATCAACAAAATAAATTAAATTTAAATTATTTTAACTACAGTTTTTTTGCTCATTTCAGTTATAAATGTTGTTAATAAGATCTTTTCTAAGGCTAGAGCAGGCTAGAATTTAATGGCTGAACATGAAGAAAGCTTCTACCAGACTCTGTGGCTAATTTTGAGAACAAAATGATCGGACAGCTTTTTTACCAGTAGACATTTTTTTCTGTTTTGTAGCACTGCTTGTGTCTCTGGAGATTTTTTTTTTTTTAATACACCACATTGAGGAAAGTTTTTTTTCAGGCATTGTTTCAACCCCTTTTACATAGGGAAAAATGCCTGAAGGAAAAAAAATGTCTGAAGAAAAAAATGCTACTAAAAAAGTAACAAAACCTATGTGGTTTTATGCTGTTTTTCAGTTAAAAAATGCAGCTTTTTATCTGAAGATGGCCTGATTTTGCCAGATTTGCAATTATTAAATTATGGATATCCTGAAATATATCCATGATACCCCACTGACGAAATCTTCTAATACATACATCAAACAAGGTATGACAGATGGAGTTACAAAAATCAGGAGTTTCTAAATATTTAAATGCATTTTTTATGCCAAGAAAGTAGTTTGAAAAATAGCTTAATAAGAAAAATCTCTTTTTCTTTAAGTAATTCTCTCTTCTTATCACCTGCAGGGTGGTTGTGGATAGTAGATTATATATATATATATAAAGATATATATGTATATATAATATATGTATATAATATATGTATATAATATATTGTATGTATTTTTCATATATATATATATATATATATATATATATATATATATACATACATACATATACACTGGTATATACTGTATAAACAGTATGATATTGCCAAATGCCCTTGTAATAAAAAAAAATTGTGCGGAATTGCTGTTCTTTACCCTTTTAACCCTACTAAAACATACAATATATCTATCCCAAAATTGGACCACTAAAAAGATAATTTGTCTCTTTAAAAACTCAGGGAATAGAGAAAGCACTTGATATTGAATTATATCAGTGTCATTTTGACATTTTGAGTATTGGAATGGATGTGTTTTTATCCACCCTTGGAAATATTTTTAGCATCTACCTCGCTTCACATATTTCTTTGGATCCATGTTCTGAAGGATTACATCTGTCCTGTTTTTTTTAGGCAATCGTTTCACTGACTCTCTATAGAAGAGCACACTGACACTTGGTAAAAGTATGGAGCAAATTACTTATTCTAAAGTAAACTTCAAGAAAAATCATAGACATTCACCCAAGACACGTTCTACCGAAAAAGGTAAGACGCAACAAATATAAAGAATGTGAAAGACAGACGTGATCAGCTAACCCCAATGTTGTACATCCCCTCAGGTCACAACCCAAATCCTTAGATCTGTTCATATAAGAGATGTTTTTGTCATTTAACACATATGTTGGTCATATTTTATCCAGGTCTTCCATCTTAGTATTTGTACACCCAAGTGGGACAAAAAAAACGTAGAAAAAAAAACTTTAATGAAATAGCAAAAATAATAAAAAACAAAAACTCATATAATAAAAAAAAAACTTCTAATTTCTTACCATAATTGGTATTGCTGCACCTTATCTTAAACCATTATTTATTTCACATGCTGGAATTGTTAAAAGAATATATTAAAATTAATGTCTGAATTGCTGTTCTTTTATCACTTTACCTAAGAAAAAAGAAAAATGAAAGTGATCAAAAATCATGTGCATGACGAGATAGTACCAATGAAAACTACAGCTAACATTGCAAAAAACAAGCCCAAAGGACAACTAAAAGTGTTATGAGTGTGAAAATATGGATTTTTTTTAACAGCTTAATTACCGAAGTGCTTACCAACTCCCCCCCCCCCCCACCCCTTCTGTACTAGGCTAATTTTTCCGTTTGAGCAATGAGCCTATCTAATTGCAAATAATTAATTAATTTCTGAACCAACCTGCGTGTATTTGATATTATTTTTCACGGGACATCTTAAACCATTCTTTTGTGCCACTTAGATGACAAATATGATAATTAAAAATATATATTTATCAAAAAACTATGAAAAATATGAAAAAATTTATATTTTTCCTTTCTTATCAATTTTTTTCAAATTGTTACAAAAGATTTCAAGACAAAAACATTTCTAAAAAGGCAAAGCAAAATTTCTAAGAAAGCAAAAAGGGAAAACAAAGTGTGCACATTCGTATATTTTACGCATTATGTCACACACACTAAAACTAATAAATATACATTTTTTATTTTATTTGTTCTAAACGAAAAAGGGAAGAAAATTGTGTGTACATGTTGTCTGCTATTGCCTAAACTATAGCTATAACTTTTAAATTTTTTAATTCTCTTTACTTTTTATTTATTTATTTATTTTAAGGAAAAAAGTGAATTAACCATTTCCTGCCACAGTCAGAGATGAATTCATACAGTGCAGGCTCACAGTTCATTTTACAGCCAGAAGAGCACTGCCGTGTCAGTTTTTACACTGTGAACGTCACAGAAAAAAAAACCCCTCAAAAACAGTGGTGAAATTGTTTTATTTTTTCATTTCACCCTGCAAAAATATTTCTCCATACCAGAGGCGTAGCTAGAGGTTCAGCACAGGGGGGGCGAAACATACTTGAGTGGGCCCCCGACTTAGTGGCTTCCCAAACGTACGTTTCCAACTTCACAGGCACATACTACTAGTTGTGGTTATAATATTGTATTAGAAAGATGACTGTATAAACTGCTAGATCATCTATGCTGTTAAGTAGAGTACAATAGACTTTCTACATACCCTAGTCTAAATACTCTGCCACATAATGCAGTAAAATATAGAAGTAATAGGAAACCTGTCCTCAGTTTTTACATCACTAAACTAACAGTCCCCTGCCCCTATCAGACCTCAGATCAGCTTAATGTGCCCCCATCAGACCTCAGATCAGCTTAATGTGCCCCCATCAGACCTCAGATCAGCAGAATGTGCCCCCATCAGACCTCAGATCAGCTTAATGTGCCCCATCAGACCTCAGATCAGCTTAATGTGACCCCATCAGACCCCAGATCAGCAGAATGTGCCCCCATCAGACCTCAAATCATCAGAATGTGCCCCCATCAGACCTCAGATCATCAGAATGTGCCCCCATCAGACCTCAGATCATCAGAATGTGCCGCCATCAGACCTCACATCAGCTTAATGTGCCCCCATCAGACCTCAGATCAGCTTAATATACCCCCATAAGACCTCAGATCAGCGTATTGTGCCGCCGTCAGACCTCAGATCAGCGTATTGTGCCCCCATCAGACCTCAGATCAGCAGAATGTGCCCCCATCAGACCTCAGATCAGCAGAATGTGCCCCCATCAGACCTCAGATCATCAGAATGTGCCCCCACCAGACCTCAGATAAGCGTATTGTGCCCCCATCAGACCTCAGATCAGCTTAATGTGTCCCCATCAGACCTCAGATCAGCAGAATGTGACCCCATCAGACCCCAGATTAACAGAATGTGCCCCCATCAGACCTCAGATCATCAGAATGTGCCCCCATCAGACCTCAGATCATCAGAATGTTCCCCCATCAGACCTCAGATCAGCGTACTGTGCCCCCTCAGACCTCAGATCAGCGTATTGTGACCCCATCAGACCCCAGATCAGCAGAATGTGCCCCCATCAGACCTCAGATCATCAGAATGTGCCCCCATCAGACCTCAGATCAGCAGAATGTGCCCCCATCAGACAGATCAGCAGAATGTGCCCCCATCAGACCTCAGATCAGCAGAATGTGCCCCCATCAGACCTCAGATCAGCGTATTGTGCCCCCATCAGACCTCAGATCAGCGTATTGTGCCCCCATCAGACCTCAGATCAGTGTATTGTGCCCCCATCAGACCTCAGATCAGCAGAATGTGCCCCCATCAGACCTCAGATCAGCAGAATATGCCTCCATCAGACCTCAGATCAGCCCACCCAGCCACATAAGGTTAAAATAAAAACCTTTCTTACCTGTCCTGCGCTGTGGCTGCCCTCCGGTCCGGCGCTCCACTCTCTTCCCTGGCCCGCGCACACTATGACCTGACGCTGCACTTCCATAATGGAAGCGCTCACTTGTATTCGCCTGATTGTACTAAAGCCATCCCTGCTGGGCCCCCCAGAGGCACTGGGCCCGGAGCCATCGCCCCCCTGCCCCCCCGGTAGCTACGCCTCTGCTCCATACATTATGACACACAAAAGACATTAGATATACAGATCATTCTGTATGTGTCCATTAGATCTATCGCCAGCTTCACTTGGGCCTAATAGGAAATTGATCCCTTCCAACCATTTCATCCCTGACCTGTGTGCACAAAGCACAGGGCAGCAGGGACAGTGTGAAGTTCTATACACCCTAATAGAGCTCTATTAGGGTGAATAGGACAAGGTTTCTAGCCCCTAAGTAAATAAAAAGTAAAAAAAGAAATATTTTTTTTAAAAAACAGACCAAAATTAAGTTTCAATCCCGCTTTCCAAATTTTACATATAAAATATATAAACAATAAATAAATAAACAGATTACATATGGCCACATCCGAAAAGTCCAAACTATAAAAATATTCAAAAAATCTCCTATGCGGAAAAAAATATTCAAAAATATCTACTATAACATAAAAAAAAATAAAAATCGCACGATTCGCCATTTTTTAGTCACCTTGTCCCCCCAAAAAAAATAGGATAGGACTGTTCTATTATGGGCCGGAAATTTCATAGAATGTGAAATGCATGCGGCTTTTTTGGTGTTTTGATTTTTTCCCACGTGGTATCGATTGATATAGAGTATTGCAATACTTTTTTATGGTATCAAAACCGAATCAAAATTTTGGTAACGTGACAACCCTAGATCTAATATCCACCGTCTATTGATTGTTCACAGATGCAGACGCTATTGTTTATGCTGATATAAGGACAGGTGCTTCCAGGGGTCATTTATTAACAGATAATCCAGTACAAGGTAAGTTCATATATTTGGTATCAATTGTGCAGCTGGTAATATAGCGCCATTAATAAGCTGGTGCCAGACACGAGTATGTGATAACAAAAACTTTGCCTTCCTCTGATTCTTTGTGACAAGGATTTGTCTTTACAGGAGAGCTCATCAGTATCTTCTTGGAGAGGTGGGCAACAACCAGCACCCTAGCATTCTACTCCACTCGCCTCTTCCTCCACCTGTGACATCATGTCCTGCAGTCACATAGGGGCGCATTTATTAAGATTGGCCTTTTAGATGCCGGTCTTAATAAAGCCCTGCACTGGTGATAGTTCCACTGCAGTTATGAAGAGGCGCTGGCCTGTACATAATTTCAGCAGATCCACCGCCGCTTCTAAATGTAAGACAGCTCCCTTGCTGTCTTACATTTAGTCAATTTTCTATGCCTAAAACAAGTGTAGAAAATGGTTAATGCCATGGGCCTGCCGGTCCGTCCCCATCTGCCAGCACCACGCCCATTTTTTTAGACATGGCATAAGCTGGAGAAGTTGCAGATTTCTGCACAAAGAACCTTTGCACCACAATCTGCCCCAGAAATACGCCTATTTTAGGTGCCTTTGTGGTATTTTGCGTATTTCTGTTTCATAAATGACCCACATAGTCTTTCTGTGGCTCAGTCGCAGTCAGAATGAGCTGTTATACCAAGAACAGCCACTACAAAATGTACGGTGCTGTGGTCGGCATACTTTGAAGGGGCTATGGCACTCATACAAACCCCATGGCCCTTTCAAACAGCTGATCGCAACTCTGCTTTGCCTCTCTTCAGGTCATTGTTACACGTCTACTACATCACTTCACTATACTGGTCCCAAGTAAATTGCTACTACATTGCTACTAGTGTTGAGCGAATCAAAGTGAAACAAATTTAATTCAATCCAAATTTCATTAAAAATTTGTCATGAATCCAAATTTCATGGTAATGGATTGTTTTTGTTTTCCTAAAATTGGTGGCTACATGTGTTACAAAGTCGAAGTAAGAAGCCTGGGAACGTGATATGACTAATAATGCCTTGAAGCAAATCAGTAATAGCCATCCCCTGTGATGTCACAGCCCTATACAACCGTCATCCCACCCGGTCTCTTTCATTTTACTGTGAGCTGAGCATAGGAAGAGATGTGACCGACTATATGAGCAGAGGAAGGCTGTGACCAATTTCTTGATGATGCAGATGGACAGGAATACTCCCTAGTATAACTTTGATGTTAGCCAGTGGCAGCTCATACGTGACCCCTGCCGTTTGCTCAGGCTCATTTGTCAGTTACCAGAACTAGAGACTAGTGAAGTTATCAAAAATTCGATTCAGCTGCTTCACCAAATTTCACAAAGAAATTCGATCTGTGACTAATTACTTTGTCATGAAGCACATTTCTTTGTATGCAGCGAACGCAAGGACAGGGAATAGCGATCGTGCCCCCCCTCCCACTTTCTGCAATCAAGATGGCCGTGATGGCTTCTTCGCACGCAAATGGATAAAATGGATAAGGTGAATGTTTGGGGGTTTTTTTGTGCCATTTCAAGGAAAAGTTATTTGTTACCACGAGGCACAAGGAAATTCAGTTTTGTGGCAAATCGAATTTTTCATAAAAAATTTGGATCAAAGTCAATTCCTGACTTTCATTCGCTCAACACTAGCAAGAACTTTGGGATGAATGATGATATTCCACTCCTTCACGTCCTGAAGGGGATGCTGATAAATCTGACTGGCCAGGGGATAGAAGATGTGGCTCTTACATATGTCCATTTCAGATACTTTGATTTGCTCAACACTAAGATCCACCTCACCAGGTTAGAACATAATGCTAAACTGCTCAAGAAGCCCCCTGGCCACCTGGGACATTATTCATTGGGAGTAAATACAAACCCTACAGTATATTACTTCTTAACATCTACTCTCTAACAGAAACCATCGTCAGAAGGAAAGTCATCAGTAATTCACACTGAATAACAGGAATTAAGATTTTGTTTCTATTCATGATAAACCAGCAATGACCTTCATGTCATGACATCATAAATATTAGAAACTGCTTTCAGAAGTCTGAGCCAATCAAAATGTGTGTAATATATTTAAAGTGGTTGTCTGGTTTTTATAACTACTATGCATATAGAAGGAGCCCCCGCTTAGAATCCCATTCTATAAACCAGAGTGAAGAGTAGGTTTGTTGAGAGCAA
Source organism: Rhinella marina (assembly GCA_900303285.1). Classification (NCBI taxonomy): domain Eukaryota; kingdom Metazoa; phylum Chordata; class Amphibia; order Anura; family Bufonidae; genus Rhinella; species Rhinella marina. The sequence continues at coordinate 29,752 of ONZH01010469.1, read as the reverse complement.
AGTATGGCTTTAATTCCAAAGGGACTCATCGACTGCAATCAGATTGTTGGGGGACCTGTTATATTGTAACACATTGTGCAAATGAAACAAATTCTTTAAATTGAAACTATCCAAAGAAAGTCCCTTGAGTTTATATTACCATGAAAACATTGGCTTAACATTACAAACAGTGGTGTACCTTCAATGGAGGCAAACCACGCAACCATTATGGGGCTCGGAGGATTGGTGCTGGACTCCTCCTCTTCCTGATGTGAAACACTGTATTTTCATGTAGAAACCACTAGAGGGAGCTCAGTTCAAACAGATGATTACAGCTTCTAATTCATTAAATTGTAACTGCATTAATTCCCAAGCACTGAGCTCCCCCTAGTGGTGGCTGCAGGCAGTCTGTTTTGTATTAGATGGGAAAAAGGACATTTTCAGTGCATTGTGCATGTGTGCATTTATTCATAATGAGCACCATATTTAAGAACAAAAATATTTATATAGCTATTTAAAAAGCTGCCTGAAGCATTTTAGCACCGTGGATGCCTCCTTACATTCCATATTTAAAGGGAATCTATCACAAAAACATGTTCTATATTTTATTTATGCTAAAAAAAAATCTATTATATATTTGTAAGAAATAATAAATAAATAAAACTTCCAATGTGTGAAATATTATAAATAAATATTAGATTTTACCATATTTACCATCTTTGGTCACCAGGGGGAGTTCTGCTGGCCAAATGAGGCTTTGAGCAACCTGTAAGTAGGCATGCTGCAAAAAAGTGGGTGGTACCAATGACATCACCAATTCACACCTTCAGCGGTGACATCACTGCTTCAGCAAGATAAGATGAGACAATGGCTTTGTTACAAAAAGATCTCTGCTCCTCAGGCTCCTCCCCCACTGGTCACACGGCCGATTACATCACTAAGGTCCTACAGCCCCAAGAACCTCCATCTACTCTGTTTCTGAGTCCTGGGCCACTCACCCCAGCAGTACACTCAGCAAAAATTGTCTGCACTGCTGGGGTGAGCTGCCATAGAATTTAGAACAGGCAGCCTAATGAAGACAAGGACGCTACTGCAGGAGTGAGGAGCAGGCACAGTGGGCTTCCCCCAGCAGCAAGGAGGGAGGACCTGGCTGTGTGTTACTGGTGTCATCACAGAGGCGGGCTCACGTCTTCCATTCATTCTCTATAGGGTCAGCAGCGACTGAGGAAACCTATGTACATGCCTGCCGTAAGTGAGGTGCCATTGTATTGTAAACCCAGACTGTCACACTTTACTTCCAACATGGCAGCCCCCATGTAAGGCAAGAAAACTGAATAAAAAAAAAAACATTTACACAATTTGAAAAATACATTATGTTAAAACCTGCTTTTGTCATGTTGTAAAACATATCAAAAAATTTTTCTTCGCGATAGTGTCCCTTTAAATGCTTTTTATATATATTGTTTTGCAGGTGTTAAGAAACAAATCTTGACGAGGTTCAATTACAAAACTAGTGGTGTTCTCATCCTCATTATTGTTCTCCTTTGCTGTGCTCTTGGATGTATGGGTAGGACACATATACATTATTTTTTATATATCTATTGAATACTCAGTTTTTCTGATATCTAAGTTGCAGGCTGACCAATACTAAAAGAGCGACAAATAAAACTAGAATTAATTAACAATGAAAAGCATGGTGGCAATAACAGAGTCATAGCTGGATCATAGTTCTGACTGGGCTGTTATCTTGTAGGTTTAAAATTCAATCACAAGGTTTATAATTAAAACCAGAACGAGAAAGGTGTTTGCCTTGATGCATCAAAACAACAAGAAATGCACATAATGAGGACATAGTCCACTTTACTCATCACTACCCACTAGATAGTGTCCATCTTTAAAGAGGTGTCAGACCCCAGACCAAAATTGATTAAGACAGGATTGTGTTTAAACAAAGCAAGAAACCCTTTTAACTTGTCATCGCCACTATGTTCAGATGAATCGTTCTTACTGCTTCTGGGATATTGTAAAAAAAAATCTCAAATTTGTTTGAATTAAAAATGACCAGAAGATTTAAGAACAGAAATGAAAGGAATCTTGAATTTCTTGAAAACCTAGTAATGACCAAAGAACTGGAGAACAGACTTGTAGAAACTAATAGGAATCCAGATCATGTGAAACTTGTGATGACAGGTAATTTGGTTTATTTATTATTACCGGGAGAAGTCCAATGCACTTGTATGGGAGCGATCCTTCCCATTGAAATGAATGGGGCAGTTAGGTGTACTGTATTTACACCTACTCACCGCTACCCATGTTAGGGCTAGCATGTAAACAATGAAGAGGAGGCAGCGCTGGTACGGTGCACGCCTCCTCTTCAAACAGCTGATCAGCTGGGGTGTCAGGTGTCGGATCCCTGCCGATCTGATATTTTCTGAGGATAGGTCATCAATAAATATAACGTAGAGAACCCCTTTAAAAGAATCTCTTGTGTCTTAACCATGTCACTTCAAATTCATTGAAAAACGACAAAGGTGCAAAGAGTTTTTAAATTGTATGTCAACCTTGTTTAAAAGATAAGCAATTCCATTAGGCCTTGATTCTCAAATTGGGGTAAATAACCTGTCTTGTTCTACTGTTATTAGGGTGTCCACATTGACATTGAATAACTTATTTTATATATTCAGTTAGTGTTACTGTACAGTATGTCTGTCAGACAGTTGGCAGAATCCTCCAAAGGAATGGTCAGTGGCAAACATGTTTCTTTATCTGGTAGAAGTAGCAGAAGAAGAAAGGGGCCTGGTAGCAGCAGCCACAGAAACAGGTCAGAGCTGCCAGTGTCATCCAACAGTTGTGTTTTGATGACCAATCCTGCAGTTCTGGAATGGTTGACTTTGTCTTCAACATCATCTCAACTGACATCAGACACCCACAGCCAGGAGTCAGTGGGTTCCTCTGACACCACATTTAGTTGTATGGCCCAGGAACAAGCTTTGTGCCCTCTGATCTGAACCTGCCCCTTTCCTTTGCTGCTCCTTCTGCCAGTCAAGTAATGTATGCCACCGGCTCTGCTCCGCTTTTCAGCAAGGACAAGCTTACTGAGGACAGTCAGCAGCTACTAGCCAGCCGAGATTTGGAGGAGAGTAGAGATGAGCGAATCTTCAAAAATTCGCTTCGGCGAATAATCAACGAATTTATAACAAGATTAGTTCTTAATACAAATTTATTCGGTCATAGTTGCGTTAAAAATAATCGTTGTTCTGCGAACATTTCTGCACAAATTACGAAAATACAGTCTAAGCGTTGTTAAAAGTACGCTACTGAACTGAACGTAAGCATTAGCATACAAAGTGTATACAAATCCTTAGTGTACTATTGACTCGCGATTGCGTCATATGCACGCACGTACGCCGCGGTGTACAGTCCTCAGAGACAGTCCATATGAGCTAGAAAAGTAAGGTGCTAGCTATCCGGCTACAGTAAGTGCATAATTTACCAAGCACCATACAATAAGTGCATAATAGGACACATTGCAGTACCTGAAAAAGAATACACACAATGGGCTAAAGTGCTTAAACGTTGTTGAACCTGTAAAAACATTATTGCTAAAATACTGCAAAGACATAATTATGCAAACATTTCAGTGTAATCAATTTCAGATTTTCAAGCATAATAGGCTCAGATATATGTTTGAGTCTCTCCTCATGGCTGCTTGGCATAAACCACTGGAACACATAGTACAAAATTTAATTGTAATCCACGTGAGTTAATTTTGTAATCCAAACAGGTAAGGTATAATCCACATGGATAATATAAAATTGCAGCAAATAGAGAAGTGAGGGGAACGCTTTGGCGCAACTGGGAATTTTCTGCAGAATGGGGGGGGGGGAGTCCCGACAAGCTATGTCCATCTGGGTGAGAGTCAAACAGGGGGCAATAAAAACAAGATAATTTAAAAACAAGTGGCAACTAGCTCTCACCTGTCAGGTGCAGTCCATGTTGTGGCTCCCATAGGTCCAAGCTGGCTGCCGTGGTTGAGCTCCACTGCCCTCTGCTGCTATAATTCGGACTTGACCGTGTGGTGGTCACACTCGTGAGCGGTGCTGCCACTTGAGCCTTCACCTTTCTGGCTTCTCCCGGCTTGACAGCATCGGTAAGGACGTCTGGCTGCAGCGGTTCAGGCAAGACTGCACCCAAGGAAGAACCGCCAGCTCCCCTGGCTGCTGCTGACTTCATTTCCATGGTAGCTGGTACTGGATCACCATGGACTCTAATGTGAAGGATGATGTATTCAGCTGACCCAGGTGAAATCACTGTGGTGGTGGTGGTGGCAATCCAGGGATCAGAGGCTCTGGCTGCGGCTCTGGTTTCTCTCTGAAATGGAGGGTGCCATCTGGTTATTCTTGTAGGCAGCGCACGTGTCCTGCGGCTGCTGAATCATCCGGCCAGGTCTAGGCTGGCAATGCAGGTACAAGGGGCTTTGACAATAACGTTACCCCAGTAGCAAAGGGGCCTTTCAGGGATGCCATGGGGGTATATTCTACCTGATCCCTCACGTATAGGCTGTGACGGGCTTAGGGCAGGTAAGACCGTTTCACAGACCTGCGATCCACAAAGTACTCCTTGCCACTGCCTCGCTCCACTGAAAACCAGAGGATGGTTCCTTTACGCCATTCTAGTGTAGTGTCTCCCAGCCTCGGATGGTCAAGCACTTGGATGACCCAGTCCTCCACCGCTTTTTTATAGTCCCATAGGGTCTGGGCGTGGGTTGTCACTGATGAAGGCACAATGGGATTCTGCCGGATTCTGAGTGGATGCTCCAGCCATCTCCGCCGCACCAGCCGGCACGGTGGACACCTCCGGTGCCCGTTTGATTCTCGGGATCACTTCTGCCACTCTGATCTCCTCAGGCCTCTGGGAGGAGTCTTCACTCCCTATACTTGCAAATAGTTAGTTCCAGGTGGGCCGGGCAGTTTTTTTCCCCTTCTGAGGGGGGTGTATCTTCACTTTCCCGCTCTTGAGGGGGCGCATCATCATTTTCCCGCTTCTGGGGGCCAGGGTGCAAGAAGAATGCGTACATAGCGTACGTAGTGTTAGCGTTCAAAATTTTAAGAACATTTAAGAATCGTAAGAAGCTAATCTGAATAAATCCGGATTCGCTTCGGGGTAGGAAATAAGGAGGATTCATAATGAATATATGAAGTGGCGAATAGATTCACTCATCTCTAGAGGAGAGGTCCACTACTTCCTCCTGTAGGCGTGCAAGTAGCGAAGATGAGAGTCACATGGGAGCAGGTGTTCAGAATGGTCAGGGACGTGGCCATAAGACCGGTGAGGGTGACATACTGTAAGTAACGAGTTGACAGTAGTGGATGATGATGTAGCCGATGGCACATGGGAGCCAAGTGAAAAGGGGGCTTTATCATTATCAGGGGGTGAGGGTGGCAGCCCTCCCTTGAGAAAGTGGCAAGGTGGCAGTGTGCAGCTGAGCCAACAGTGTGCAAGCATGGCCATGAGCCAACAGGGTGGTAGCAGTGTGAGATCTGGAGCCAAATGTGCCCAGGGTAAACTGTCTGCTAATCAGGCCTACCTGTCTGGAAACTAGCGGTGCGTGGCTTCATAGAGATAGCGGCAGGCAGTCAGCACGGAGTGGTGTGAGCAAAATTACATATTCACTGGCAACCTCCAGTGACTTGATTTTTCATCAAGTCACTTAAGGACGTCAGGATCTGTGGACAGAAGGTATAGCACTGCCAGGGTGCCAATGTTCGCACCGTGGTTCTGCGTCAACACATGGAGCATCACCATAAAGTCGACTGGGAAAACAGTGGCACTAATGTAGTGGTACAGCCTGATGCATCTCCCAGCGGCCCTCACCATTTCTCCAGCAGTCAAGGTTCAACCACCTCAGCAGAAGGTAGCTGTGTTTTCTTCCCATCATCTACTGGTCCTGATGCTCCTCCTACTCCTCGTCACACGTTTGTCTAGAAATCGATCACCGAGGCAATTGCAAACAAACAACAGTATGCATGCACTCATCCACATTTCTGAGAACTGAAGATTTGTGCTGAGCCAAGGTGGAGAGTCCCAAGCCATCACTACTTCTCTAAAAAAGCTTTACCAGCCCTCCATACGTACTTACATCAGAAGGTGGGCCAGTCCTTCTGTCTGGTACAGTTCATGGCAGCTTCAACCGGTGGAGCTGTAACTACGGTCAAGGACAATATATGCCCTTTACGGCCCACTGGGTAAATGTGGTTCCTGCCTAGGTACATCAGCAACTTGGCCAGGTGATGGCAATGCTGCCTCCGTGTTTTGATGCTGTGATTCTGGCACCAGCATCCTCCTCTGCCTCCTCATCCTCAACCTTGTCCTCAGCCTCCACTGTAGGCACAGTTCGGAATGGTCCTCCAGCATACCACCTATGAAAAGCATGGCGGTGTCACACTGTTCTGCACCTGACCAGCCTGGGCGAATGGAGTCACACCAGGAAGGAACTGGTCCATCTCCTTTATCAAGAAAAAAAACCTGGGTCTTCTTGCCAACTGAAGATCATAACCATGATCACTGATAATGGGAACTATGCCGGCGCTCTGTCAAGGGGGGCAAACCCATGCACCCTACATGATGCTCGTCTTTAATCTGCTTGTAACCCGCTTCCTGAAATTTTTTACCCAACTGCACGATGTCTTGAAAATGGCCAGAAAATTGTGCATGCACTTCAGCCACTCTTACCATGCAAAACACGCCCTACTTGACCTGCAAAGTCAGAATGGTGTTCCCCAACATCTCCTCATATGTGACGTTTTCACATGTTGGAACTACACCCTCCACATGTTGGACCTCCTATATGAGCAGAGGAAGACCGTGAACGTTTTCTTGATGATGCAGGCGGACAGGAGTACTCCCCTGTGTAAAAGTGGCAGCTCATGCGTGATACCTGCTGTTTGCTCAGGCCCTTTGAGGAGGCCACTTTATTTGTCAGTCACTCGGACTCCAGGATGAATTATGTCATTCCTCTCGTTTATGTCCTGGAGCACATGCTGATAAATCTGACTGGCCAATGGACAGGAGACATGGTGCCTACATCTCATGGTCACCTGAGCCCTGTGGTGGCTGAACTAGCGGAAAATGAGGACAAGGAGGAGGACATTGATGCTCAGGAATTGTATACAGAAATAGGTGGTTTATCTACCCAAACGGCAGGAGAGGAACAGGAGGAGAATGAGATGCTGGAGGGTGATGAGGAAGACTAGGCAGATGACCCCGAGAGGCCGTGGCAGTATGCAGTAGACATAGAGGCAGGGAGTCCCTTCTATTCCCTTGCGCGAATGGTCAGATGCATGCTTAGTTGCTTGTGTAGTGACAACCATATTATCACCATTAAGCAGAGGGATGACTACTGGCTCTCCACAATGTTAGACCCTCGCTACTGCTCCAAAATGGGGGCATTTTTTAATCCTTCTGAGAGGGATGATAAACTCAACTACTATCGAGACATCCAATCTTGTCAGTTGGTCAATGCCTATGAGCGCCATCTCCCATCCTCACTAATGTCTGACCGGGGGATTCTCTGCACTGACACTCTACTGCCATGATGGCTAGAGAAGGGAAGGGGTGGGGGCTGAAGCAGCAGTAGCTCCGTGGGGTGGGAGCTGAAGCAGCAGTAGCTCTGTCAGCAGTAACTTGGGTCTTGATTCTCTGATAAGCACGTTTCTTCACCCGCCTACTGAAAAAAACACCCAATAGCACCATAACATGGTGCAGAACCTGAACCTGCAGATGGTGGCAAACTTGTGGGCACCCTGTCACCTCAGATCCAAGATCCCCTGGACAACTGGGCAGCCAATCTCTAATTGTGGTCGCAACTGGCAGAGTTTGCCCCCTGGACAGGCTTTCCTGCCCAGCCAGTAGTGTGGCATCAGAGCGGGTGTTTATTGCAGTGGGAGACATAGTTACCCCAAAGAGAATTCGACTTTCAACACAAAATGTTGAGAGATTAACCTTTATAAAAATGAATCAGGTGTGGATCAGCCAAGATTTCCATACACTAGTGCGAGATACAACAGACTGGATCATCCTGGCAGTAATGTTATGATTGCAGTGTGCTGCCACAACAGAACATTGTGAAATATGTCCAATTACAGTACTTCTGGCCATGTGATTCAGCCACTATTCTATGCTTCAGCCACTATTCTGTTATTGGCCTTGTTGACATCACCATTTATGTTACTGTTCTTCAGATCTGTAAGAAGAACTGAAAAATGGAAAACACTATGGATCTTGTCTTTAGAGCATCCATAAGGCCTCAATCACCTGGTCAGTATTTTGCATCAGATTTTATCATGATTTGGAAGCCAAAAGCGGGAGTGGATCCAAAACACAGAAGATATGCAAATATTTCCATCACATGCCATCTCTGTTTTGGACCCACTCCTGTTTTTACCTTACAAATACTGATCAATTACTGACCAAATGCTGACTGTTTGAAGACGGATGCTCAAAAGGCAGGATCATTTTTTTTTTGTTTATTCTTCTGACCGATCAGAAGAAGGGAAAAAGAAACAGTGGTCAACACAAACTTACACCATGCTCCAAATTATTATGCAAATGATATTTATATCTGATTTTCCTAAATGGTCGGTGCAAATGACAGTCAGTATAATAAAAGTCATCACCCATTAGAGTATACATCGAATTTTATCGAACAAACCTCCCAATGATAACAGTATAATCTTCAAAAATTAAAAAAACTCAAAATTTACTGTTCCGAATTATTATGCACAGTAGAGTTTCTAAACATTTTATAAGTTTTTAAGAACTGAAAATGCTCATTGGTGGAGTTTGCAGCATTAGGAGGTCACATTCACTGAAATAAAAAGCTATTTAAATCCAAAACATCCTAACAGGCCAAGTTACATGTTAGAAACTCTATATACTTTGCATAGGTCATTTTCACACCTTCAGAAACTCTAAAGGGGCCTACCAGCTCTCTCCCCATGATTCCGGCCAAAAACATGACTCCTCCACCTCCTTGCTGACGTCGCAGCCTTGTTGAGACATGGTGGCCATCCACCAACCATCCACTACTCCATCCATCTGGACCATCCAGGGTCGCACGACACTCATCAGTCAACAAGATTAGTCTTCATGTATGTCTGGGCCCACTGCAACCGTTTCTGCTTGTGAGCACTGGTTAGGGGTGGCCAAATAGTAGGTTTATGCACCACAGCAAGCCTTTGAAGGATCCTACATCTTGAGGTTCGAGGGTCTCCAGAGGCACCAGCAGCTTCAAATATCTGTTTGCTGGTTTGTAATGGCTTTTTAGCAGCTGCTCTCTAAATCCGATGAACTTACCTGGCAGAAACCTTCCTCATTCTGCTTTTATCAGCACGAACACGTCTGTGCTCTGAATCAGCCACAAATCGCTTCACAGTACGATGATCACGCTTAAGTTTTCTTGAAATATCTAATGTTTTCATCCCTTGTCCAAGGCATTGCACTATTTGATGCTTTTCGGCAGCAGAGAGATCCTTTTTCTTTCCCATTTTACTTGAAAACAGTGGCCTGCTTAATATTGTGGAACATCCAGTTTTCCTTTAATTGGGCTCACCTGGCAAACTAATTATCACAGGAATCTGAGATTGATTTCAGTGATCCAAAGATCCCTGAGACACAATACCATCAATGAGTTTCATTGAAAAACAAAAAATTTAATCTTTGACACTTAAATCCAATTTGCATAATACTTTGGAACATGGCGTACTGCTGGCACCCTGTGATTGGGCCACTACTTGTATCAGTGGATAATAAAATAGGTTAGCAAAATAGGTTTTCTATCAATCTATGTGGAAGCAGCAGATGGTGTAAAATGAGACAGCTCTTTCCCAGTACAGTAGAATCAGTGGCTAACAGAACAGGTTATCAAGCAATTTATGTGAAAACAGCAGACAGTGTAAATGAGACAGTGGTTTCCCAGTATAGTAGAATAATTGGCTAACAGAACAGGTTATCTAGCAATCTATGTGAAAACAGCAGACTGCGTAAAATGAGACAGCTCTTTCCCACTATACGATAATCTTGGGCCACTGTATGGTTAAATAAATTAGAATTGACATTAACACTGATCTGTAAAGCCGACACTTTACTGACACAAGTTATTTGGTCAGTTAATTCCAGCAGTTACAGTATGGTGAGGCAAAATCAGGAGTCAATCTTACTCTCAGATAAGCTATCATGAAAAGATCTGCACCTGTTCTGTGTTTTTGACCCGTAACTGACCAAATAAGTGATGCGTGAACTAAGCCTAATAGTGACACGCAGTCTTTCTACAGCTAACAGAAGTGATTAAAAAAATAGATGTGTTTGCACTACCACAACATGGCTTAAAAGAAACTTTTGTTTATTGACACTGACTCCATGTTCTTCTGTAGTTCCACTAATGAGTCATTGAGACACAGCTTTTGCAGGGGCGCACAGTGTTTTTTTTTTTTCCTTTCCTAAAGGCTGCTATATGTTTTTCTTTTGGTTTAGCCAGGGATTAGCTACAGGACTGTTGCTGGACTGCACAACGATGCACACGTGTATATGAGACCTACCTGTCATATTGACGCACAGAAATTGTTTCACTACCAGAAAGGACTAGTTACGCATTTTGCTGCAATGCACAATGATGTACACAGAGATGTACTCTCCCTGCAAACCAGGATATAGCAGATTTAACGCTCTTCGTGACAAATTAATTCAGAACAAAGCAAATTTCTAGGAGAAGCGAAGCGTCCAAATCGAATGTTTGTAAAATTCGCTTATTTGTAATAACAAATTAGTTGTGTAAAGGGAAAGGTGGACTTATCTTTCAAGTCCATCGTTAATGTATGTGTAATAAAGTTTTTGGAAAAGAAAAAATATCATTTGACTCCTAAAGTTTTAGACTAAGTGATATTTTTTACTTTGGAGCACTGAATTGATTCTTTCTCTTCCAGCTTATTTTAGAGAACCGAACAAGGATTCTTCGTGTGACCAAATGAAAAAGTTCTGTGTGAATTCCAACAAAAGTCCTGCAGGTAAGAGATCTATTATCGTTATGCGTTAGGCCTCTTTCACAAATCCGTGATCACATCTGTGACAAGATAGTGGGTGGTTAATTGGAAAACATGTCCATGAAGGATCTGTCTTTGGTCCGTGTGTCCATATTACCCCCACCCCCACCCCAGCGTGTCATCTCTAATCCATGTACACTGCTCTGCAATAAATTCACTTCCAAAGCATCTACTACCAAAGGTCAGTGAAAAACAATGACAGAATGCAGATGGCATCCGTTTTGTATTGTTGGTTTTCACAAACCCATGGACTTCAATAGGCATGTTTCATTCGTATCATGGAGCAAAGCAGGGCATGTATCAGTGGTTTTCACAGATGTGTGAATATATACATTAAAATTAATAGGCATGTGTGCTCTCCATGGAGAACATATCCATGATTTATTGATGTGTGAAAGAGGCCTAAATAAGGTATGGGGAGATTCACCCATTGTAGCAGCCAGAGATATTACACAGCCATTCTGGCATTACTCTGAATTACACAGAAAGCGTATTGATTTCAAATTAAAAATATTTGACATTTTTTTATTCTTGCAAATATTGTAATCACTGTATTATGAAAAGTTCTACAACTTTCTAATATACTTTATGCTTTAATCTCAATCTGCACTAAGCTCTTAAAAAATTCCAGAAGGACCAAGTTCCTTAACTATATTGTGCAGTAGAAACCCTCAAGCTAATGTGATATATACCTTCAGATAATTGAGTAAAATTTGTTTAACTTTTGACAAATTTTCCCACCAAGCCAGGAATCCTCAGGTGCCCTAGGATAGATGGGCAAACCATCAGAAGTCCTGAATTCTTGATAGAAAGCTTGTACTGTATATCAGGGGTGTCCAACCTTACAGACATAAAGAGCCATGAAAAAAAAAACATATGACTACCAGGAGCCACAGAGAGGATGAGATTTTACAAAACAACTGCTTTTAAATTAGCAGCATGTGAATTTCCACTACATATTTCACGTTTTACAATGCATTGTTGCCGCAATGCCTCTGTATGCCGCGGTCAGCGTGACCACAGCATATTAGGGGTTAATCTGCCGGCATCGGTGTTATCACTGATTATCACGGTGTTACCCCTGCTGAAGATTGCGGCAGCGGGCGGCAGTTGCACCTTTAAACCTAGGACGAGAATGCTCGTCCTACGGCGTTAAGTAATGCCAGATTAGGACGAGCATTCTCGTCCTAGGTCCTGAAGGTGTTAATGTGTATGGAGAACACATAAAAATGTATTGATTAACCCATAGAGAACCCTGCGATTTTCCATTTTTTGCGTTTTTGTTTTTCACTCCTTGCCTTCCCAGAACCATAACTTTTTTTTAATTTTCCGTTTATATAGCCGTATGAGGGCTTGTTTTTTGCGAGACAAGTTGTTCTTTCTGATGATATAATATAATATTGTATACGATGTAGTGGAGAGCTGGAAAAAATCCCAAATGGGGTAGAATTGGAATAAAAAACACAATTCTGCCACCATTTTATGCTTTATTTTTTTATGACTTTCTCTATGCGGTAAAATTGACCTGTTACCTATATTCCCCAGGTCAGTACAATTAAAGGGGTGGTCCCGCGAAAAATATTCTACAGTTTTCAAACCAGCACTTGGATATGAATACTTTTATAATTGCATGTAATTAAACATTTTGTATAGCTACTGAGTTATTCAATAAAATGTAACTGTTGTGACACTTCATTTCTTATTTCTTTGTCCTGCTCACGGAGATGGCCGCACATACTCAGTTTCATCTTTCAACTGCATCCTGAGCTGTGATAGGGAGAGCTGAGACACGCCTCCTGAGCTATGATAGGGAGAGCTGAGACACGCCTCCTGAGCTATGATAGGGAGAGCTGAGACATGCCTCCTGAGCTGTGATAGGGAGAGCTGAGACACGCCTCCTGAGCTGTGATAGGGAGAGCTGAGACACGCCTCCTTAGCTATGATAGGGAGAGCCGAGACACACCTCCTGAGCTGTTATAGGGAGAGCTGAGACACGCCTCCTGAGCTGTGATAGGGAGAGCTGAGACACGCCCCTTAGCTGCAGCAGAAAAGACACTCCCCTTGAGCTGTTAGTTTCATATAAATCTAGCACAGCAATGAATGAGGAGATCTCTGGATCCATGTGTTGTACAAACTTGGTTCTAGCTTTGTTAGAAAGATATTTTCATGTCATACATTATGTTCATTTTTTACATTATTCATGGGATAACCCCTTTCAAACTATACCACACTTGTATATTTTTTTGTGCTTTAATACTGTAAAAATAAAACCTTTTTAAAAAATTATGTTTGTTTCTTTTTATTGCCATATTGTAACCCCTATATATTTTTGTTATATTTAGCGGTGTGAGGGCAAATATTTTTCCTTGGCCTATTTTGATAGCTGTATTTGCAAGTTGGCACCACCTTTAAAGTGCTGACTTCTGCTGTACACATACCAGGTCGTCAAGAGTTTAAAAATTAAAAGGGTAAATCCTCGTAGAAAGTGGTGGCATATCAATCTGGTTGAGGGGGGTCCAATCTCACAGGTGGCCACCAATCCTGAGGAGGCGGGTGGAGAGGCAAGTGTGTAGACTAATGAAAAATATAAAAAATGTTTTTGATTAAAAACTTGCAGGATGCCAGTTGTGTCCTTATGATTGGATGCCACATGGAGACGACTGTTATTACTATTCAGATGTGACAGGCAGAACATGGAACCAGAGCCGGGATCATTGTGAGATGATGGGAGCTGATCTACTGGTCATAAAGAACCGCGAACAGCAGGTAAGGCGTCTATGTCCATGTATAAGGAGATTAGAAGCGGAGAAGACCAGCCGCAGTCCACTGTGGTATCACATCCAGTTATATCTGTAATGTCAGGATTGTTCTTCATTTATTACAGGACTTTATACAAAGAGATCTCAGACAGCGGATAGAGGAGACATACTGGATAGGACTTCACCGTGATGGAGACGGCTGGAGATGGGTGGATGGAGAACATCATGACAGCAGCTTGTAAGTGACCTCCTGACACCAGCACACACTGATCATTACTGTGCCTGTTGAATCGTCTGTCACTGAAATGCTCTTTTTATATGTTAAAAAAGGAATGAGTTTAATAAAGTTTAATAAAAAGAGTACATTTTCCCTCTCTTTGCCCAGTTTTTTTAATTAAACATTATTTGCATTAATGTATTTTTTAAATGTAGTCCACCATCAAACAAATATATATTTTGTACCCCACCTATAATGCAACATCTAGATTATGATCTGTAAATTAAAAACTAAAATCCATCCAGCAAAAAACAAGCGCTACTGTGACAGAATGCAGCAGCACAAACATGACTATTGTGCAAAAGTTAAAATTTGTCAGTATCGGAAAATTTGTGCCAATCTGTAGAATCAAGTTTTATTTTACGGTAAACTGCGGGAAAAAAATGTGAGGTGTTATTAGTTACTGGTAGCATTCTCTGCGTAAGTGTGTATACAGAAAAATCTGTCAGTCACTGATAGCTGTACACAGGGTGGTGTTATCAGTGATTGATAGCATTCTCTGTGTAAGTGTGTATACATAGATAACTGTCAGTCACTGATCACTGTACACAGGGAGGTGTTATCAGTGATTGATAGCGTTCTCTGTGTAAGTGTGTATACATAGATAACTGTCAGTCACTGATCACTGTACACAGGGAGGTGTTATCAGTGATTGATAGCGTTCTCCGTATTAATGTGTATACAGAAAGAGCTGTCAGTCACTGATAGCTGTACACACAGTGGTGTTATAAGTGATTAATATCATTCCCAGTGTAAGTGTGTATACAGAGTTGTACACAGAGTTGCACATGGGGGAGGTATTATCAGTGATTGATAGTATTCTCTGTGTAAGTGTGTATACAGAGATAGCTGTCAGTCGCTGATAGTTGCACATGGGGGAGGTATTATCAGTGATTGATAGCATTCTATGTGTAAGTGTGTATACAGAGATAGCTGTCAGTAACTAATAGTTGTACATGGGGAGGTGTTATCAGTAGTGATGATCAAAAAAAAAAAAACATGACACAGACACTGAGGGGGGGTTTAACTTACCTTTCCCAGCAGGAAGACGGCGTGCACAGTGATAAGTTTAACCACAGCGCCACCTGCTGGAGGGAGGAGGGAGCTGCTGGGAAAGGTAAGGTGACATATCCGTCATGAACTCCATTGAAAGTCAATGGAGGACGGATCTGTTTACTATTGTGTTACACCGAACGGATCCGTCCCCATTAACTTGCATTGGGGGTCATGACGGATCCGTCTTGGTGCGGGGAGGGGACTCGAGCATGGCGCTCGAATACACTCGGTGTTCGGCCGAACACCGTGTGGACCCGAGCGCTGGCATGCTCGGCCGAACAGCGAGTTCGGCCGAGCATGCTCGCTCATCACTAGTTATCAGTGATTGATAACACTCCCTGTGTAAATGTGCATACAAAGCTAGCTGTCAGTAACTATTAGTTGTACACGGTAAGGTGTTATGAGTGATTGATAGCATTCCCTGTGTAACTGTGTATACAGAGATAGCTGTCAGTCACTGATAGCTGTACACAGGGGAGGTGTTACCAGTTATTGATTGCATTCTCTGTGTAAGTGGTTATACAGAGATAGCTCTCAGTAACTAATAGCTGTACACGTGGAGGTGTTATCAGTGGTTGATAGCATTCTCTGTGTAAGTGTGTATACACAGATAGCTGTCAGTCACTGATAGTTGTACATGGGAAGGTGTTATCAGTGATTGATCGCATTCTCTGTGTATGTTTTTTGTATATAGAGATAGCTGTGAGTCACTGATAGTTATACACAGGGAGGTGTTATCAGTCATTGATAGCATTCCCTGTGTAAATGTATATACAGAGATAGCTGTCAATCTCTGTACACAGGGAGGTGTTATCAGTGATTGATAGCATTCCCTGTGTAAATGTATATACATAGATAGCTGTCAATCACTGTACACAGGGAGGTGTTTTCAGTGATTGATAGCATTCTCTGTGTAAGTGTGTATACAGAGATAGCTGTAAGTGACATTAAAAGTTTTAAGGCGGTATTACACAGCCCGATGTTGCAAACGATTGTCTGGAGGAAAGAGTTCCTTCCTGGCAATCACCTGCTCACTAGCAGAGAAGATCGCTGCTTTTACATGCAGCGATCTCCTCCACAGCATGGGGAGGAGCGGTCTCTATGCCATCACTCATCCCCATGCTGTCTAGTGGTTTGCCGGTGGCAGATAGTGATTGGACACCACGATCTGCCACCTGCAAATGATAATGGCAAAAGATTTAGATTGCCTGATAATCTAGGGTTTGCTCGTTCATTGGGCAATCGGCGGCAGTATTACACTGCCAGGTGAATGCTAATAAACGTTACGACGAACGCTTGTTAGCAATTATCTGTCGAAAAATTGGACAGTGTAATCTAGGCTTTACTGAATCTTTTCCCACAAAACTATATATAAATCTGCTCCTCCTGCTCTATAACATGTTGCCTGCAGACTGTATTGTATTTCATGGTGAAAGATCCTCTTTAATTTTTCTTGTTACTATCAATATTTTTTAAAAAAATACATAAAATCCTGCAGTTTTTGCACTGGCCATTAAAGAAGAACTCCCGCAAAAATTTTTATTCTGTGACCTGTTAGAAAGGTGCATGATATAATCTGTAAAGATTGTCATTTTCTTATCAGAGGCTAAAAATTGAGAGTTTCCACTCTCTTCTTATTGTAGCTGTGTCATGTGACCAACTCCCTGACCTCCAACTGACCCAGAACAGGAAGCCAGTCACTTCTCTATTCATTCCTATGAGACTGAAAGTGAGGCTCCCATAGGAATGCATAGAAAATTAGACTTCCTTTCCACACATAAGGTGCTGTGTGAGTTGGTGGGTCTAATTCCTAGTCACATGACACAGATAAGAAACTTCAGGATGATATAACTCAAAAATTCAGCTACTGGTAAGAAAATGACATTCGCTATAGATTACGTCATGTACATTTCTAGCAGGACATGGAATAAAATTTTAAGTTCTTCTTTAAGCTTAATAATAAATGCCACTTCTTGGTCTGTACAGATCACATTACTGCAGTTATCTCATTATCATCACAGGCAGGATTAGAGTGAAATATATCATCTCTCTATAGATAACACAGATCCACCATTCACAATTAATGATGTGAATGACGGACCTGAGAGAGTAGCTCTACTCACTCAGGTCATAGAGCATGTCTAGAAAACCCTCTCGCAGAAGTCAATGAGGTCCCCTCCTGTTTTTTGTGTCTATGGTCCATGGAGGCTATATCTCTAAATGCTGTTAAAGGGATTGTACCAAGTGATCAGCTAGTAAACCCCTTTAACAGCAGCTCATGCATGATGGTCGACACCATAATCATGTCCAGGATATAGAACTGGAAAAAAATTGGCAATTAGAAAATAAAATTAGATTAGAAGAAGGATATGTGTTGTTATCTGATTTTAACTGGCAGAAAAAAATTTTTGGCGACACATTCCCTTTAAGTGGAACTTGTCAGATTCGGTATGTTGTCCTCTCTGTGAGCGTCGATGGATGCCCATTTCAGTGCTCTGTTACTTATATGTTCCCATGCTGTAGATTGGGAGAGCTAACATCTGATCTGCTGCAGCCAGATGCATGCACTGACACCAGAGAGTCTGATGTATTCCTGAGATGCAGGCTCCCTCACCCTCTAGTCGCCCAGTCGAAGGATTTTTCCCTATTTCTGCGCCTAGAGAGACATCAGTCAGCGGCTGAGTACATCAAACTCCTCTCTGGCAATGTTTGCATTAGACTACGTTCACATCTGTTACAGTATTCTGGTGCTTTCTTCTGACAGAGGAGCAGACGGAATTACTGAATCCGGCGTAGCCAGACACTGTCAGAGCCTGCCGAATCCCCATTCACTGTAATGGAATCCATGTCGGCTTCCTGATGGAAAAATAAAGCTACAGCTATATGCAGCATTTTATTTCTGGCAGAAAGCTAGCAATCTTGCCAGACACCCGACAGATCTTATTATAGTGAATGGGGATCCAGCCGGACGCCGCGATATCCGGCTATACAGTAATTCCGTTCCCCGAACAAACGATAAGAATGCAGATGTGGGCGTGGCCTTACGCTGGAAGGAATAAGGCGTGCTACAGCACATTTGCACCCTGAAATCAGCTTCTGTCACTACTTTATAGGGTAGAAAAGACTGGTAAAAGTTCCTTCACACAAACTATTTTTGCAGCAATTTTAAACACTTAAAAAAAAAAAATGCATGTTTTTTTCCCACAACCGTTTTGGAGAAGAAAAAAAACAGAATATACACTGTTTAAAAGGAGAAAAAAAAAAGAGCCACTAATGTAAAAAAATATACATTTTTCATGTAGTTTATTTTAAAAAATCACTAAAAAAGATACAAAACATCCTGCACAATGTAATAAATGAATATGCGGATGTGCATGGAAACATTTACAAAAGAAAAATCATGAAAAATAAAGCACTAACACAATAGATGCAAACATTATATATGGACTAGGCCCTCACTCTGATGATAAAATCTGAGACTCTCAGCCAATATATTTTGATCAAAACACATCTGTTCCTGCCTACCCAGCGCCAAGGTGGTCTCAGTCAGGCATATACTTTATAATTATACATATTTTGTACTTATTAACCCTTGGACTACCAGCAGTGTACATGTACGACGCTGAAAGCCGGGACAAAAATCGC
The DNA here is from genome assembly GCA_900303285.1 of Rhinella marina. Classification (NCBI taxonomy): domain Eukaryota; kingdom Metazoa; phylum Chordata; class Amphibia; order Anura; family Bufonidae; genus Rhinella; species Rhinella marina. Next base: position 10,940 of record ONZH01010469.1, on the reverse strand, counting down.
TACGCCGCTGTGATCGGGTGGGCGCAGGAGCTGCGCTCGCCCGATCAGCTGCAGGGGTCCAGCAGTGGCTGATAGCCGGACCCCTGCTGTATGAACCGGCATCGGTGAAAACACAGATGCCGTTGCATTAACCCTCGCACTGCCGCGGTCAGTGTCTGTGGTGGGAAGTAGAGGCCATCAGGTCTCCGTGCTACTGTGACGGGGACCCGATGGCAGGGGAGGCAGCCCGATGCCTTCCTTAGGGATCGGGCTGCCTTCTATGGAAGCCTGTGTGTATTACACACTGTGTAATACACTTACAGCCAATGCATTACAATACAGAAGTATTGCAATGCATTGTGCAGGGGATCAGACCCCCAAAAGTTGAAGTCCCAGACTAGGACAAAAAATAAAGTGAAAAAATAAGTTAAAAAAATAAAAGTTTCAAGTTAATAAAAAAACCGTCCTTTTCCCAAAGTAAAGTTTAAAAAAATTTAAAAAATGAGGAAACAAAGAAAAGTAGTCATATTAGGTATTGCCGCGTCTGGATCGACCGACTCTATAAAAATATCACATGATCCACCCCGCCAGGTGAACGTCATAAAAAAGAAATAAAAACTGTGTCAAAAAAGCCATTTTCTGGTCACCTTGCCTCACAAAAAGTGTAATAATATACTATTAAAAAGACATATTTATCCAAAAATGGTACCAATCAAACTGTCATCTCATCCCACAAAAAATTAGACCCTACCTAAGACAATCGGTCAAAAAATAAAAAAAATATGGCTCTCAGGAAATGGCAACACAAAAACAAGATTTTATTCTATTCAAAAAGGTTTTCACTGTGTAAAACTTAACAAAAATAAAAATGATACACATATTGGGTATTGCCGCATCCGTAACAACCTTCTCTGTGAAAATATCACATGATATGCCCCCTCAGGTCAATGCTGTAAAAAAAAATTTTTTTAAACTATGCCAAAACAGCTATTTTCTTTCAACATTCCTCACAAAAAGTGTAATACCAAGTAATCAAAAAGTCTTATGTACCCCAAAATGGTACCAATGAAAATGTCACCTCATCCCGCAAAAAATGAGCCCCCACATAAGACAATCATTTAAAAAATAAAAACCAATGGCACCCGCAAACCAATCCATCAAAATCTGCACTACAAAATCCATATAGTGCTCCTTCTGTTTTGAGTCCTGCCATGTGCCCCCACAGCAGTTTACCACCATATATGCGGTGTTTCCGTATTCAGGAGAAAATGGGTAACACATTATGTGGTGCTTTTTCTCCTGTTACCCCTTGTGAAAATGAAAAATTTGGGGCGAAAACATCATTTTATTGGAAGAAATTAAACTTTTCATTTTCACAGCCAAGTGTTTCCAAATTCCGTAAAACGCTTAGAGGGTCAAAGTGCTCAGTATACCCCTTAATATATTCTTTAAGGGGTGTAGTTTCCAAAATGGGGTCACTTTTTGAGGGTTTCCGCTCCAGGGGTACGTCAGAGTCTCTTAAAATACAAAATGATGCCTAAAAACCATTCTAGCAAAATCTGCCTCCAAAATCTATATGTCGCTCCTTTCCTTCTGACCACTGCCACAAACCCATAGAGCAGTTTACCACCACATATGGGGTATTTCTGTAAACTGCAGAACAATGTATATTGAGGTTTAGTTTGCTGTTAACCCTTGCTGTGTTGCAAGAAAAAAATTATTAACATGAATAATCTACCAAAAAAGTGATTTTTTTAAATTTCACATCCATTTCCTTTAATTCTTGTGGAACACCTCAAGGGTTAACAAAGTTTGTAACATCAGTTTTTTATAATTTGAGGGGTGTAGTTTCTAAAATGGGGTCATTTATAGGTGGTTTCCATTAGGTAAGCCTCCCAAAATCACTTTATAACAGAATTGGTGCTCAAAAAAAGGTTTGGGAAATTCTGTTGAAAATTTGAAAAATTGCTTCTAAACTTCTAAGCCCTCTAACTTCCTAAAAAAATAAAATGACATTTACAAAATGATGCCAACATAAAGTAGACATATGGTGAATGTTAAGTAATACATATTTTATGAGGTATCACTTTCTTTTTTAAAAGCACAGAAATTGAAATTTTGAAAATTGAAACTTTTTCAAAATTGTTTTTAAATTTTGGATTTTTTTTATAAATAAAGGTGAAATATATTGACTCAAATTTATGACTGTCATGAAGTACAATGTGTCACGAGAAAACAGTCTCAGAATGGCCTGGATAAGTAAAAGCGTTCTAAAGTTATTACCACATAAATTGACACATCAGATTTGCAAAAATCAGCCTGGGATTTAAGGTGAAAAGTGGCTCGACACTGAAAGGGTTAAAGACTGCAAAAAAAAAAAAAAAAAGGCCTAAAATACAGCAAACAAACAATACAAAATGCTGGAAGGAGATGTAAATTGTGTATGACCAACTACCTTTAAATACCAACAAAACCACACCATGCAATAATATAGAATTCATATGTAAAATAACATTGATAAAAAAGTGCCATAATGTTATCTGCATTTTTATTTATTTGTTTCCTTTCTTGTCACTCAGGTTCCAGATAATGGCGGTATCATCCGAAGGCTGCGTATTGACTAAATCTGGAATGTATTATCAGGACAGCTGCAATGAAACATATAGATGGATATGTCTAAAGAAAGCTCTGAAGATCGACCTACCGTAAGCTGATTGCATCAGAAGCAGGATTATTTTATGACTTAGTATATTTTCCACCTGTTTTACGCGCTTTTCTTATATCCTTACTATTGCACATAACTAGTAAGAGTTGAAGGGATTGTGCAGCCAGTAATATTGATGGCCTATCCTCAGGATAGCTCATCAATATCTGATTGGTGGGGGTCCAACTCCCAGCAATCCCACTGATCAACTGTTTGAAGAGAAGGCAGTGCTGGTACGAACGATACTTCCTCTTCAATATTACCATGCACATGTTCTCTGAAGTCTCAGTGGTGCAGTGTAATTACAAGTGCTTGTTCCATTCACTTGAATTATACAGCGCCACTGCTGCAAGCGAGACGACGCGCAGCATAACCTTGAAGAGGAAGTAGTGCTTGTATCAGCGCTGCTTAGTTTTCAAACAGCTGATTAGAAGGGGTGTCGAGAGTCGGACCCCCACCGATCAGAGGAGAGGTAATCAATATTACTGGCTGCACAACCCCTTTAAATGGTTTTACAGTCTACAGAGGATAACCATGGTTTATCTTCAGCATAGGCTATTAATATCAGATAAGTGGGTGGTCAACTCATGGCACCCTGCTGATCAACTGTTTGAAGGGGCCATGGTGCTCCTTCCAGCACTGCAAGTTCATCAAAGTTTCTCAGTCTATCTGCCTGCATGGCATCCACCTAGTAGGGGCAGTGCAGAATATCCAAGATTGGGCATAACTATCTGATTGGTGGTAGTCTAATCACCGGGACCCCCACTTACCGATTCCCCACCTGAGTGGAATGGCAGATTGCGCATGAGCGCTATTCCATTCTCTATGGGACTGCCAGCGATAACATTTTTAAACACGGCACAAGCCCTTTAAATCTCCCACAAGTGTCAAAAATTAATACTTGGCCTTTGCAACCAATCACAGTGCTGCTTCCATTTTTTTCAATTTAAAACATGTAAGATGAGCTGTGATTGGTTGCCAAGTACAATGAGGCCTAAAGTAATAGGAATTCTTGGCTTGACTCCATGTCATTTGCTTTGTTTCCATACTCAACCTGTTCATACCAGCCTAAAAAATAAATCCCTAATTGCGTACAAATGGTTTTAATGTTTTTTGTTAATATAGTTGAAGCGGGGATCTGGGTCTCCTTAAAGAGACCAGTCTTGTATGGAGACTTATTGGCAATGCTCCATGGGAAAAGAATATGCAAAGAGATCTTGAGATCTCACCATCTTTTAGAAGTGGTTCCCTGTGAGTCTAAATCCAACTTTTTAACAAATCTTGGGATATAACACGGGAATATGAGTTTAATATATTAAGTCTAAATCGGTCTCTTTAGGAAGACCCGGCACCTCTCCTAAGCTGCATCCAAAGCCTTGTGCTCAGCCAGCCAGCATCTTACTCCACACTGATGAGGGGCAAGCACCCCAAAATAGATGTCTATGGATGGATACTTGGTTTGGCTTTATTCCCATGTCATATCCTAAGGCTTGTTAAAAAGTTGGATTTTGACTCATAGGGACCCGGGAGCCGCTTTCAAGAGGTTGCGCTATTGAGGTGGTTCTCTTTCTTTGGGAGATACCTGTTTGAATATTAATACAGGAAGACCCAAGTAAACGTGACTTAGAACAATATAAAACACACTGTACTTAGATCCTGTAAGTTGTGAGGTGCAGCCTCCATTGATCAGACTTTTCCCACGGATGCTCGATCAGATTGAGATTTAGGGAATTTGGAAGCTACACCTTGAAGTTTTTGTTATCTGAACAATATTTCGCAGCAGTAACTACTGTATTTTTTCGCTTTATAATATGAACCTCATCATAAGAAACACTTAGGGCCAGTTCACATGGCTGATTTTAAAAAACACGCTTAACCTTTTCACTACCAGCGCTGTACATGTCCGACACTGGAGTGATTTTTAAACATGGCGCCCACTAGTGCATGCAGCAGGTGCCATGGCCAGCGGGTCTCTGCTATATCAAACAGCAGAGGCCCACGCCTAATTACCACAACAGGCAATTATGCTGATTGCGGTCATTAAAGCCTTTAGATGCCATGATCATGAGTGATCGTGGCATCTAAACAGTGAAAAACTGAAAAAAGTGAGAGCTTTCGAGTTATTACTGGCATTCCCGTGCGGCCAATGGGGATGCCGGCAATTCACTTTAATAGCGTATTAGAACTGCAATGGCCAGCAGGTGGCAGGACAACATAAGAAATCAGCAATTTACTTATTATCATGCTCCTGTATGAGTGTGGTAATATTGAAACAAAAAAATAGTGAATGTTGTAGCCTCCTATACTGGCTACAAAAACATGAAAAAAGTTTTTAAAAAATAAAATATATATATATATATATATATATATATATATATATATATATATATATATTAGAGATGAGCAAACGTGCTCGTAACGAGCACTGTACCGCTCGGCTCCCCTGCGCTCGCATGGGCGCAGGCAGCCGCTTCCGTCGGGTGAGGAGGACAGAAGCAGCTGCCTGCGCCCATGCGAGCGCAGGGGAGCCGAGCGGTACAGTGCTCGTTACGAGCACGTTCGCTCATCTCTAATATATATTACAAAATATAGAAAAAATGAAATCATCTCCTTTTCCTTAAAATAAAAAAAATACATAAATAAAAAAAAAGTAAATATATATATATATATATAATATAAAAATCATGGTCATCAATGCATCCAAAAATGCCTGTACTATTAAAATATAAAAATATTTTTGCAATATGGCAAATGGGGTAAAGGAAAAAAGTGTCAAAATGGCCGATTCATAATTTTTTCATTGTTTATCTTACCCCAAAAAATGTAATAAATAATAAAAAAAGTTATGGTGGTCAGAATATTTTTTTTACAGTATTTAGACATATAAAACCTATACATATGTGATATTGTTGTAATTGTACTGACTGAAAATGAAGGGCATAGGTCAGTTTTGCCACAAAGGGAACAAAACCAGTAAAACGGTGGAGGAATTGCGTTTTTTCACAATTCCACCCCATTTAGAATTTTTTTTCTCCACTACATTGTATGCCATATTAAATGGTGGCATTAGAAAGTATAACTTGTTCCACAAAAAAAAGCCCTTATATGGATATGTGAACGGAAAAATAAAAAGGTTATAGCTTCTGGGAGATAGGAAAGAAAAATGAAAACGCAAAAATGAAAAAGGTTAAAAAATCAATGTGGAGTACGTGTGGGGGGGTTTTCAGCGCAAACAAAATGTGCATTTTCTGCTTGAGGTTTTTGAAGCAGATCTGCACCCAAAAAGCACATAATTGCACAAAGAAACGCATTGACTTGAGATGTTGAATTAGGTGTTTGAGGGATTTTTTGAGCTGATTTTGGAGCGTTTCAGCCTCAAAGAAAAGAAAACCTCGGGAGAAAAATAAGAAAAATAGCTCAGATCAGATGCCCAATCTTTATCAGATCTCAGATTAGACCTTTCTAAGAGGTGAGCTCTTCTATGGTGGGTACCACTCCCCCAAATTTCATCAAGAAATGTAAGGCTTGCAGCAGAACATTGCCTAGAGCATCACACTGCCTCCGCCGGCTTATCTTCTTTCCATAGTGCATCCTGGTGCCATCTCTTCCCCCAGGTAAATGATGCACCTGATGTCAAAGAAAACATGATTCATCAGGCCAGGCTGTCTTCTTCCAGTGCTCCAAGGCCGAACTGTAATGCTTACATGCCCACTGTAGGTGATTTTGTGGTTGGATACAAGTCAGGTGTTGGACCGGCTGTCCTTTCATGGACCACTGTAAGAGGGAGCCACCTTCTGCATACCAGGAATCCTACACAACCGGATATTTTGGAGATGCTTTGATCCAGCCACTTAGTAATTATAGTTTTGCTACTACCAAAATTGCTCTTAGATGATCCTCCCACCTGCCTATTTTTTATGCTTTCAAAACATTTGCCTAATCTCTTAAAGACCAGGCTAATTTAAGTTTTTGTTCTTTACATTTTTTCTACGGGAGGTAAAACCTGCCCAAATTAAAATGAAATTGAAAAACCTAAAATTATAATTAAATAACCTTTTAACATTTTCATTTCATCTAGTGCAGAGGTGCACAACGTTTTCTGGTTGGGGGCCACATTGTCAGACTGAACCAACAGCAAGGGCCGAAAATAAAATTTGAAGGGGTGTTAACAACTGAAATAGTGTAATTTATGGTGTACATACAGTACATACGATAAATTTCTGGTTATACCTTCAGGATTCCCATCTAATGGTAGAATACATGAAAAATACATTTGAGCAGCCACAAGACACAGACTTACATGTCTGTCTCTAGATGGTTGGGGGCCGCATAAAATGATATTGAGGGCCGCATGTGGTTGTCTGCAAAATGCATGCCAAAATTAAAAAGAAAATTCAATTCCTCCATTTGAATTTTCTTTTCCACCTCCAGCATAGGTTGTACGTGCCAAAAATAGATGTAAAAATAAATAGCTTTTTTCCTTTTAAATTTCCACTGTGTCAATTAATTATCATCTCCACTCTGTGGGATAATCATGTCAATATCATTTACACGAACGTATTTTCTTTCCGTGTCCATTCCGGGTTTTTTTTGGCAGCAAATATGGCAGAGCTGTACTTTACCTAGAATGGAGCTTTCCATTCCATTCTAGCCCCTTCTGGAGAGAAGTGGACTAGTCCTACTTCCTGTAGGAAGGGTGGGGACCAGTTAGAACCAGTCTAGTTTACCGCCTGCTAAGGGAAGGTGTGCAGGGGCATGTCTCTGCTGGACATGCCCATTGCAGCCAGAGCACCTTCAGCTCTAATGGGCAGGGAGGCAGAAGTCTAAAGCCTCAGGAGCCAGAAGTAAAGTGTCCCTGGCATAACTTCAGTCCGACTACAGTGGGAAGTGCAACATCCAGGAGAAATAAAAGTTCTACAGTCAGCTTGTCAGCACAGCTAAGAACAACTGCGATGTAGCAGAGTTGTGTTTGCCTGCTAGTTATATGCTAAAGCCTGCTGGGACCAAGAAAAGCTTCAAAATTGTTTGGATGCAAGTCTACCCAATTAAAGGTGTGTTGAATTTCATCTCAAGGTCTGGACTCGTTTATTCTTCAAATCCCTCAATTATTCCCCCTGTTTATTGCTTCAGAGCCAAAGCCTGGGGTCCAGCCATATCCAGGTAGGAGCACCGTGACACACTACAGCCCCATTCACACTTACAGTGGAGTCCTGACATTTTCTGGAGTTTACCCAGAGTGACTGTATGTGTGAATGCACACATCTGCAATATCAGTCCCGGACTTTACCCAGACTTTTTCTCCCCAGAGCCCTAATACTAATTCCGGGATATGCCCGAGTGAGCTCATGTGTGAAAACAGCAGTAAATGTTCCAGAAAATCACAATGGCCATGCCTAAAGTTCCCGCCCCTTGCCTAGGGACCTGGAACATTTCCTCTGTAATGAGAATGCACCCGACATGGACCATCTCTGAGGTGATAGCTACATGTGTGAAAGGCCAACTCTGGTAAATCTCTGGATCCTGATAATCTGGAAATATTCCGGAGTTTAGGTGTGAAAACAGCATAAGGGCTCATGCACCGGCCGTGCGGAGCCCTTTAATGGGTCCGCAATCCGGTAGATGCCGAGCAGAATCACGGTTTGGAACAACGGTGTTCTTCCGTGGTGTCTCTGGCCATCCCATGGTTGCAGCCAAGTTTGCAAAGTAGCGGTGATCCCATAGAAATGAATAGGATTGCTTGACCCATTGCAAGAAATCTAAGACTGCTAGATTTCTTTCTATGGGATCACTGTCCCCTCTTTCATGTCCCTCACTGACTGCCCTCCATACTGTCCCCTCTCATATACAGTACAGACCAAAAGTTTGGACACACCTTCTCATTCAAAGAGTTTTCTGTATTTTCATGACTATAAAAATTGTAGATTCACACTGAAGGCATCAAAACTATGAATTAACACATGTGGAATTATATACTTAACAAAAAAGTGTGAAACTATTGAAAATATGTCTTATATTCTAGGTTCTTCAAAGTAGCCACCTTTTGCTTTGATTACTGCTTTGCACACTCTTGGCATTCTCTTGATGAGCTTCAAGAGGTAGTCACCTGAAATGGTATTCCAACAGTCTTGTAGGAGTTCCCAGAGATGCTTAGGACTTGTTGGCCCTTTTGCCTTCACTCTGTGGTCCAGCTCACCCCAAACCATCTGGATTGGGTTCAGGTCTGGTGACTGTGGAGGCCAGGTCATCTAGCGTAGCACCCCATCACTCTCCTTCTTGGCCAAATATCCCTTACACAGCCTGGAGGTGTGTTTGGGGTCATTGTCCTGTTGATAAATAAATGATGGTCCAACTAAACGCAAACCGGATGGAATAGCATGCCGCTGCAAGATGCTGTGGTAGCCATGCTTGTTCAGTATGCCTTCAATTTTGAATAAATCCCCAACAGTGTCACCAGCAAAGCACCCCCACACCATCACACCTCCTCCTCCATGCTTCACGGTGGGAACCAGGCATGTAGAGTCCATCCGTTCACCTTTTCTGCGTCACACAAAGACACGGTGGTTGAACCAAAGATCTCAAATTTGGACTCATCAGACCAAAGCACAGATTTCCACTGGTCTAATGTCCATTCCTTGTGTTCTTTAGCCCAAACAAGTCTCTTCTGCCTGTTGCCTGTCCTTAGCAGTGGTTTCCTAGCAGCTATTTTACCATGAAGGCTTGCTGCACACAGTCTCCTCTTAACAGTTGTTGTAGAGATGTGTCTGCTGCTAGACCTCTGTGTGGCATTGACCTGGTCTCTAATCTGAGCTGCTGTTAACCTGCGATTTCTGAGGCTGGTGACTCGGATGTACTTATCCTCCGCAGCAGAGGTGACTCTTGGTCTTCCTTTCCTGGGGCGGTCCTCATGTGAGCCAGTTTCTTTGTAGCGCTTGATGGTTTTTGCGACTGTGCTTGGGGACACTTTCAAAGTTTTCCCAATTTTTCGGACTGACTGACCTTCATTTCTTAAAGTAATGATGGCCACTCGTTTTTCTTTACTTAGCTGCTTTTTTCTTGCTATAATACAAATTCTAACAGTCTATTCAGTAGGACTATCAGCTGTGTATCCACCTGACTTCTGCCCAACACAACTCATGGTCCCAACCCCATTTATAAGGCAAGAAATTCCACTTATTAAACCTGACAGGGCACACCTGTGAAGTGAAAACCATTTCAGGTGACTACCTCTTGAAGCTCATCAAGAGAATGCCAAGAGTGTGCAAAGCAGTAATCAAAGCAAAAGGTGGCTACTTTAAAGAACCTAGAATATAAGACATATTTTCAGTTGTTTCACACTTTTTTGTTAAGTATATAATTCCACATGTGTTAATTCATAGTTTTGATGCCTTCAGTGTGAATCTACAATTTTCATAGTAATGAAAATACAGAAAACTCTTTGAATGAGAAGGTGTGTCCAAACTTTTGGTCTGTACTGTACCTCACAGACTGCCCTCCATACCATCACCTCTCATATACTTCACAGACTGCCCTCCATATCATCCTCTCATATCTCTCTGACTGTCCTTCATACTGTCCCCTCTGTCATATCCCTCAGACTGCCATCCATACTTTCCTCTCTCTCATTTCCCTCACAGACTTGCTCCTACATCATCTCTCCCTCATAAACCACCTCATACCCCATCTTGCTCACATGACCCTCTATGCCTCCTCTCCCTCAGAGTGCACTCGATGCTCCTTTTCCTCACAGACGACCCTCATTGCTCCGCCATGTACGCCCTCCCTCACAGACAGTGTCTGTATCCTCTGTTCCCTGTTTTCCCTAACAGACTGCCATTGTCTCTCTCTTTTACTGCTGCCAATTTCCCCCTCACTTACTGTCCTTCATGCTCACTTTATCATATAGACTGTGCTCTATTTTCTGTTCTCCCTTACTTACTATGTGCCAGTAAGAAATGCCCCCATAGATGTCCCCACAGTGCCCCCCAATAATGTGCCAGTAAGAAGTGCCCCCATAGATGTCCCTACAGTGCCCCCAATAAGTGTGCCAGTAAGAAATGCCCCCCATAGATGTCCCTACAGTGCCCCCAATAATATGCCAGTAAGAAATGCCCCCATAGATGATGTCCCACAGTGCCCCCAATAAATGTGCCAGTAAGCGTGCTCCCATAGATGTCCCCAAGTGCCCCCAATAATTTGCCAGTAAGAAGTGCCCCATAGATGTCCCCACAGTGCCCCCATTAATGTGCCAGTAAGAAAT
>ONZH01010468.1:0-20129 GCA_900303285.1 Rhinella marina | reverse complement strand
CTGTGCCCCATCAGACCTCAGATCAGCCCACCGTGCCCCCATCAGACCTCAGATCAGCCCATTGTGCCCCCCATCAGACCTCAGATCAGCCCATTGTGCCCCCATCAGAATAAAATAAAAAATTCTCTTACCTCTCCTGCGCCGTGGCTCCGCTCCGGGTGCGGCGCTCCTCTGCCCAGCGTGCAGCGTGCAGCGTCAGGTCAGAGTGCGTGCAATACGTCCTGACGCTGTATGCGGTCAGGACAGTGCAGTGCGGGCAGAGAAGATAGAGGAGCGCTGGACCCGGAGCGGAGCCGCGGCGCAGGAGAGGTAAAAGAGTTTTTTTATTTTATCCACCAGGAAAAGACAGAAGTGTGGCAGGGGCCGGATAAATGGCTTCAGGGGGCCGCAGGCAGCCTGCGGGCCGTAGTTTGGGGACCCCTGCATTAAGATATGGCCACATGGTCAGGTTTTCTGCACACAGTTTTGGAAGTCAAAATCATAAGTGGATCATAAAAGGAGAGAAAGTATAAAGGACAGATACAGTTTAGAAGGGTGATGGGATCAACTAAGCTGGGGCCACCACTTCTCCATGGGACTACAGCAGCTACAGGGGCTCCTGCTATGGTATGTACAGAAGAAATCCTCAAATTGAGCTTAACCATGAGTGAATCTCTTCTTGGTTTGCAGAGAGATGTCCATTCTAATGACTAGTCAAGGGTTGACCATACATAGGTCATGATCACTGACAACAGTGGAAAGCATAGACTTAGACGACAAATCAGTGGAAGCCATAGATTTGGATGACATCAAGGGAAATCATAAACTATGACAACATATCAGTGGAGGCTGTAGACATGTAGACATGGACAACATACTGTATCAATGGAAACCATAGAAAAGAGCTGGATATCAGTGGAAGTCCACCAATAGAAATAGACCATAGACATGGACAATGTAAGCTGGAGGTCTTGAGGGTCTTCATGTGTAGGTTCCTTTAAGAAAGCGCACTTTTGGGTTCATCGTAAGTGTCTAGTCTTCTGTGATGTGGTCATCTGTTTTAGGTTCTCCTTGGCTACTCATTTTTTCCACATTGTCCCCATGGTTACATTACAAACCTAGGTGGCCAAGGTGCCTGCTCTTTGTCTGGGATCTCGAATGTTTAGCTAGATTTTGCATCATCTCTACGTGAGCCAGAAATTTGTTTGTCTTATTGAGGTGAAATAATTGAGGGATCACCTCGGTGCTGTTTTTACAGAACCTCCGCCATATCTAAGTAAGAACAGTAAGAAGATATGTGCAGGAGCCACAGAGCCACCCTACAAAAGATACATAGGGGGGCTCAAGATGATATGATGATTAGAGATGAGCGAGTAGTGAAATATTCGAAAGTTCGAAATTCGATTCGAATAGACCCGCGAAATTCGACTATTCGACCGAATATCGAATCCCATTAAAGTCTATGGGAAAAAAATGCTCGCCACTTGGAAATCTCAATTCGACCACTTGGAGGTCACCAAGTCCACCCTGAAACCTCAGAAAAGGATGCCAACACTGCTGGAATGCAACTGGGACAGCAGGGGAAGCATGTCTGGGTGCATATAACGCGCCCAAGTCGCACTATTACGCCACTATCACAGCCTCTCAACAATACACTCCAAAGACAATATAATCTCTCTGTAAAGTGAGACCATACAAGGAAACCTTCTTTCCTCTACATTGCCATGGACCCAAGCCAAACTAGACAAAAAGAAGATGAAATTCATGCACCCTTAAAACACGTTGCTAGACAAACAGATGCATAGGCAAGGGGGAAAGCAATAGACCCCACCCTAATTGTCATTGTGTGTGTGTGTGAGATGTGGTCAGACATGTCTTCTTTAAAATGTAAAAACAACTCAAACACATGCAGAAGCCTTAAAATGCCCAAATTGTTGGCGCTTGAGATGTCAGTGACCCGACCTGGCCCAGTGTCATGTCTAGCAGGTAAAGCAGGGGTTGAGGGATCGTTAGACCCCAAAAGGCAGGGAGGCCGTGGCAGGCCAGAGGCTCATGGAAAATTTTGTGGAGGCCCAAGAGGTGAGACCTGTTAAAAATTTTGAGGGCCCAAGAGGTGAGACCTGTTAAAATTTTGTGGAGGCCCAAGAGTGAGACCTATTAAAGGAGGTGAGGACCTTTGATAAAATTTTTGTGGAGGCCCAAGAGGTGAGACCTGTTAAAAATTTTGTGGAGGCCCAAAGAGGAGGTGAGACCTCTTAAAAATTATTGTGGAGGCCCAAGAGGTGAGACCTCTTAAACATTTTGTGGAGGCCCCAAGAGGTGAGACCTCTTAAACATTTTGTGGAGGCCAAGAGGTGAGACCTCTTAAAATTAGTGGAGCCCAAGAGGTGAGACGCTCTTACAAATTATGTGGAGGCCCAAGAGGTGAGACCTCTTAAACATTTGTGGAGGCCCAAGAAGGTGAGACCTCTTAAAAATTATGTGGAGCCCAAGAGGTGAGACCTCTTACAAATTATGTGGAGGCCAAGAGGTGAGACGTCTTAAAAATGTGTGGAGGCAAGAGGTGAGACCTCTTAAAATTATGTGGAGGCCCAAGAGGTGAGACCTCTTAAACATTTGTGGAGGCCCAAGAGGTGAGACCTCTTAAACATTTTGTGGAGGCCCAAAGGTGAGACCTCTAAACATTTTTGTGGAGGCCCAAGAGGTGAGACCTCTTAAACATTTTGTGGAGGCCCAAGAGGTGAGACCTCTTAAACATTTTGTGGAGGCCCAAGAGGTGAGCCATAAAACATATAAATTTTTCTTATTTACGGAGCAATTCTACGGCGGTTAAGGAGGAGGAGGAGGTGGAGGAGGAAATGGCACTTTCATACAGATGGCACTTCACTTTTGGCTGCTTTCCACTGTTGGAGAAGCAAAGTCCGGGTCAATCACTTGCTGTTCATTTTGATTAGCGTCAGCCTGTCGGCACTGTCGGTTGACAGGCGGCTGCGCTTATCGGTTATAATGCCCCCGGCTGCTCTGAACACCCTTTCTGATAGCACGCTGGCGGCAGGGCAGGCAAGCACCTCCAAGGCGTACAGGGACAGTTCCAGCCACGTGTCTAACTTGGAGACCCAGTAAGTGTAGGACGCCGAGGGATCGGGGAGGACAGGGGTACGGTCTGCCAGGTACTCCCGTAACATCCGCCGATACTTGTCCCTCCTGCTGATAGCGGGCCCCGCAGTGATGGAAGTTGCACGAGGGGGTGCCATGAACGTGTCCCACACCTTGGAGAGTGTTCCCCTGGTGGCTGTGGGCCTGATTGATGTTGTGGGACTCTGGGAGACCCTCTCCTCTCTGCCGCCAGCGATGGTGGGTGGGAAAATCTCCATCATGTTCTGCACGAGTTCCCTCTGGTATTCCAGCAATCGATTCGTCCTCTCCTCTACCGGAATAAAAGAGGAGACGTTATCTTTATACCGGGGGTCCAGGAGTGCGAAGACCCAGTACAGTTTGTTCTCCACTATCCGGACAACACGTGTGTCCCGGGAAAAGCAGCCCAGCATGAAGTCAGCCATGTGTGCCAGACTCTGAATAGGCATGACGTCACTGCCCCCTCCAGAAGGATCACTTGCCATTTCCTCCTCTTCCTCTTCCGCCTCCTCTCCGCCCCATCCGCGCTGAACCAATGGGACGCACACAGCCTGACTGCTACCCTCGCCGCCAGCATCCTCCTCCTCTTCCACAGCCACCTCCACGTCGTCCTCCTCCTCATCCTCCTCCTCCTCCTGCAACTGCCACCGTGAAGCAGACAAAAGTGTGGTCTGACTGTGTAGCTCCGTTGCGTCTCCTCCTACCCCCGTCTCCTCTGCGTGCAATGCGTTCTCCCTTATTGCGATGAGCGATTCTTTAAGGACGCATAGGAGCGGGATGGTTACGCTCACTATAGCGTCCTCGCTGCTGACCTTCTTGGTGGACTCCTCAAAGATACGCAGTACATCGCATATGTCTGCCATCCATGGCCACTCGTGGTTGGCAAACTGAGGGAGCTGAGTTGGAGGCACGCGTGGATTCATAATCTGGTACTCCATCAATGCTCTCTGCTGCTCACACACCCTGGCCAACATGGAATAGGTGGAATTCCAGCGAGTCGGCAGGTCGCACAACAGCCGATGTTCAGGCAAATGGAGGCGTTGCTGGAGTTTTTTTAAGCTAGCAGCAGCTACAGTTGACTTACGAAAGTGAGCGCACAAGCGCCGCACTTTCACCAGTAGCTCTGCCAGGTTTGGGGTAAGTCTTTAGAAATTTTTGGACTACCAGATTAAAAACGTGGGCCAGGCATGGTACGTGATTGAGTTCGGCAAGCTCCAGAGCCGCCACCAGGTTACGGCCGTTATCGCACACGACCATGCCTGGTCCTAGCTGCAGCGGCGACAGCCACATCTCCGTCTGCTGCAATATGGCGTCCCTCACTTCTGGGGCGCTGTGCTTCCTGTCGCCCAAGCTGATGAGCTTAAGCACCGCCTGCTGACGTCTCCCCGCGCCAGTGCTGCAACGCTTCCAGCTAGCGGCTGAGGGCGATGTTAAGGCAGAGGAGGAGGAGGAGGAAGAGGAGGGGGGTGTATCAGAACCCATGCTGGCAATCTTGGGCGGGGGTGGTAGGTAGGCCGTCTCTGTTTGCGACCCCGTCCCCGCTTCCACAACATTCACCCAGTGTGCCGTCAAAGAATGTATCGTCCCTGGCCGCAAGCGCTTGTCCACGAGTCGGTGGTCAAGTGGACCTTTGCGCTGACTGCGTACCTCAGGGCCCGCCTGATGTTACGCGACACGTGCTGGTGCAGGGCGGGGACGGCACTCCGGGAAAAGTAGTGGCGGCTGGGGACGGAATAGCGAGGTGCGGCAGCCGCCATCAGGTCGCGGAAGGCCTGCGTCTCCACAAGCCTAAACGGCAACATCTCCAGGGCCAGCTTGGGGGTGACTCGAGGCGTACTTCCGCCTGCGGTCGAACGCCTGCGAGATGGACAGTTGTTGGGACGAGGAGTGTGAAGGTGCAGGCGAAGAGGCGGGGGAAGGGGAGGCTGAAGGAGAAGGCCCCAAAGTAGCCGAGGCAGAGGCAGATGTGGAGGTGTCCTGGCTGGAGGTAAATCACAGAAAAAGGGTTTTAGTGCACAAAAATAGATGCAAACAATATATACTGTATAAACTAAGACCTCATTCTGATATGATAAAATCTGAGACTCTTAGCCAATATATTTTGATCAAAACACATCTGTGCCCACCTACCCAGCGTCACGGTGGTCTCAGGTCAGGCAGGTCCTACGCTAAACCTAACTATGCCGTTGGGCATCTATATCTAGGAGCATGGACACTGCACATATAGGCGTGTTGCTCCTAGTAACCTCTATGTGCATACAGCAACCAATGAGAGGAGGAGCAAACACACCTACATGTACCACGCAATCAAGGCGCTCAATTTGATAGGAAGAGCAAAAGTGCACAAGAATGCTACTCATGATAAGCTAAGAGCGCATTCACACCTGAAGGCGCCACTCCCTCAGGTACATGTTATAAACTAAGCAAAACTCACAGAAACAAAGGGATAAAAAATCATTATCACATCATGCAGGATGTTTTTTATCCTTTTTTATCCCTTTGTTTCTGTGAGTTTTGCTTAGTTTATAACATGTACCTGAGGGAGTGGCACCTTCAGGTGTGAATGCGCTCTTAGCTTATCATGAGTAGCATTCTTGTGCACTTTTGCTCTTCCTATCAAATTGAGCGCCTTGATTGCGTGGTACATATAGGTGTGTTTGCTCCTCCTCTCATTGGTTGCTGTATGCACATAGAGGTTACTAGGAGCAACACACCTATATGTGCAGTGTCCATGCTCCTAGATATAGATGCCCAACGGCATAGTTAGGTTTAGCGTAGGACCTAGCCTGACCTGAGACCACCGTGACGCTGGGTAGGTGGGCACAGATATGTTTTGATCAAAATATATTGGCTAAGAGTCTCAGATTTTATCATATCAGAATGAGGTCTTAGTTTATACAGTATATATTGTTTGCATCTATTTTTGTGCACTAAAACCCTTTTTCTGTGATTTACTTTGATATATATAGCCACTGACATCCGCAATCATTATCACATCATGCAGGATGTTTTTTATCCTTTTTTATTCCTTTGTTTCTGTGAGTCCTGGCTGGAGGTCTGGACCGCAGTGGCAGCACACAACAAAGGGGAAGAGGCAGTGGCAGCAAGACCGGGCGCAGGTTTGTATTGCGTTTGCTCTCTCCCACTCAGCCCAGTGCTTGACTTCCAAGTGACGCCGCATGCCTGAGGTGGTCAGATTGCTCTTCTCAGAGCCCCTACTCAGTTTTGAGTGGCAGAGTGTGCAAACCGTGCTCAGTTTGTCATCCGCACAAACATTAAAAAATCTCCACACCACAGAAGTACGAGGCCTCGATGGGGGAGCTTCGCGCGACTGCCGCTGCCGGGAACAGCTTCGGCCCTGCTGGCTGTGGCCTCACTTCTCTGTCTGGACTGCCCTCTGCCTGTGGACATCCCTCTGCCTCTGGACATCCCTCTGGCCTCTGGACATCCCTCTGCCTCTTTGCTGCCTTTTTCGGTGCTGCGCAGACCACCACCTCTCCACTGCTTTCCTCGCTGGACATCACCCCTGGCCAAGTGGGGTCGGTCATTTCGTCATCCACCACCTCCTCCCTTCCTCACTCTGCTCCTCCTCCTGCCCACTGGACATTCCAACAGCCTCCCTTGATGGCAACTGCGTCTCATCATCATCATCGCTCATGATAACAGATGCTGGCTCAGGGTCCACATCAGCAGGAGATGGCGAAAACTCAAGTGTTTGGGCATCACTACAAACAAATTCCTCTGCTAGCTCCTGGGATTCTTCCGGCACATCTGAAAAAAAACCCGAAAAGAGCTCCTGGGAGGGGTCAATGGTGGGATGACTCTGTTGGCCAGGTGTGGAGGAAGGAGGGTCAGAGTGAGACTGTGTGGATGACTGGCTGGTGGACAACTGTGTGGAAGCGCTATCGGCTATCCATTGCACCACCTGTTCAACCTGCTCAGGCCTCAACAGCGGTGTAACCCGCCCCCTGCTTAACTGTCCCATAAAGCCAGGATTCTGGATGAGCGGGATCTGGCTGACCCCTTCACCAGCACGCATTGTATCCCCACTGGCTGTCAACAAGGCCCCCCAACAGCATTTCCGCGCCCCCGTCCTCGTCCACGTCCTATTCCGCTAGCCCCCCTCCGCATTTTATTTTTTTTGGTTACAATATTTTGCCTTCACAGCCGTGAAATTATTTGCAAGAGAACGCACAGTACAGTTGGCAATTATAAGGCCTATATATTTTATAGTTCAAGGTACACAGCCGTGTACTAACTGTTCAGACGGTGGGTATTAACACCAGGTATTAAATTAGTTTGCAAGAGAACGCACAGTACAGTTGCCAATTATAATGCCTATAATTTATAGTTCAAGGTACACAGCCGTGTACTAACTTTTCAGACGGTGGGTATTAACAACAGGTTTAAATTATTTGCAAAGAGAACGTCACTTAAGGCCTAATATTTTTATATATATATTTCAAGTCAAGGTACACTGTACTAATTCAGACGGTGGGTTAACACCAGTATTTAAATTAGTTTGCAGTAAGTAAAGGTATTTTTTAACACGGTGGTATTCAGGTATTTAAATTATTTTGCAAGAGAACGCACAGTACAGTTGCCAATTATAAGCCTATATATTTTATAGTTTCAAGGTACACAGCCTTGTACTACTTTCAGACGGGGTATTAACACCAGGTATTTAAATTAGTTTTGAGAACGCACAGTTACAGTTGCCAATTATAAGGCCTATTATATTTTATAGTTCGGTACACAGCCGTGTTACTAACTGTCAGACTAACACCAGGTATTTAAATTATTTTGCAAGAGAACGCACAGTACAGGCCAATATAAGGCCTATATTTTATAGTTCAAGGTAACAGCCGTTACTAACTGTTAGACGGGTGGGTATTACACCAGGTATTAAATTAGTTTGCAAGAGAACGCACTGTACAGTTGCCAATTATAAGGCCTATATATTTTATAGTTCAAGGTACACAGCAGTAGTGCCAAATATAGTTTGGTATGTAGCAGAGCACCTAATACACCACTAATGCCTCTCTCTGTCCCTACTCCAGCAGCTATCCCTGAATACGGCAGCCGTTCTCTGTAAAGTGTATCTTGTAGTAAAGCTATCACTGTACTGCACTATAGTAGCCCTGATAAGGGCTTTTAATCACGCTCCTGCCTGTCCAACAGCTAAAACCTGTCTCTCCCTTCTCCAGCCTCTGTCCCTGACTAAGTTCACGCAGCATATGCGTACGAGCAGGAAGAGCTGAGTTTTTAATATTCGAGGTCACATGGTTTTTCCAGCCAATCCATGTAGACGCCGTTTTCGCGCTGCCAGCGTGCTCAGCGTGCCTGTCATACCCCCCCTGCATGGTGATTGGTGGAAAAAGAGCGCCAGGGAAGGTGGGAGGGGAAACGAATTCTAAGTGCGCCATCGCAGTTATACTCGAACGAAATCGAGTACGCCGAAATAGCGTAGTATTCGATCGAATACCAGCTCGATCGAACACTACTCGCTCATCTCTAATGATGATGTCAGATGATTGATCTGGGGATGAACAAAGGACACATGGTCTTCTTTCAAGACTTCTATGAAAACAGACATTATCATTGAGACTGTTATGAGACACATGAAACACATGAAAATACCAACTGGTCATGCTCATTCTACTTTGTATTTGTTGAATTCAATTCACCAGGAACCAGTGACATCATCAAGTTTTTTCATATTTATTACAATGCAGCCAATCAATTCACCAGGAACCAGTGACATTATCAAGTTTTTCATAGTCATGAGAATGCCGCCAATCAATTCACCAGAGACCAGTGCATCATCAAGGTTTTTCATTTTCAACAGAATGTAGCCAATAATTTCACCAGGAACCAGTGACATCATCAAGGTTTTTTTATATATTTATGAGAATGTAGCCAATCAATTCACTAGAGACCAGTGACATCATCAAGGTTTCTCATATTCATGAGAATGTAGCCAATCAATTCACCAGGAACC
Organism: Rhinella marina; assembly: GCA_900303285.1. Taxonomy (NCBI): domain Eukaryota; kingdom Metazoa; phylum Chordata; class Amphibia; order Anura; family Bufonidae; genus Rhinella; species Rhinella marina. The sequence continues at coordinate 11,014 of ONZH01010468.1, read as the reverse complement.
AGTGACATCATGATGGTTTTTCATATTCACCAGAATGCAGCCAATCAATTCACCAGAGACCAGTGACATCATCAAGTTTTTTCATATTTATGAGGATACAGCCAGTCAATTCACCAGAGACCAGTGACATCATCAAGGTTTTTCATATTCATAAGAATGTAGCCAATCAATTCACCAGGAACCAGTGACATCATCAAGTTTTTTTGTATTTATGAGAATGTAGTCAATTAATTCACCAGGAACCAGTGATATCATCAAGTTTTTTTTATATATTTATGAGAATGTAGCCAATCAATTCACTAGAGACCAGTGACATCATCAAGGTTTTTCATATTCATGAGAATTCAGCCAATCGATTCAACAGAGACCAGTGACATCATCAAGGTTTTTCATTTTCAACAGAATGCAGCTAGTCAATTCACCAGAGACCAGTGACATCATCAAGGTTTCTCATATTCATGAAAATGCATCCAATCAATTCACCAGGAACCAGTGACATCATCAAGGTTTTTCATATTCACGAGAATGTAGCCAATCCATTCACCAGGAACCAGTGACATCATGAAGGTTTTTCATATTCACCAGAATGCAGCCAATCAATTCACCAGAGACCAGTGACATCATCAAGGTTTTTCATATTTATGAGGATGCAGCCAGTCAATTCACCAGAGACCAGTGACATCATCAAGGTTTATCATATTCATGAGAATGTAGCCGATCAATTCACCAGGAACCAGTGACATCATCAAGGCTTTTCATATTCATGAGAATGCAGCCAATCATTCATCAGGAACCTGAAACACCAAGTAGCTTCATAGGCTTTATTTTCATGAATATGAAGTGTCTTTGTGATGCTACTGGTTCCTCATCAATGGATAGGATGTATTATAATGGATATTAAGTATCTTGGTGATGTCACTGGTTCTAGGCTTTATTTTCATGGAAATGAAGCATCTTGTTGATGTCACTCAGCCTGGTGAGTTGATAGGCTGTATTCTCATGGATATAAAGTGTCTGGTGATGTCACTGGTTCCTAGTGTATTGATAGGCTGCATCCACATAAGTTTGACATGTCTTGGTGATGTCACTGGGCCTGGTCTATTGATAGGCTGTATCCTCATGGATATGAAGAATCTTGGTGATGTCACTAGTTCCTAGTGTATTGATAGGCTGCATCCACATGTATATGAAGAATCTTGGTTATGTCACTGGGCCTGGTCTATTGATAGGCTGTATTCTCATGGATATGAAGAATCTTGGTGATGTCACTGGTTCCTAGTGTATTGATAGGCTGCATCCTCATGTATATGAAGAATCTTGGTTATGTCACTGGGCCTGGTCTATTGATAGGCTGTATTCTCATGTACATGAAAAGTTTTGGTGATGTCACTGGTTCCTAGTTGATAGGCTGCATCCACATACGTTTGACATGTCTTGGAGATGCCATTGACTCCTTTGGCCTTCAAAATCATAACAATGACCTTGTGGCTGAAAGAGTTAATCCATGTCTACCACGAGCCTCCTGTTGTAAATCATTATACTAGAAATCCGGCACATTGAGCTGTGTAATCAGACAAAAATGTTATGGATGATTTTCTGTGTGTTTCTTTTTTTTCCTCCTCTGCAGCTATTGTTATATGTAATTAGATACATCTGCAATTTATCTTCATGTAAACAATTTGAACATTCCTAGCACGAGTCGGCTCAGACTGGGGGATGCATTCAATGTCTAATAGTTTTTACAATGAGACCCATAGAAAAGATCAAAGCCCAATCCTTTCTGATACCGCTTCAGGCTTGTAGGTCAGCAACATCATCCCATATACTGTAGTGGACATTATCGACCAAACCCATGGGCCAATTTCCTCTTCCACAAGTCAAGTAAAGATTCATACTGCCAATGATGAAGGGTAGAACCAACCTAAGCTGGACCTCCAAGCTCCACAGCAGTTGCAAGTACTAGCTTTATGGTATGGTCGCTGTGGACAAGGAGGTCATCATGATTCCTTGTGATACTTCTGGTGGCTGCTTCATCTATTATCTACTTTGGCAATGATGGGGCCATCAACCATGGTGGTGGCATTACGTAATGAAGAAAATTATGGGCGATGGTCTTTGGAATTGTCATTAGTAGGTCATGATATTGAGTGGCCAAGAGCAATTATTACTGGAGATGTGGATGTTGAAGACTTGGGTGGCACTGCAAAATTTGCCATAGATGTTGGTAGTGGTGGCACATTGGAATGGCTTGTCTGTATTCCACTCACAGGAGTCCTTGTCTCCGTTTGGGTGGGGGGTTCTCTACTCAAGACTTCACACTCAAGGCCAATCATAGTGAGCCAAAAATTTGCTCAAAATGCTTGAAATCTTCAAGGAAGCCTATGTTCGAGGAGAAAACCCAAGGTGAAAACCACTTCCATGCAGATGACTTCCTGATTGAAAGTGAACCAGGTTCTCCAGTGCTGAGGACCAAAGAGGACTGGTCTCAGGAGGTGTCATTAGCTGGTCATGACATTGAATGGCCAAGAGTTATTATTACTGGAGATGTGGATGTTGAGGACTTGGGTGGCACTGCAAAATTTGCCATAGATGATGGTAGTGGTGGAATTTTTGAATGGTTTGTCTGTATTCCACTTACAGCAGTCCTTGTCTCTGTTTGGGTATGTGGCTTCTCTACTCAAGACTTTACACTCAAGGCCAATCATAGTGAGCCAAGAAAAAAAAATCAAAATGCTTGAAATCTGCAAGGTAGCCTATATTCGAAGAGAAAACCCAAGGTGAAAACCACTTCCATGCAGATGACTTCCTGATCGAAAGCGAACCAGGTTCTCCAGTGCTGAGGACCAAAGAGAACTGGTCTTAGGAGGTGTCATTAGCTGGTCATGACATTGAGTGGCCAAGAGCAATTATTACTGGAGATGTAGATGTTGAAGACTTGGGTGGCACTGCAAAATTTGACATAGATAATGGTAGTGGTGGCACTCACATCAGTCCTTATCCTGTTGGGGTCAGGGTTGTCTACTCAAGACTTCACACTCAAGGCCAATCATAGTGAGCCAAAAAAAATTCAAAATGCTTGAAATCTGCAAGGAAGCCAACGTTTGAAGAGAAAACCCAAGGTGAAAACCATTTCCATGCAGATGGCATTGTGGTTGAAAGCGAACCAGGTTCTCCAGTGCTGAGGACCAAAGAGAACTGGTCTCAGGAGGTGTCATTAGCTGGTCATGACATTGAATGGCCAAGAATTATTGTTACTGGAGATGTGGATGTTGAGGACTTGGGTGGCACTGCAAAATTTGCCATAGATGATGGTAGTGGTGGCACTCATAGCAGTCCGTATCTCCAGTTGGGGTGGGGGTTGTCTACTCAAGACTTCACACTCAAGGCCAATCATAGAGAGCCAAAAAAAATTCAAAATGCTTGAAATCTGCAAGGAAGCCAACATTTGAAGAGAAAACCCAAGGTGAAAACCATTTCCATGCAGATGGCATTGTGGTCGAAAGCGAACCAGGTTCTCCAGTGCTGAGGACCAAAGAGAACTGGTCTCAGGAGGTGTCATTAGCTGGTCATGACATTGAGTGGCTAAGAATTATTGTTACTGGAGATGTGGATGTTGAGGACTTGGGTGGCACTGCGAAATTTGCCCTTGGTAGTGGTGGCACTCACGGCAGTCCTTATCTCCAGTTGGGGTGGGGGTTGTCTACTCAAGACTTCACACTTAAGGCCAATCATAGTGAGCCAAAAAAAAACATTCAAAATGCTTGAAATCTGCAAGGAAGCCAATGTTCCAGGAGAAAACCCAAGGTGAAAACCACTTCCATGGAGATGGCATCCTGGTCAAAAGTGAACTGGATTCTCAAGTGCTGAGGACCAAAGAGAACTGGTCTCAGGAGGTGTCATTAGCTGGTCATGACATTGAGTGGCCAAGAATTATTATTACTGGAGATGTGGATGTTGAGGACTTGGGTGGCACTGTAAAATTTGCCACAGATAATGGTAGTGGTGGCACTTTAGAGTAGTCCTTACCTCCAGTTGGGTTCAGGGTTGTCTACTCAAGACTTCACACTCAAGGCCAATCATAATGAGCCAAGAAACATCAACATTTTTAAAATCTGCAGGGAACGTTGCAGGTGAATAACACTTCCATGTAGATGTCATCCTGGTCGAAAGTGAACCAGGTTCTCCAGTGCTGAGGACTAAAGAGAACTGACTGTTTGAGAATTGGAAAAGTGATCTTGGAGTCTATGGTCATTTCCTTTCATTTAAGGGTTTTTACAGAATTCGAAATCATGGCTGCTTTCATCTAAAAACAGCGCCGGAACACGTCCACAGGCTGTGTACGGTATTGCAGTCCAGCTCCTTTGACTTCATTGGAACTGAGCTGCAACACCAAACACACAGCATGGACAGGTATAGCGCTGTGTTTGGAAGTACGTCCTGTGATTGTACAGCCTGAGAGGCTACTGGCAGTAAGCAACCTTATGAATTCAGCTCTGGAGGTTCACACAGCAGTGAATGGGTTAGTGTGGAGCGCAGTCTCACCTCTACACCGTAGCTTGTACAATCCTTAATCACATTATCATATCTTGAACTAATATTTATTTTTCTTCTCTTGCCGACATTAAACGAGCAAAGAAACGGAGAATTTGAGAAAACCCGGCAGACCACGCTCCGGCCAAGAGGACAAGATTTTTGACACTTTTTTGGGATGAACGGTGGAGAAACGTCAAAAGTCAATCTTATTCTGGAAAAAAAAACGATCTGGCGGTGAGAGGTCTGAGGCGAGTGACCACCAAGCGGAAACGTGGAGCGGGAGGAGATCGTCACAGCGATACAGATCAGACTCTGATCTCAGGACGTATCTGAGTCGTGATATCGATGATCATGTTCTGCAGGCCTCATCACCTTTCATAGTCATCCGACTACCTCATTACACCGCCAAATACTGAGGTCATCCAGAGGGAAATTGTGAAGACAGGAAAAAAACTGAAGAGAAAGTATAATATACGATGGGCTTAGATGGAGCTGCGAAGCCGACAGTATCACACAGGTTGGGCTTAGATACAGCTGCCCAGTAGATAATATCACATATGACAGGCTTAGATACAGCTTTCCTGCTCATGACTTTTTCCTGACTCTGCTCCTGACACTGTGCAGCCGCAATCCCGAATATATACAAACAGCAACCAACAAACTCCCCGTCCCCAAAACTCAAGATGTTCCATTCATTAAACATCCCGCCACTGTTATGGAAAATGCTTCCTTGCAGCAGAGTCCGGGCTGCAACGATACATCCATCAGTGACCATCTGCTGCTCCGAAGGTGAAGGAAAAAAATCAAGTGTCCAGCAGAATTATGTAATACTCTGTACAATAAGACCAGACACAGGGAGGAACTAGGGGAGCAACGAGACCACTACATAGCAGAAGATCAGGAGTAGTGACAGCATTATATTTATTATATACATAGCAGATTATAGTTATTTCTTGTACAATACATTATTTAGTAGTTATATTCTTGTACATAGGAGGCAGTATTATAGTAGTTAGTTATATTCTTGCCAGTATTATAGTAGTTATATTCTTGTACATAGGAGGCAGGAAATAGTTTTATATTCTTTCCTTGTACTGCAGTAGTTATATTCTTGTACATAGGCACAGTAGCGCAGTATTAGTAGTTATATTCTTGTAGCGGCTGCATATTATAGTAACGATAGGACAGTAGTCAGTGACCGTCTGCTGCTCGAGTAGTGAAGGAAAGAATAGTATATAGTAGTTATATTCTTGTAACATAGGAGCAGTATTATAGTAGTTAATTCTTGTACATAGGAGTATTATATAGTTATATTCTTAATACTATAGTACACAATATATATTCTTGTAGTAGTTGTACATTCATAGGACATAGCATTATAGTAGTATATTCCACATAGGAGTATTAAAGTAGTTATATTCTTGTACATAGGAGGCAGTATTATAGTATTATTAATATTTTGTACATAGGAGCATATTATAGTAGTTGTATAGCATATTATAGTAGTTATATTCTTGTACATAGGAGCAGTATTATAGTAGTATTCTTGTACATAGGAGCAGTATTTTTAAGCATATATAGTAGTTATTTTCTTGTACATACAAGTTATAGTACATAGTATATGTACAAGTAAGTAGTAGTATATTCTGTACATAGAGCAGTATTATAGTAGTTATATTCTGTACATAGGAGCAGTATTATACAGTAGTAGTTATATTCTGTACATAGGAGCAGTATATTCTTGTATAGTAGTTATATTCTTGTACATAGGAGCAGTATTAATAGTAGTTATATTGTATAGGAGCATTATAGTAGTTATATTCTGTAGGACATAGTAGATTCTTGTACAGTATTTATAGTAGTTTATATTTCTTGTACATAGGAGCAGTATTATAGTAGTATATTTCTTGTACATAGGAGCAGTATTATAGTAGTTATATTCTTGTACATAGGAGCAGTATATAGTAGTTATATTCTTTCATAGGATAAGTTTATAGTAGTTATATCTGTATTATAGTAGTTATATTCTTGTACATAGAGCAGTATTATAGTAGTTATATTCTTGTACAAGGGCAGTATAATAGTAGTTATATTTGTACATAGGAGCAGTATTATAGTAGTTTTATTCTTGTAACATAGATAGTATTATAGTAGTTATATTCTTGTACATAGGAGCAGTATTATAGTAGTTATATTCTTGTACATAGGAGCAGTATTATAGTAGTTATATTCTTGTACATAGGAGCAGTAGTTATATTCCTTGTACATAGGAGCAGTATTAAGTAGTATATTCTTGTCATAGGAGCAGTATTATAGTAGTAATATTCTTGTACATCAGTAGTTATATTCTTGTATACAGGAGCAGTATTAAGTAGTTATTATTCTTGTACATAGGAGCATGTACATAGGAGCAGTATTATAGTAGTTATATTGTACATAGGAGCAGTATTATAGTAGTTATATTCTTGTACATAGGAGGCAGTATATATAGTATATTCTTGTACATAGCAGTATATTGTAGATATATTAGTTATATTCTTGTATATCGGAGCAGTATTATAGTAGTTATATTCTTGTACATAGAGCAGTATTATAGTTATATTCTGTACATAGTATTATTAGTTTATTCTTGTTATACATAGGAGCAGTATTATAGTAGTTATATTCTTGTACATAGGAGCAGTATTATAGTAGTTATATTTCTTGTACATAGGAGCAGTATTATTAGTTATATTTCTTGTACATAGGAGCAGTATTATAGTAGTTATATTCTTGTACATAGGAGCAGTATTATAGTATTATTCTTGTACATAGGAGGCATAGATAGTTATATTCTTGTACATAGGAGCAGTATTATAGTAGTTAGTTATATTCTTGTACATAGGAGGCAGTATTATAGTAGTTATATTCTTGTACATAGGAGCATATTATAGTATTATATTCTTGTACATAGGAGCAGTATTATAGTAGTTATATTCTTGTACATAGGAGCAGTATATATAGTAGTTATATTCTTGTACATAGGAGCAGTATTATAGTAGTTATATTCTTGTACATGGAGCAGTATTATGTAGTTATATTTTGTTATAGAGCATATTATAGTAGTTATATTTTTGTACAAAGTAGCAGTATTTATAGTAGTTATATTCTTGTACATAGGAGCAGTATTATAGTAGTTATATTCTTGTACATAGGAGCAGTATTATAGTAGTTATATTCTTGTACATAGCAGCAGTATTATAGTAGTTATATTCTTGTACATAGGAGGCAGTATTATAGTAGTTATATTTTTGTACATAGGAGGCAGTATTATAGTATATTCTTGTACATAGGAGCAACATTGTTGTTATGATATATGACATTTATAGTATAGACTTAAATATTTTAACATGTGAATCTAGTGCTGTTCTGCTTTTTCATAGTCTTTATGTGTATGGCGGTTTTATTCCAGCTATTCCAGCTATCACCATTTATATAGTATACTCATTTCCCTCGCGGTGTCCTGGCTCCTCTGCCATCAGTCTTACATTTTTATATGTTGTTTGGAGGATTCCACAGATGACATTTCCATGAAGTCTGTGTCTGTGAATAGCATAAGGCATCGTCTCGCTGTGTCCACCTATTTCACATGTGAGCCCCGTCCATCAACAACCTGTACAGCGCCCCCCATGTCCCTGTATATTTGCACTTAGCCCTTTGTTTGTTTTATGGGATTCGGTTCGTATATTTTAGAATATTCTCTTATTACAAACTGAGGCGTCCAGTAAAACCTTTTACAAAAACAAGGACATGACTCCGGCTGATCCAGGTAACAGGGTCCAGCTGTCTTAAGGTCTATAGTGTAATTCTAGACAGACATGACCAGATCTCAGACACTGGTTACATAACTGAGGTCATAGACCTTGTGGAGGAGCATTTAAGGGGTTGTCCACTGTGCATGTCCTGGTGCTTAAAGGACACCAACATGCCACTCTTACTTTGCCAAGGCGTTAAAAGCAAGGGTGTAGCTACTGCCAACGTGCTGTACCCCCACCCCCCGGGACCCTATCACATCCTAGGTTTTGTGGAATGCGGAGTGCTGTGTTGCGGCCTATATGTGTCACGGTGCTCTTATCTAGACAGAGCGCGACCCCAGGCTTAGGCTCCAAATTTAAAGGAGAATAGTTTAGTTAGGGATTGAAAAACCTTGATAAAGTTCAACAGCAGCTTTTCTCGGGTAAACTTTCAATCAAACAATTTTCATACATTTTCTTGGTTCCAGCAGGCTTTGGCATAAAGTGGCTAGGCAAACTTGGTAACTCTGCTTTCTCACTTTCTCTGCTACGCTGACAGGCTTGCTTAATAACTTTGCTTACTTTCTCTCTGCTGTGCTAAACTCGGGTTGGGTCTGGTTCCTGGACTTTCGGTGGGTTCTAGTATCACTGGATTGGGGTGCCTTCGGCTATTGTCCCCTTCCTGACACTCAGTAAGTAAATTAGCAAGGAGTCTCGGTGCTCTATGAGCTACTTCCCTTTTGTGGGACTCCTGCCGCAGACGTAGAGAACATTTTTCACCTTGCTTCAACATCTTTCATATCTTCTCAGCTCCACTATCGAGTCTAAACTGGAAAAAACTAGAACTGCAACCCCTCCCTTTGGTAGGAAAATAGGACTCGCCCACTTCTGCCCAAAAAGGGGAGAATGGAATGGTAAGTTCCTTTCTATCTAAATATAGCTCTGCCGTACACGCTGGTGAACCAGGCACAGTACATGATCATAATGGTTTCATAACAATATTATCAATGCACAATTGTGAAGGATCTGGAAAAAGTACGAAGATGATATTAACGTTAGACCATTAGAGACAGCGGCAGGGTGCAGGAATTGTAATACCACTCTGGGGTATTACACTCTAAGGGGTGCAGAGGTAGCAGTCGCTAATGGGCCCAGAAGCCTGAGGTGGCCCAAAGACCCTTGTGCCACATAAGACACCAGTATGATAGAAAGTTCATGCTGGTTATGTTTCTCCTCTGGATGGAGGGAAGGAGTTACGGTAGGTCAAGAATTTGGCATTGGGGGGGGGGAGGTTACGGCAAAATTTCAATTTTTGTCCCAGGCAGCACGAAGGCTATGTTCACCCCTGCCCCTTACCTCAAAGCACTGAGGGAAGGGGGGCCCAAGCTGAACTCTTGCATCAGGGCCCATGAGCCTTTAGCTACGGCCCTGGTTGAAAGCCTCATGAGAGATGCCTTAGTACTCGCTCTTTCCTTTTTCTGGGAGCTTCGTAGACGTTCCTTTAGAGTTTGGCAAGTATGACCTTAGTACTTATGACAACTCCGGGTCACTGGGAGGTTTGTTTCTGGGCCCCACTGGGTTTTTGAGGCCCATTGCTTTAGGCTCTAGGACAGTAGGCCTGCTTCTATTCGGAGCCATGTGTTCTAGGTGTCTTCACTCACAGAGGCCGATCCTGCTGTAAAGCGTTATGCTTTATTGTACAAATTTAGAAAAGCATATTTCTCATTGTTTCAAACTAAGTTTTTGACCATAAAACAGTTTCCGATTTTTTTTTTTTATTACATTTGCAGACGTCTCCCAGAGAGATCAAAATAAGACAAAAACACAATAAACTAATGAAATCTAGAACCACAGCGTTGGTAGCCTGGTCCCGGGGTGAGGCCTTCGTAGCTCGTAAATGACATCATTATCTTCTGAGCATTGAATTCGTGCATATTAACTGCTAATAATTCCTAAATCCAGTGAGTCACCGGACGGATTAGTGCAGAACATCTCCGGGTAGTAAATTCAAGTGATAAACAAAATATGGAGACAATTATTTTGCCAGTGGAAGAAAAGATAATGTCCTCAATGACGCATCCAAACAAGGCCCTTGGAACCACGTACGACGATTGAAGGATTGTCCAAGACAGACATGGCTGCAGCACTCGAGCATCAGTCAGAAACACAAGCTGGAGTCCTGGAGGCCACACGTATCGTAGAGGAGGCCTCTGTGGCTCCTGGCCAGACTTCATTAATAATCACTAATAATCAGGGATGTAACGAGAAACAAAACCTGCAATGTGGCCTCCCTCCACCATCACCACATTCAGCAGCAAGTTCAGGGCATCTGTCAGCAGTTTTGTATCTATGACACTGGCTGACCTGTTACATGTGCAGCTTAAGTCCCCATGTTCATATGTGCCCTCATTGCTGAGAAAAATAATAATATATGAAAATGAGCCTCTAGGAGCAATAAGGGTGTTACTGTTACACCTAAGGTACTGCTCTCTCTGCAACTGCTCTCAGCACTTTAACTGACTGAAAATGGCATCACTCCAGGCACTGTCAATCAAAAAGAAGACTGTTGAAGAGAAAGCAGAGCCTCTAGGTGTTTCGGTCACACCCACGCTGCTCCTAAAGGCTAATTTGCATAAAACAAAACTTTACTCAGGGGGCACACGGATGCCTGTACAGAGATAATAAACACAGTGATGTCACAGTACAGG
>ONZH01010467.1:0-42490 GCA_900303285.1 Rhinella marina | reverse complement strand
TAAATTATTATTTTTGGGATAGGTGTGAAAAATAATATTACCTGCGTAATCTATATTGCCCAACATTGGATACGGTAGCAAGTAGAAGACCAAACACATGCTGCCAACAGGGTTCCGCAAATTCCTGGTCCCACCCGCAAATTCCTGGTCCACAATGTCAAGGAGGTCGAGGTTCTGTTGATGAGCAACAAGTCCTTCTGTACTGAAATCGCCGACAACGTCTCCATCTAAGAACCTAAAGACCATTGTGGAGAGAGCGGCACAGCTCGCCATCAAAGTGACGAACCCCAACGCCAGACTGCGCAGAGAAGATAACGAATAAATATCTCTGGTTATTTTGCTAAATAAAGTTAAATAAACACCAAAAAAAATTGATCTGTTCCTGTGCCTGATCCACCCAAGTTGAATTTGTCCCATCATGAGAAAGTCCCCCCAAGGAGTCCCCACTGTAACTGCTTCCCATACAACTACCTCACTCCCGGACACCTGTGTCTCGCCATTGTCCACCACCTCCTCAGACAACACTGGTAAATCCCCACTGTCAGCACACGGAAACAGCAAAAGGTCTTGCGAATTGGGGCAGAGAATGTTCTGGGCTAGCACATCAGGGAAAGGGTGACTATGGGGTTCCAGGGAGTACGTGACCACATGCAATATCCATTTAAAAGTCATGCCACACTTGATCGAGCTCATAATTGACAACTGTACCGGTTGATGCTAAATTTTTAAGTTGGGGTCCTGCGTCGTCATTCTAACTACATCCGGCTGTTGTCACCACCACACACGCTAGCCCAGGGGGCACTCCTCTGGCTCTTCCAGCTCAACCTCCTTCCCCCCAGCCTGCCCCCCCACGTACAGGCCCTCTCTCCAGTTCCAGTTTCCAGTTTTATTTGCGCAAACTGCATAAATTTTTATTTTTGGGATAGGTGTGAAAAATAATATTACCTGCGTATCTATATTGCCCAAAATTGGATACGGTAGCAAGTAGAATACCAAACACATGCTGCCCATAGGGTTCCGCAAATTCCTGGTCCACAATGTCAAGGAGGTCGAGGTTCTGTTGATGAGCAACAAGTCCTTCTGTGCTGAAATCACCGACAACGTCTCCATCTAAGAACCTAAAGACCATTGTGGAGAGAGCGGCACAGCTCGCCATCAAAGTGACGAACCCCAACGCCAGACTGCGCAGAGAAGATAACGAATAAATATCTCTGTGGGTTATTTTTGCTAAATAAAAGTTAAATAAACACCAAAAAAAATTGATCTGTTCCTGTGCCTGATCCACCCAAGTTGAATCTGTCCCATCATGAGAAAGTCCCCACAAGGAGTCCCCACTGTAACTTGCTTCCATATAACTACCTCACTCCCGACACCTGTGTCTCGCCATTGTCCACCACCTCCTCAGACAACACTGGTAAATCCCCACTGTCAGCACATGGAAACAGCAAAAGGTCTTGCGAATTGGGGCAGAGAATGTTCTGGGCTAGCACATCAGGGAAGGGGTGACTATGGGGTTCCAGGGAGTACGTGACCACATGCAATCTCCATCTAAAAAGTCATGCCACACTTGATCAATCTCATAATTTACGACTGTACCGGTTGATGCTAAATTTTTAAGTTGGGGTACTGTGTCGTCATTCTAACTCCATCTGGCTGTTGTCACCACCACACACGCTAACCCAGGGGGCACTCCTCTGGCTCTTCCAGCTCAACCTCCTTCCCCCCAGCCTTCCCCCCCACCTACAGGCCCTCTCTCCAAACAATTTACGTCTTTGTCCTATTTTTCTCTCTCTCCAAACCATTTTTCCGGATAGATGCCATATACGGTTTTAAACTGAGTAGTATACATAGAAGACATACCACACTTGATCAATCTCATAATTTACGACTGTACCGGTTGATGCTAAATTTTTAAGTTGGGGTCCTGCGTCGTCATTCTAAATCCATCCGGCAGTTTATCACCACCACACACGCTAGCCAGGGGCACTCCCCTTGCTCTTCCAGCTCAACCTCCTTCCCCCCAGCCTGCCCCCCCACCTACAGGCTCTCTCTCCAATTTACCTGGATAGGGACGTATTAGATATTGTACTGATGTTTTTTGTTTTTCTTCTTTTAATTGCCTCCTGACCTGTGATAGGCAGAGCATGGACACGTCCCCTTAGCTGCAGTGGGAAAGACACTCCCCTGGCCAGAGCAAGCTCTTTTTCCGTTTTCCGTGTTCGAAAAATCCATGAAATATAGGGTCCCAAGATAGGGTGGGCGTATACGGTATTAAACTGAGAAGAATCGATACCATACCAGTTGATGCTACAGTTTTTCAAAATCCATTCCGGCTGTTGTCACCACCACACACGCTAGCCCAGGGGGCACTCCTCTGGCTCTTCCAGCAAAACCTCCTTCCCCCCCCACCTACATGCGTTCTCTCCAAACAATTTTCCCAGGTAGGGGGACGTATTAGATATTGTACTGATTCTGAATTGCCTCCTGCAATAGACGGGAATTGAACCCAGATCAACTGCTTGGGAAGCAGCTATGCTCACCACTATACCACCAGCAGGCACAGCAACTGATAAGAACAGATACTAAACTTGATTTTAGCTGCAGTGCCAGCATGAGCAGTGGTGTCACCTGCAGGCGGTGATGGACCTTCGTTGCACCTAGTTGGGTGCTTCCCTAACATGTGATGGGTATTTGCCTCGCCTTTCTTGGTCTGGGTGAGCACAATTGCCATGAGGGTAACCACCAGGCTGTTGCCTGAGGATTTGGGGTAATGGTGGGATTAAGCAGCCTCAGAGGCATCCATGCATGCTGCCCCTGCTGTTTCCTGTCCATTTCCGTGGTGTTTCCATCATTTTCTTAGGTTTCCAGGTGTTCACCCAGCCTTCCCTAGGCAGAGCCTTGGTCCCCTGCAAAAATGCTCGAGTCTCCCATTGACTTCAATGGGGTTCGTTATTCGAAACGAGCACCTGGGCATCGGGAAAAATTCGACTCGAATAACGAGCATCCGAGCATTTTAGTGCTTGCTCATCTCTACTACTTTTCTGTTCACATTGTTTTTTTTTGAGCTTTGTAAATTCACCATTTAATATTGCACACAATGTAGTGGGGAACTGGAAAAAAGTTCCAAAGTTCCAAGTTCTCAACAGTTTTATGCGTTTTGTTTTTATGGAATTTCCTATGCAATAAAACTGACCTGTTAATTTTATTCTCAAGGTCAGTACAATTATGATACAATATATGTATAGTTTTTCTTGCATTTTAATATTAAAAAAAATGCTAAATCTTTGAAAAAAATTATTTTATTATCGTCACATATTCTAACCCCTACAACTTTTTCGTAGCTATATTACGGAGCTGTGTAAGGGCTAATTTTTTGTAGGGCGATCTGTGATTTTCAATGATATCTTAGGGTTAGTACAAGTTTTTTTGTCACTTTTTATTACATTTTTTGTGGGAGGTGAAATGACCAAAAAACAGCAAATCGACCATTTTGACTTTTTTCCGTTTCCCATTTGCTGTATGGGATGAATGTTTTTATTTTTTAATAGTATGGGCATTTTTTTTAATTCGGCAATGCCCTTGATAAGTATGTTATCCATTGTTTATGGATTTTTACTTTGGGCAAAGGGGGGTGATTTGAATATTTACTTTTTTTTTTTTTTACTGTTGCATACAATGTAGTGTGAAGCTAGAAAAAAATCCCAAATGGCCTGGAATTGGAAAAATTCCGCCACAGTTTTATGGGTTTTGTTTTTACAGCAACTGACCTGTGTCTTTCATTCTCTGGGTCAGTACAATTACAAAAATACCAAATATATATATTTTTTCTTGTATTTTAGTACTGAAAATAAATGTGCAACATATTTATTTTTCTATTGTTTTTTTTTATCTGTGGGAACATGAGGGGGTGGTATTTGAATTTAGCTAGGTGACTATAACAAGTAATCGTTAAATTAATTTTTGTATTCTGTAATAGATTTTTATCCTTTACACAATACAAAATTCAGTAAAGGCTCAGTAATAGGCTGTGAAACACGCAGCCCTTGGTTTTAGCGCTCTCAGATGCCTTGGTCACATTTTACCATGGCACCTCAGAGGAAAAATGTCTGAGCTCGGCGTTATCACTGATTGCAGATATTAGCCACAAGTCTCTGCTATTTAAAACTGCAGAAACCTGGCGGCAATGGCTCCCGCTGAACGGGCACCATTTTTAAAGACTGGGCTTCCACTGTACATGTATGGTGGAGTTCCGGAAAGGATTAATTGGCCACACAGTTTATGACCATTGTGATTTCAACTTCTTGGTTGGCCAACGTTTATAAATTCTATTCTATTCTATTTTGCACCATATGTGGGAATAATGTCTTTCACTGCATTAGAAACATGACAAAACAAGACAGATACCAGCTGAGATGCAGAGTCTGCACATTGTGCTGAAGAGCCAGGTTTTACAAAAGGAGAGCCTTTCTAGCAGGGGTGAAAGAATGTAAGACAATATAGTGTATTGCTTGAGAAACATCTTTTCTAATTCTCTTTGATCTAGAAAGCACAGACATTCTGCTTGAGAAGTTTTATCATGTCGAGGTTTGCTTAAACTTCTTTCATTATGGTCATCTTCTTGTTTCTACTCTTTCGCTATACCTGGCTGTAATAAGTGAAGTGCTGCCATCTATCTTAATGACTTCTTTAAGCCAAGTGCTTAATGTCCCGTAAATGCTTTACTGGGTGATAGGTGTCCTTAGAATTGGGTATTATAGGTGAAATATGTTACTTATTAAGTTTCCAGTACAGAAGAGAGACTCAATTAAAGAGTTTACTGGGAGTTTATTACAGTCATTTAGTGAAAAGGTTTTGGTTCAATGTGCGGATAACGTGGCCCCCTTTGTTTTGTGATTTTGCTGGAAACAATTAAACTGATCTCTTAAAAGAAATGTGTCGCCAGAAAATTACCTATTATTTAAATCATGTTTTTATGTTGAACGTATTTATATTTTAGTGACATTATTTTCCTTGTCGATATCTATGTATTAAAAACAACAAAATAAAAATACAAAATCTCACAGTTCACACTGGCCACTAAGGTTACTTTCACAGCAGTGTTTTTGCTGGATCCGGCAGGGTTCAGCAAAAACACTTCCGTTACTGATAATACAACCGTCTGCATCCGTTATGAACAGATCCGGTTGTATTATCTTTAACATAGCCAAGACGGATCCGTCATTAACTCCATTGAAAGTCAATGGGGGACGGATCAGTTTTCTTTTGTGTCAAAACGGATCAGTCCCCATTAACTTGCATTGTGGGTCATGACAGATCCGTTTTGCTCCACATCCCAGGATGGAAAAAAAACTGCAGCATGCTGCAGTTTGCTCTCTGGTATGGGAACACAACCAAATGGAACAAAATAGAATTGATAGTGTGAAAGTAGCCAAAGCCTAATAACAGTCACCACTCCTTCATCCACACAGATTACTTTATTCATACCATTACAAGCAGGATTACAATAAGAGATATCACTTATATTTAGATAACAGGATCATCCACAATCTATTGACAAAGCTTATCCACTCCTCTTGACATCTGCACAGGTCACAGAGCATGCCTAAAAACCTCTCCCATAGAAGTCAATAGTGGGTCAGCTCCAGACCATTGTGTTTATGGCTCATGGTGGCTGCTGTAATGCAGTTAACACCAGCTCAGGCAAGATAGCTGCCCCCATGATCATGTTCAGAAAATACAATTTAAAAAATGTACAATGAGAAAATAAAAGCGTATTAGAAAAAAAAGGGATATGTGTCTGGTTCTATTTGGCAAAAACATTTTGGTGATACAGTCCCTTTGACTGTCCATACACATTTTAAGACAGAAACGTTGCACAGTTAAAGGTTTATTCCGGGATTGGGTCTCTTTTTAAGAAAGTATGGTGCCTAAGGAGTACGTATGGGGTCACATGTGTCACTGCAACCAATGAATGGTCTCAGTGGTGATGTGTCCCCAGAAACTGATATGTCACTTGAGAACAAGTCACCACTGAGACAAGTCACTGGCTGCACCAGTGCACATGACCTCATCTGTACCCAGGCTGGAAGTACACAAGCCAGGGTTTGGCAGATTGCACAACAGATCCAGGGTGCTGGACTGGAGCAGTAGGGAGCAGGTGTGAATCTTTCCTTAGGTTCCATACTGTACATTAGGTGCCCTAACTAAAAAGGAAAAACCCCTTTAAGGTTAAATATTGATTTAGTGTATAACTTACAGGGAAATAAACTGCACGGGAAATGACTGATCAGCCAAACGGTCATTGAGGTGACTCTCCTCTGTGGCCAGTAATTGGCTGAGTGGTCATTTCCAGCATGTCGAGAGAAACCAATGAGATATACTGAATCATTTGAACCAACATTGAAGAAGACATTTCTAGGGATGAGCGAACCGAACCGCAACGAACCAGATTCGTTACGAACTTTGCCAAAAGTTCGGTTCGTCACCGAACTTTGAGAAAGTTCGTAACGAATCTGGTTAAAATAACAACGGCGACGCAAAACTGTACTTTTTCACAGAATAGACCAGGATACAAGGGATTATTACTCAAAAAACACAAAAGCATACATCCATTGGGTTGGGCGCTGCACTCGGTTAGGACATCAAACTGGTGTAACAAAGATATATATACAGTATATATGTCTCGCCAACAGCCATAGGCCCAGATTCAACAGGTTTGACACCAGAGTAGTTGTGTCAATTTGTAAAGCAAGTGCCAGTGAGGTGTCCATTTCATGAAAATTGGACACGTATTTTTGGATAATGGAACTGGCGTAAAGCCTTCTTGAATCTGTGCCTTTTTAAATGTCCTTTCTTCACCTCATGGATTCTGTGGGTGAGGTTGTCTGTCTATTTAACCGTATCCGTATCCTTCTACTCTAGCTGTAATGTTATAGGGTTTTTTTTTTAAGGTTGACTGTCCTGTGCTGAACTCTACATCAACATTTTGTCATGTATAAAAACTGATTTTTACAAGCGTGCATATTCTTAGCTTCCAACTTCAGTTCTCTGTACTAGGCCCTTCTGGGTCCAAAAGAATACTGCTCCTACTAATGCCCCCACCATCAATTGTCTATTTGGGAACATACTGGGTGCAATCAAGAGCTGCTGAAGCTGCCTCCTCAACTTGTCTCTTCTCAACAATACTGGCCTGGGTGCAATCAAGTGCTGCCTCCTCCTCCTCAACTTGTCTCTTCTCAACAATACTGGCCTGGGTGCAATCAAGTGCTGCCTCCTCCTCCTCCGTCAATTGTCTGTTCTCAACCATACTGGCCTGGGTGCAATCAAGTGCTGCTGCCTCCTCCTCCGTCAATTGTCTGTTCTCAACCATACTGGCCTGGGTGCAATCAAGTGCTGCTGCCTCCTCCTCCTCCGTCAATTGTCTGTTCTCAACCATACTGGGTCCAATACAGTACTATTAATGCTGCTGGTTCCACTGTCAAATGTCGGTTTTCCACCCTACTGGGTCCAAGGCAATGCTGCCGGTGTTGCCAACTTGCACTTTGTGTCCTATGTCCCATGTAATCACTTACACCTTGGCTAATGTGTACCTGTTCTGGGGTGCACAAGGTCTAATTAAATGGTACGCCTGTCTGTCTTCTGACCTGTGATGTCACTGAGACTGCATCGACTTCAACGCAGCCTATTCTTGGTCTGGTGCCACGATCTACCGTGTGTTTTTGGTGCTCTGGCATGACATGGACTGCTCCAACGGACATCTTCAATGCTGTCAAATGTTGTCGACCTGGCTGAGGTTTCACTATTTTTGCACTTTGATTTTTTCCACTTTTTTCATTGTAATAGCAACTGCAACTAAACAAAACTATACCCTATCAGACTCCCACTATTGTAGCTGCAATTATTTAGCTGTTATAGCAAGGTTCGTTTTAGGTTCGGTTCGTACAAATCCAAACTTCACGAAAGTTCGCCGAATCGAACCGAACCGAACTTTTCAAAAGTTCACTCATCCCTAGACATTTCTTTACTAGGAGACATCTGTAAGCACTACTCTATTCCTACAATAGACTACAGGAACTAGTATTCACATTCAACTAGTATTAGCCTCATCCCATTTAAGTGTGGGTTGGGTGACCTGTACATAGCTCACTTCTCTTCGAACAGAAAACACAACATTAGCCAGCAAGGGATGTAGGAATTAGCCGTGGATCAAGCCATCCCTCTCACCTACAATATATAAGATGATAAGAGATGATTAGATTATCCAGTGCTCTGTATCTACTGGGTACAGCAAGTGGTGGTATAATATAGGTGGTTAGGGTGTCGACCCAGGACCTAAGGCTCCAGAGGGCCATCAAATTAATCAGTCTCTGCCTCAGTTTCCGTTAAGTTGCTCAGACATGCAGTTTACTTTTTTTTTTTTTTAAATCTAACTGTAATATTGACATCTCATCATACATAGTATAGTTGAAAAAGACACAAGTCTGTCAAGTTTAACCAGGAGATGGGTTAAGGGTAGGGGAGCGAGAGCCAGACTTCTACATAGTTACATAAGAATGTTATTTAGTTCTAAGAATTCATCCAAGCCTTTTTTTTTTCAAATTGTCCATTACTGTTGCCATAAACATGCTTTGAAGTTGATTATTTCACAGATTTACCATTCTTATAATGAAGAATCCTTGTTGCCTCTGGAGACAAAACTTTTCCTCCTTCTGAAGGTCCAACACCCTGCACCTCCACTTATCAGATGTTGGAACAGCTCTGGAACAGACACTAGAAGAACACAGTTCCATACATTGGGTAGTGGCCGTGACTGGTACTGCAGTGCTGCTCCCATTCAATGAAAGACCAGTAACCTCTCCTAACATATCTATTTTAGCAACTACTTGCATTCCCTATGGAATAACATCTTTTCTTATGCTTCTATGTTGTTCCAATCATGTATTATTCTTGCTAGAAGTTATTAATGAATTAATAGAAGTCTGCAGAGAAGGTCCACCTGTATAATACCAGTTGGGGTCTGTCCCTATAATCAGTGCTTCCAGTGTCAGACTGTGCAGGGACACAACCCTTACTGGTAACAGCCAGCTGGACCTTCACTGCAAACTGCTAGCAATACAGTGCTGTGAGGTCATTTACAGGCACTACATATATGGTGCTGTTCTGTCATATTACATATGATTTACATTATCAGTGGTTTTATTGCCAACATCTTTTGCATAAAATTTTTACGTTAAACATTTTCTTAGAGTTTTTATATATATTCAAAAATTTATATAATTAAGCTGTTTTCACACTGGCCTCTAGGCCTAATAACAGGTCATAATTTCATGTTCTTTACAGGTTATTTTTTAGTAGCCATTATCACAAAAGGCAGAATTACATAAAGAAGTAGCACCTCTATATACACAGGATCCACCATTCACAGTAGGTGATATCAAAGCTTATCAGCTCACATCTGACCTCTGTACAGGTCACAAAGCATGACTAGAAAACTTTTCCATAAATTCAGTGGGGTCATCTCCTGTCCATTGCTCTCAAAACACAAGGAAAAATATAACCAAAAATTCTAAAAAACAACACAGATTATCAAAATTAGGATTATTCACTTTAGAAAAAAGACGACTGAGGGGAGATCTAATAACTATGTATAAATATATCAGGGGTCAGTACAGAGATCTCTCCCATCATCTATTTATCCCGAGGACTGTGACTGTGACGAGGGGACATCCTCTGCGTCTGGAGGAAAGAAGGTTTGTTACTATGTTACAAACAATATGCTCAACATAAAAACCTGATTTAAATGATAGGTCATTTTCTGATACATTCCCTTTATATTAGACCCTGATACATGACTACATATAATTCAATACCTGTGCAGAGATCCTCAGAGTAACCGTAGGAGACAGCAGTCAATGTCACTGTGACATTACAATTGAGTGGTGGAAGTTAATGCCTCTGTTTCTTTTAAATTTCATGGAAAGAGTGGAATCTTAAATTAACCATGTTGAGTTCTGGAACCGAAACTTTTTAAAAGTACTTCAGACTGTACTCTATGACCTAGTTTCTGTAGCTGGTATGCTGAATAATTCAATGTAAGATCAGAGCATACAGTTAAAAGGTTTATGCCACAAATCCAAAATAGTTTAATGCATGAGGAATACTTACATTACGATTATTTATTAAGGGTACACTGTCACATATTATGTCCCATAAACATTTGTAAACATTTTGCTTCCCAAGCAAATATTTATGATGTGATTCATTGATGCTGGAATGTTATAGTCTTAGTGAGCCCTTGAGGATGTACTCATTTGATATGAGGTAACTACAAATCTCATCAACATTGGCCATTCTTATCTTAAGAGGTTCCAGTTTCAGAAGAGGTTACTCCAGGCATGCTGCAATCAGAGCCTTTAATATGTGTTAAAGGCTGTGTACACCTTCAGGGACATTATTTAAGATTGCATTTTACTCATTTTGGGCTAAAATAATTTTTTTTCAATAGGTATCTCATCCATATTTGATAGCTACTCATAAGGAATCACTCTTGTGATAAACAGCATTGGGATACAGTCATAAAGTTGGTCGAGTGCTTTGAAATCCCTAACACAACAGCATCATGATGGGATATACAGTATATGGACAAGGGGAATGAATATGTGCACCATGATATTTCAACAGTTACAATTGCCCCAAGATGGAGGTTTTCCACTGCCAATAAACTTAAAGGATATGTATACCTTTTGGAGGCATTTTTTATTATTGCATTTTACTAATTTTGTGCTAAAAATATTTTTTAATCGGTCTTTATTCAAAATATTCAATCAATCTGTCACAAAGGGTTAACTGTTTTTTCTAGCTGTGTGAACTGTACTTGCACTTTTACTTTGTGTTGTTCATCTAATAAACCTTATCTCTAAACTACTAAGAGGTCAGAAACACTTATTAAAGCAGCCACATTCTTATAGGTAAGATAAGAATTGAGCTATAATGAGTGTTTATAAGGTCAGAGATCATCAATAAGGAGCCTTCAGCTGAGCTACCTGACAGAACACAGTAAAAACACAGAGCCTGCTACTATAGAATCTCAAGGCTGTACAAAGAAAGGAGTTCAACATTTTTAATAAAGACCAATTGAAAAAAAAAAGATTTTTAGCTGAAAATGAATACAAGTCACTGAAAGGGTAAGAGCAATCAACTGTTTCACTGCAAAGAAAAATTACCCTCTAAAACATAACTTTTCATTATATACTAAAATATTCCCACAGAAAAAAAATAATAATAATAATAATGTGCATATATAATATCTCAAAAAGTGCGATATATTGTATGATACTAGCAGACAATCACTCGGGAAGATAGGAACATAGTATGATAAAGTCTCTTGATCACAACTAGTGTGGCCACTCACGGTTTAGTAGATAGTAGTAAGGGAGGTTCTGGTTGGTCCAGTACCAGGAGGCTGCAGCATAACTTCTCTAGTACCGTGCTTGATGTCAACCAAACTTATGGACAAATCCGCTTTGAGTCAAAGAGTAGTGCCCCTAGGTGGCTGGCCTGTCCCTGCCTAAAAGCGGAGTAATCGCCCCAAAAGGGGTGGCCCCACTTATCGGTGGCTTGCTCTTAAACTATGTTTCCCTACCTACAGAAATTCCCATACAGTGGTTGCATGTGAAGATTTTCTTTTCTTGTAGTCCCGACACGTTTCCCTTTTTTTAGTATGCCAGGTTCATCAGAAGACTTCAAAATGATAAAGGCATAATAGCCAAAAACAAATATGAATGCCAGTAGATGTTTATACAATGCATTAATTTAAAAAATTTACACCAATGGTGCCTTTAAGGGAACCTGTCACATTCACCATGCAGTGTGATTTCCCTCCAGTGTCTTATGGAACAGGAGGAGTTGAACAGATTGATATATAGTTTTGTGGGAAAAGATACAGGAAAACTTTGCATTAATTCTTTTAAATTTCCGCTCATTCTGAGCTTAGGAGTCTATCTGAGTATGAGTGTGCTTATAGGGAAGATACTCACTGGATCCTTAAACCCAGAAAGAGAAGGAATTTTAAAGGAGCTGTCCGGGCTTTTAAATTGATGACCTACATACATATGACTTTTTGATAACTTGATTACATTTTTTTGTGGAGGCGAGGTCATTAGAAAATGGCAAATTGTTTTTATTTTCTTTCTGTTAAGCCTCGTGGGCATGGCAATTTTAATCTTGTGGTCCACAAACCAAGGATCTGAAAAATATGGATACCAACCGAGTGCACTTTCCTCGGTCTCTATTATAGAAATGGCCATTCTTGTAAGCAAAACGTATAAGAATAGGACATCATTTGCAGAACAGCCGCATGGATGTGGACAGCACATGGTTGATATCTGTGTGCTGTCTATATATTTTGTGGATAGGACGCGGACCCAAGATATGGTCATGTACATATGAGGCCTTACAGTGTTCACAAGGCATGATATATATTTTTTTATTTTAATAGTTCAGACATTTTCAAATGTTGCGATATGAGCTATGTTTATTTTTTTATTGTTTACTTTCATATGTAAAATGGGAGTGATTTAAATTTTAATATTTTTGTATTTTTTACTTTAAAGAGATGGTTTCAAACATTTTACTGTTATTTTTAATCTCTTTAGAGGGCTTGAATATGCGATCCTCTGATTGCTTAACCCATAGACTACAGTAGATTACTATTGCAGCCTATGGAATTTTGACAGGTTTCCTACTAATCTGCCGAGCTAAAAAGGCAGTTTGCTATGGCACACCTGGGAGTCTTCACAAGGCCCCAAGCTGTCATAGAAACTGATCGGAGCGCCACAACTTTGTAATGGTGGCCCTCTCCCTCTGGATAGCCTCTCATATGCAGCGATCTCTATTGACTGTGGCATCTGTTAGGTTAAGTGACCAGGACAGAAATTTTTCCCAATCCTGGTCACTGTAGAAAGGTGTCAGCTGTATCACACACCCAGCACCCACCTCATGTGGAGCGCTAAGCTCAGTCAACAACATATATTTACATAATATAATCCAAGAAAGTGTCTAATTATACACAACGGCCTTAGCTTATGTAGAACAAGCCTTCATCCTTCACAATGATACGCTTCATTCTAAGAAAACTAAGATGGGTGTTAAGTTTATGATGTGTAATTCACACCCCATTAGTGAAGAACATACAAGACAAAATCTACATCAAGAGCGACCGCTTGAATATGCACAATTACCAGACATTCAGAATTCATTTTGTTAGGCTAAAAACATGCCACATTTCATTTATCAGATGCTATTTTTCATTGCATTTCTCTTTTGTGCAATGCTCTCAAAGGTTAGAATGGATTCCCACATTTTACCAATAAGACATCAAAATGAGGTGTGTGTGCTCTTCAGATAAGAGATATCACACAAAGTACAGGTTCGGAACCAGAAAGAAGAAAGCAAATTGAATTTATATTGATACACACATCTAGCAACAACAAAACACAACATTTTAATTTCCTAGTTTGGTTGTTTCCAATTGGATCTAGAAATACTGTAATAAGTTTACAACAATTATCTGATTGGAACAATGGGGGCCATTTACTAATCTGAAATACGACAAAATTAGGCATATTTCAGGTGCACATGGCGGTGCAATGGTTAAGGCCTGGATGTATTTCTGGAGTGTAATAATATTACAGGTTATAGTTACTAGAGATGGGTCGTTGATCCAGGGAGTTATTCTGATTGCCTGATTGGAGTTGGGGAAGATTTTTTTCCCCTAAAATGAGGAGAATTAGCTTCTACCTCACAGGGTTTTTTTGCCTTCCTCTGGATTAACTTGTAGGAAAACAGGCCAAACTGGATGGACAGATGTCTTTTTTCAGCCTTACAAACTATGGGGGGAGATTTATCAAACTGGTGTAAAGTAGAACTGGCTTAGTTGCCAATAGAAACCAATCATATTCCACCTTTCATTTTTCAAAGGACCTGTGAAAAATGTAAGGTGGAATCTGATTGGTTGCTATAGGCAAATAAGCCAGTTCTACTTTACACCAGTTTGATAAATCTCCCCCTATGTTACTATGTTAGTATGTAAGCGAAAACACAACAGACCTGGATTTTACAATATCCACATTGGGGAAAGAATTTATCACACCCTTCACTCTAGAATTATGGCTTTACAAATATAAAAAAGTCAACTTTTTTAGTTAAATTGAACACAACCTTTTTTTTTTTTTTTTTACACCACTTACTCCAATTTTGAAAAGTGAATGGGAAAGTGGTTGGGGTTAGCTATGTTAATGAGTCTCACTCCAGATTTATTATTGTGACTCGTTTAAAATACCACAAAAGAAGTTCCAGTAGGACATCGGCACAGGAAAACTGGAGTAGCATTTTGAGATAATAGGGGGAGTTTATCATTAGGGTAATATTTGAAGTCAGTTTTTCTTCTGCCTTAGAGTACAGTACTTTGTGCCAAATTTATCAAATATTGCATGTTGGTAACTCTTTAACACAGCTTGAACACTTTGTCTAGAAATGCTACTTGAGGTTTTTCTATGCCACCCATCTACTGTAGTACGTTTCTGACTTTTAAAAAAAAAGTCACAGTGATAAGCCCGGAATGAAACTGATTAACATGGCCAACCATGATCACTTCTCCACCCAGTGAGGAAGTGAGTGGTGTTAAGAAAATGCAAACATTCAAAAACTTTTTGTGCAAGTGTGCCCAAAAAGTTGGAAACCACTATTTTGTGAATTTTTGAGAGCAGAATTCTAGAGTACAGAGCTTAATAAATTCCTTTATGTTAGGGCCATGCATGCGACCGTATGTATTTTGTGGTCTGCAAAAACAGATCCACAAAAAATAAAGATGACGTCCGTGTTGCATTCCGTATTTTGCCAAACAATTTTGCGGAACAGTACAGCTGTTCCCTAATAGAACAGTGCTATCCTTGTCCGTAGTGCGGACAATAATAGGACATGTTCTATTTTTTTGGTGGAAGAACATATGGACATATGGAAACGGAATGCACACGGAGTAATTTCAGTTTTTTTTGCGGACCCATTGAAATGAATGGTTCCACATATGGTCCTAAAAAAACCGTAATGGACACAGAAAGATATGTTTGGGTGCATGAGCCCTAAGGTTTAAATATATGCCACATGTAACAAACAACGTGCAAGGTTTGATAAATCTGGTGCAAAATATGCTACGCTAAGTTCTAAGCAGAACTGGCTTTGGATTTTAACCCCTTTATGATCCCCCCTCATAAAGTAAAAATACATAAATCATGAAAATACGCAGACGCACAACTATCCGCATATACACATATATACTGTATACACACATATTGAATTTGCCTGTCACTTACTAAACTAAGTAGTGAAGTGTGACTACTCTATAAAAGGCAATTACTTTAATAGAAAAGTTTTTGGTTACATTTAAACTTCATTTTGATATCTCTGTTTATATTGAGTTATATTGTTTTGGCTGCAAGCAATTCGAAGCGTATGTTTTCATATATTCCTCTAAATATTAAGTCTTGGCCGCAGGGCAGAATTTGCAGTTAGGAATGATATTGCTTTCCTTGCTATAATATTTTAACTTTGTAAAGAAAGCACATTACATAATGCAGAGGTTTTAGCATATATTGGTGAAATGTTTTACGATTAAGGTCAATGTTTATTGCTGAGGATCCTCTGGGATAGTATTGGCTCGCAAGCGCTTCACACATCTATTGTAATGTGTTGCATATAGTAAGAATATTTTTCTTATTATCTCGTAGACCACTAGTCCTATATGTCTTGTTGTAAGAGAAAGTTGAGATGTCTCCTTAAAAAGGGTATTCCCAATGCTGCAGACCTCAACCCCTCTTTCCTTTTTAGAAAAATCAAAAAATGAAAAAGAAAGGGTCAGGTCTTTGCAGAGCAGAAGCCCAACTTTCTGTACAGACATATAGGGTAAGCAGTATAAGAGATACATATAGCTGCCTTTTAATTATTTATTTTGCTCACATATATAGCGGTGACATATTCCACAACGCTTTAGAGTCCATTCACACATCCACAAGTGTTTGTGATCCGCAAATTGAGGATCAGCAAAACATGGACATGAAGTCTGCAGAATGTGGAATGCTCATGGCAGGTCCTGTGATAGAAAATGCCTATTCTTGTCCATGGCTGTGAACAATAATAGGACATGCTCTATCCTCTACCCGGAGGAAACCTACGCAAACACATTGAGAACATACAAACTCCATGCATATGTTGTCCTTGGTCAGAATAGGACACCATCATGTCAAGGAACCAGTTTAAAAGATGTTTGCCTTTTTGGTTTTCCTATAAATTAGCATCCTTTAATACTTAATATTAAGTTTTAAAGATGGCCTGACATGTCTGTTGTAGTAACTACTTGCATTTCCCATCTACTACTTCTGGAGCATTTATTCTTATGACTCTGTGTGGTGCCTTTTACTTTAGTACTCCTGCTAGAATTTATAATTGGATTGCTAGCAGTTTGCAATGAAGTTCCTGTTGAGTGCTACCAGTTGCGGCTGTGTCCAGTGACAGACTGTGCAGGGAAACACCCACAACTGGTAACATCCAGTTGGATGTTCATTGCAAAGTGCTAGTAATTAAAGGGAACCTGTCATCTCTGAAACACCCCTGAACTAGAGTAAGCAGTGTATAGTGTAAGTGATGCTGAATCCGAATATGTAAGTTTTATCTTCATACTCACTTCCATTCCAACGCTGTGCTCCCACAAACCAGCAGTATAATGCGTTGAGAGGACTCTTCTTTGAGTCCTCTCCATTATATGAGTGAGCACTGGAGTCCTCTCACTGCATTTTACTGCAGGTTTGTGGGAGCACAACATCAGAATGGAAGCGAGTATGAAAATAAAAATTACATAACCGGACTCGACGTCACTTACACTATACACCGCTTACTCTAGTTCAGGGGGTGTTTCGGAGATGACAGGTTCCCTTTAATTCAAAAGTAGTGCATGTAGGAATTTTGTCTCTGCTTCAAAAATCTTCCTCTTAGCAGAAACCTAACAGACCCCATTACAGTCTATTGGGCCTGTAGGCTCCATTCGTTATGTGCCAAATCTGTCCATTCCACTCTCCAGCAGAAATTCTGTAGTCAGCTATTGTTTCATCACATTGCGCTTCTGAGTGCACCACACAATTACCACAGCCCTATTATTTGTATAGCACTAACACACAGTATGCCGCAGTTCTTTACCATCAGATAACTTGAAGTGGTATAAAGCTAGGAAAGGAAATCTATAAAATCGAATGTGTATAAGAAGAAGAACCCTGGGAAACTACAATTGAAATGAGTGCTTTTTTTTGGATCTTACGAAGAGTAGGCAATGTGCTGTATTATGAGTCATCCTTTGAGCTCTTGCCATTTAACACTGAAACAACTTTTTGCGAGTTTATGCTGTGATATGTTGGTTCTGTGGTTTAGATGTTCTGGCCATGAATGTCCATTTCAAAAGCAACAACATTTTTGAGAAGTTTGCAATAGAATGAAATGAGTACTAAGTAACATTCCAGTCAATGCTGTGAATATAAAGGTATTTATGTACAAATACTTGTATAAGTATACAAATACTAACTGACGATAGAGAGACATATTACAGTAGACCACACAGTCCATCCTGCTTTGAAGAATGTAATTGAAAACTGTAACAACAGCCTGCTGTGTGATTGGGGTAAAAGTGATAACCAATAAATCTTCAGTCATAGACTATATTAGAGATAGGCCTCGTTTACATGTTAGTGAATCATGGACGTGTGCTGTCCATGCTCTCCACAGACTGATCACGTATCCATGGACTTTAATGTATGTATTCATACCAGTCAGTGTTTTGCCACAGATTGTCACCATGAAAGCATGTCCTATTACAGTTCTCTCATGCACATCATAGTCTATAGGTTCATGAAAACCACAGGCACAACACAGATGCCATCCATGTTTGGTTGGGAGGAGATGCTCTGGAAATTAATTTTCAGCCTAGCAGTATACATGAATACTGATAGGCCATGAACAACAAAAACGGACATATAGACCAAGCAAGGAATCTTTTCACCGATGTTATCAACAGACATGGACGTGTGAAAGAGGCCTTAAAGGAGTTGATCAGTTTCCTATATAAATGGCCTATCCTGCATTGAGACCGCTCCATACGCGGTGGGTGCCGGCTGTATCACAGGTTTTAACCTCCATAAAGGCATTAAAAGTTGCCATTGTAAAATAAAAAAAAAAAAGAGACGTTTAAATTATATACAGTACAGACCGAAAGTTTGGACACACCTTCTCATTCAAAGAGTTTTCTGTATTTTCATGACTATGTGGAATTATATACTTAACAAAAAAGTGTGAAACAACTGAAAATATGTCTCATATTCTAGGTTCTTCAAAGTAGCCACCTTTTGCTTTGATTACTGCTTTGCACACTCTTGGCATTCTCTTGATGAGCTTCAAGAGGTAGTAACCTGAAATGGTTTTCACTTCACAGGTGTGCCCTGTCATGTTTAATAAGTGGGATTTCTTGCCTTATAAATGGGGTTGGGACCATGAGTTGTGTTGGGCAGAAGTCAGGTGGATACACAGCTGATAGTCCTACTGAACAAACTGTTAGAATTTGTATTATGGCAAGAAAAAAGCAGCTAGTAACATAGTAACATAGTAACATAGTTTGTAAGGCTGAAAAAAGACATCTGTCCATCCAGTTCAGCCTGTTTTCCTACAAGTTGATCCAGGGGAAGGCAAAAAAACCCTGTGAGGTAGAAGCCAATTTTCCTCACTTTAGGGGGAAAAATTCCTTCCCGACTCCAGTCAGGCAATCAGAATAACTCCCTGGATCAACGACCCATCTCTAGTAACTATAACCTGTAATATTATTACCCTCCAGAAATACATCCAGGCCCTTCTTGAACTCTCTTAGTGAACTTACCATCACCACCTCCTCAGGCAGAGAGTTCCATAGTCTCACTGCTCTTACCGTAAAGAATCCTCTTCTATGTTTATGTACAAACCTTCTTTCCTCCAGACGCAGAGGATGTCCCCTCGTCACAGTCACAGTTCTCGGGATAAATAGATGATGGGAGAGATCTCTGTACTGACCTCTGATATATTTATACATAGTTATTAGATCTCCCCTCAGTCGTCTTTTTTCTAAAGTGAATAACCCTAATTTTGATAATCTTTCTGGGTACTGTAGTCCACCCATTCCAGTTATTACTTTAGTTGCCCTCCTCTGAACCCTCTCCAGCTCTGCTATGTCTGCCTTGTTCACAGGAGCCCAGAACTGTACACAGTACTCCATATGTGGTCTGACTAGTGATTTGTAAAGTGGCAGGACTATGTTCTCATCACGGGCATCTATGCCTCTTTTGATGCAACCCATTATCTTATTGGCCTTGGCAGCAGCTGTCTGACACTGGTTTCTGCAGCTTAGTTTGCTGTTCACTAAAATTCCTAGGACCTTTTCCATGTCAGAGTTACCCAATATTTTACCATTCAGTATGTACTGGTGACTTGGATTATTCCTTCCCATATGCATAACCTTACGTTTGTCAGTGTTAAACCTCATCTGCCAGCTAAGTAAAAAAAACGAGTGGCCATCATTACTTTAAGAAATGAAGGTCAGTCAGTCCGAAAATTGGGAAAACTTTGAAAGTGTCCCCAAGTGCAGTCGCAAAAACCATCAAGCGCTACAAAGAAACTGGCTCACATTAGGACCGCCCCAGGAAAGGAAGACCAAGAGTCACCTCTGCTGTGGAGTATAAGTTCATTCCAGTCACCAGCCTCAGAAATCGCAGGTTAACAGCAGCTCAGATTAGAGACCAGGTCAATGCCACACAGAGTTCTAGCAGCAGACACATCTCTACAACAACTGTTAAGAGGAGACTGTGTGCAGCAGGCCTTCATGGTAAAATAGCTGCTAGGAAACCACTGCTAAGGACAGGCAACAAGCAGAAGAGACTTGTTTGGGCCAAAGAACACAAGGAATGGACATTAGACCAGTGGAAATTCTTTGGTCTGATGAGTCCAAATTTGAGAGCTTTGGTTCTAACCACCGTGTCTTTGTGCGATGCAGAAAAGGTGAACGGATGGACTCTACATGCCTGGTTCCCACCGTGAAGCATGGAGGAGGAGGTGTGATGGTGTGGGGGTGCTTTGCTGGTGACACTGTTGGGGATTTTTTTTCAAAATTGAAGGCATACTGAACCAGCATGGCTACCACAGCATCTTGCAGCGGCATCCGCTACTTTGAAGAACCTAGAATATAGTCATATAGAATAAAGTCATATGTACCACAAAATGGTACCAATAAAATGTAAATTTTGTCCCGCAAAAAAACAAGCCCTCGTACAGCTCTGTAGACAGAACATGGTTATGGAAAGAAACATTTCAATTTTTATTTTTGGTAGCAGATCAAAAAGATAAATATTCAAGTTTGACACAGAATGGATGTTTTGACATTTTTAAGCACAAAGTGAACGCCGTGATGACAAAACACCAAAAACCTTGGCGGAACTGTATTTTTTTTTTCAATTTAATCCCACAATTTTTTTTCCCATTTTCCAATAGCAGACAGGGTAAATTGAATGGTGCTCTTAAATAGTTCAACTACATGGAAAGGGAGGGACTGTAGTTCCAGTAGCTTAGCCAGGTACACGTTCAGCTTCTGCGAGGTTGGATGAGTGCATGCATACTGTTGTCTTTTTGCAATTACGTTGATGATGCAGTAGATTCAACAGACAACATTGAAATCGATGGAAAGGAAGCTTCCTTTGGCTGATGCTGATGAGCTCTAACTGTCGCTGCAGTCTCCCTACAGTGTTTAAAAACTCTCCCTACAATCTCCCTACACTGTACCTGCACTCTCCCTATCCAATATTCTACAATTAAAAGCTTTTGGCAACACTGTCTGTATTGCATTGGCATTTGTCACATTTCTCCCTAAGCTCAGCTCACAGTGAAATGGCTTTTACAGAGCAGTGGCATCACATAGGATGGCTATCTGCTTAATGGCTAGCTGTATGGCATTATGGGTCATATCATGCTCCATAGTTTTTTACTTTCATTTTGTAACATCTGCCATTTTAGAAAATATCTGATTTGTTACCACGAAGAGATAGGAAATTCGGCTTTGCGGTGAATCAAATTTTTCCTAAACTTCGGATCGAATTCCACTTTGGATGCTTTGATTCCCTAAGCACTGATTGCAGTATACATATAAAATTCCTTCTTTAAAGGCTGCTTTTAGGCACAGAGCTACTATGCCTAGTGGTAAATCCAGCATTGTTCATAAATGTGCTGACGATATTATTGGACTTCATGTTTCAAAAATGTCTCTAAGAAATCTTGGTAGGGATCAGTTTCCTTTTTTAACTACAATTGAGAAATGTGATATGGACTTCAGATGCTACGTTTCAATGAGACATTCATGATACATGATGCCAATTATGTAGTCAAATCACAGTTATTATGCTAATATGTAAACTGGTTAGGAAGGTTAAGCTATCTTCTTAATATTATTCATTGTATTATCAGTATATTATAAATTATGGAGTCATTTATTAACTGAATTTATGAAAACATAATAAATGCATTAAAATGTTATAATGTTTAAGATGAAGTGTTCTCCATTCTCAGCACTGAAGGTACAATTCTTTATTGCATTTACTTTTATTCACAATTTCAAGAGAAATGGCCAATATCAAATAAATAATATATTATTAATTCAATATCTTAATGCTAAATCTCCTTTTTCCAGAGGTTGATGTGCATTGGCAACAGCATCTCAAAAGGCAAGATTCATTTGCTGCGTCCAGTTGTCTCAACAACAAGACTGCCTAACTCAACCCTTCTTGCTCCTACCAAGTCCTCTTCTCTATAACATTGGCTCCAGGCTTCCAGCTACAATGGGATTGAGTGAAGGTGCCTGGCCGGACTTTGTATTTTAAAGTGGAATCCAGAATGACATCCTTAAGCTACTTCCTTGTTGATTTGATCGTTCCTGACTCTGACCCTGATCATAACTTTGACCTTGACCTACATGCTGGATTCCACCCCCACCTAGCTCCATGAGTCAGCTGGTACCTGTTATTCTATCCCTGGTTCTTAACCCTATCACATCCTACATATAACTACCTTCTTGTCATCCCGTCCACTCTCCTCACACTTGACTCATTTTCTGACTCTACAGTTTCCTTCAGCAGAACTTTTACTGCTTACTGATTCTGGAGATCATGATATCAGAATGCAACTGTTGTCTGTACCTCCTTGTGTAGTTAATGAAGAACAAGGAGATGTATTACAGTCTACTAGATAGCTTATTCAGCTCTAAATCCATTGTGGCTTAAAGGATCCACTTCTACAGACCTAACCTGATTGTAGTCAGACTTGTAGTAGACTTTAGCCTGGAAAAGGTTTTATGATTGCAGTAAAACTCTTTTGATGTCAAGTCCCATTCCTATTGTCAGACTGGCCAGCCATTATGAGCCCCCTCCCCCTGAGTGGCTCAATAATTGAGTGTGTTTTTTAATGCACATCTTGGTGTGGCTCTAATATGGCTTCCGTGCACCAGAATTTGGTGAGTGAGCAGAAACTAGTGAATGATGTCACTATCTTTGGGTACCTATTTAGGCATCAGCACTGTCTCAGGCCACCATTTCATCTTTATTGCCATCAGTCTCTGTACTACCATCAGTACTGTAAAATTTTACTAGAGAAAGGATGGCAGGGCTAAATATTCAGCCCTATTCAGCCCTGTCTTCATATCCAGAGGATCTATCCGACTAGTCATTATAAACTATGTTACTATGTTACTTTTATCACATTATAACACTATCTTCCATGGATATAAAATATCAGATCTGTTCTGCCAGTTGGATTTGGCACCATAGACATATTGACACTTACTCAAGCCATTAAGGGTTGAATAATTGGCATGGTTATGGGCAAAGACTGTATATTATGTGGCAATTTATCATATTAGTAAAATGCAGCTTAAGTTTTTCAGCCTTGAAGCAACCAACAGTAAGCATATTATTGGCTATAATAAAAAAAATTGATACTGATTTGAGTCCGTCAAAACAAGAATGGCTAAATCCTAGCCTAAACCTCTTTATTTACTAAAAAATGGCCAGAATAAAATTTGTAGTTATTATAATGGCCTATGGAGGAAAAGCTCCTATGATAACTGGCTCCAGCAGAGTATATCTGGCCAGCATACACGATATTAAATTTATCATATTCAGCTTCAGTCTTCACAAGGTAAAATCTTATAATAATACCAGACAGGAGGCAGAGAAAAATTACATAAAGGAGAGAATTTGCAGGCTGCATTATTTCGACTATATAATCTGGAGAAAGTCTGAAATCCATGCATTGTGCGGGCTAACAAAGTTAATATTGACAAGATCTCACACGCTGTGCCAGCTTCAGGCCACATCTACTAGCAATGTATTAAATGTTCTGAACTTTCAGCGACTCATGCAATATAAAAGCGGAGCATCTTTCTGTTTAACATTTGCAGCGGTTCATACTGAAGATGAATGTCTGAGTATTCAATAAAACTGTATAGATCAGCAGCAGAACAGCTGATGTAGTTAAAGAAGGTGGAAAGACATCAAGGTACTGCTACTGGGGGGTCAAACAGACTTCAGCAGGCTTCAAAGCATTGAAAAAAGTTGAAAGAGTTTGCAGCATCCTTAAATGCTCATATACCCTCTGCGCTTAATAGGGAGCCAGCACTGATGCACTAATACTGTAGCAACTATAGTAAAAAAATGTATGAAAAATAGTAATACTGTGCTTAGAAAAGTACCCTTCACATTCCCACTTGGAGCCATGGTCTGTGCAATCAATAAAAATGCCCCTAAAATCCAACTAGAATTAAGAAATTGATTTTATCCTCATTTAGAATTAAGAAAACAGCAATCTTACCGTAAAGGGGTATTCCCTTCACTTTATGATCGTTGGTAGTCCAACCTCTGGGACCCCCATTCAGCCAGTAAATGAAAGGGCTGAAGCACTGGTTTAACGCTCTAGCACCTTCACTGTTTTTCGCTGCAAATGGTGTTCTACTCCACCCACCATTGTAGGGAACTGCAGGCAGCCCTAGTCACTTGAATAGCGCTGTGCCGTGTGTAGCGCTGTTATGCAGAGAAAATTCAGTGAAGGGGCCTCTTTAGTATTAGGAATGGAGGATGTCCCGGAAGTAGGGACGCACCGTAAATTGGCAAGTGGTCCTGTACAGTTTGAGTGAGATTTACTAAAGTCAATAGAATACAGTCTAATTTTTCACCAATAAAACCCTGCGTACACACTTGTGCTGGATTTATCATGTATTTAAACACAACCAAATAGGACCCTATCTGGGTATGGGTTTTTTATATAATCACTTCACATGGCTGTAATAGCCTATAACCCTTCTTGACCCAGATGCTGACGTAAAATAAAATATAACTTTTATTGATCGTTTTAAAATACTATAATGTGAGCTAACTTAAAATAACTGCTGTCAATGCATACTGCGCCCAAACTCTTGCTATGGTGTAGATGTGATAATGGGAATGGGTACATTTCCATTATCACATCTACACCATAGCAAGATTCTGGTTGCTGTATGCATTGACAGCAGTTATTTTAATAAGTTAGCTCACATTATAGTATTTTAAAACGATCAATAAAAGTTATATTTTATTTTACGTCAGCATCTGGGTCAAGAAGGGTTATAGGCTATTATAGCCATGTGAAGTGATTATGTATTTAAGGCACTTTTAGCACATCTTTAGACTGTTTTGAAAAGTGTTTAGAAAAAAAAATGGGGGGGCTAAAGTAAATAAAAAAAGAAGTGGCAAAAGGAAGAGAAAGGCATCTAATACACATAGCAAAATGCCTCAAATGTATCACACAGTGTAAGCCACAACAATTACTTTGGTGCATCTTCTGCTTGCCTGGACTAGTTTTATCGGAACAATTAGATAAATATGTGAATATTATATGTTATATATAGTCACTCCATGTATACTAGTTTATGTTCTGGTTCTTTAACTTTCTCTCTGTCTTAACTTTTATTACACCAATGAGCCTTATTTAACACTTTCTGTCAGACCAGCAGTCAGACCAGAGAGAAGTGAGGTCTGTTGAGTTAATTAGAGCATCAGACCTCCCCAATGCCACCCCAGTAGTATGACTGGTTGGGGCTTCTCACATCAAACTAGCCAATTCACTGCTTCTCTGTTTGCATGTTTATCATGGCCTATCAAGAAATAAATAGAGCAGTCACAATGTCAGTCATTCCAATCCTCCGCCTACTATTTTGATGAGGATAACCTTGTAGATAAACTCTTCCCATGTTATCGCTCGGATTAATGTTAAAGAAGGACAATATTTATATTTCACTTTCAATGGCATAGTACTGATAAAATAAAAAAAACAGAAAGGTTCTAAAAAAAAGTGTTTCTATGAATGGTACATATAAAATAAATCCCTCAATGTATACTAAGATCCTCATGTTAATTTTTTCAAAATGATGCTTAGAGCATTGTAAAGCCACTTTTTCTACTGCAGGATACCAACTTTTCCCTACCCTGTTTTGGTATAGGTGATTTGGTCACTAGTCAGCAGTGTGGTCACTTGATTCATGGTACCAATTTGGCTCACTTTGAACCCCCTCAGACCAGTTTCCAAAAAGTACCAGGTACTATTTTCAACTTTGGCCTTGTGGAAAAATGAAAAAAAAACAGGGTATAGTTAGATACAGTTGAGCAGCTTCCATGCTATGGAAAAAGGGATTAATGCTGTATTCACACTTGTGTTCATAAAATCAATTGGCTTGTCCATTTGGTATTCCATTATTTTCATGGCTCAAATAGTGAAGTCTGCAGTAGAATTCTTATAGTCAAGAATACCATAACCCCAATGAGATCCAGTAAACCCACCAGAATCTGCCGTTAACTTTTTAAATATATATGTATTATATGTGCCGTAGCTCTGTTATAAATGGAACATTATAACCTGATACTAATGCATGGAAAGCATTTACTTGTATAAATAGATGCTTTCAATATTGCTTCATGAATTTCAATATAAATGAAATATTCTCCGTGCACACAGATAATTTTCTTTTTTTGTGAAACCAAAACCAGAGACATGAATACTATCTATTTTCTAATCATTATCTACCTATCAATTTTGAAAAACATGAATCAAAGCAGCTGAGATGTTCATATTTTCACAATAAATTTCCATGTTATTTACATTAGATCACAACAATGTATCCATGGCAGCAGTGGATGTAATATTACTGTGTATTACACTGAAGGCAAATTATGCAGTCAGGAAATAAACAATGTATGT
Organism: Rhinella marina; assembly: GCA_900303285.1. Lineage (NCBI taxonomy): Eukaryota > Metazoa > Chordata > Amphibia > Anura > Bufonidae > Rhinella > Rhinella marina. The sequence continues at coordinate 16,105 of ONZH01010467.1, read as the reverse complement.
ACATAGTATAGTATTAAATAGAGAACTGATCTATGTTCTACACCAGAATGAAGATGAAATTTGATATAAATGGTTTAACCCAACATAAAACATAAGTTAAATCAGACCTCCAGTAGAAATTTCCTTAGCCTTTTCTCAGGAGAAAGGAAGCAACTGACAGTCACTTCCTGTCAGCCATATTAGATATCATGGAGAAATGTAACTGATCAGTTCTTTACCAACAGGAATCTCCCAATTGCTGTTAGTTGTTCCAGGTTGGTCAATAACAGAGAATCATGTCTTTCCATTTCTCTAAGGCTGGCCATACACAATGGATCGTTGTCACATTAGATACAGTAGCTCATTCAGCCATTAGCTATTCCTTCTGACTCAACCACCCTCATGAGCATGAACACTCGGTTTCTTCAAGTGATTTCAATGCGAAAAGGGGAATAAATTGCTGTCAGACTCTTTTGACAACAAAAAGATCAGGCATGTTCAAATCCAACTTGCAACCTACAAATGGACTCTACTACTATTAAATAGACCCCTCACTCATTTAAAAAAAAAATGAAGCAATAAATATGAAAAAAATGTGTAACAATCCACATAATAATATTTTATTTATGTACAAAAATTACCCAAAAAAATTATATAGAATTAAAAATGGACAAATACCAGGGGCAAAAAATGCTATATATATTCCCACCACGTAAACCTGAAGAAACAGCATTAGTTAGAGAGACTAGAATGCAAACATCTAAGGAATACAGAGCACAATTATGAAAAAATAGTCACAAACTCAAAGGATTATTATACTGTAATTCAGGCTAAACAGCAAATGTGAATAAAAGATATTACTGATCTAGATTGTAAGATGGTATGCATGACCGATAAGGCAAATATATGCTGTATAATAACAGTATCAAAGATAATGTATTGTTCAAAATATAATACTGTTGGAACTGATATAATGTCAACAATTAATAACTTGAAACAATGCGGAAAGTCACAAGTGGCGCATATATAGAATGGTAATTCAAAATACCTAGATAGTAAAGAAAAATAATGGCAGATAAGCAAGAATGATTATGGCATACACCTCTAGACATCTCCTTAGGTGTTGCTTAGTCAGGCACAAAATACCTTGACACGTGTTTTGCCTTACAATGGCTTTGCCCAACTGCTGCAACATCTGTCATCAGGGGAGAGCCTGGATGCCCTCATACATGTTGGATATTTGTCATGCCCCCAAATATTGGTGTCTTGGTTGGCATCAATCTAATTGTATATGGCTAGCTTTACTATATAATGACATACAAGATGCATGATGCAGATGTCTGTGACCAAGTTTTTATCTGTCCATCAAGACAAAAAGTTTTGCACTAAATATAACCTGAAAAGTTGCAAGGGTTTATCAGGACATAAGTACATGAAAGGGCAAGATTTAAAGTAAGACATGGGCTTTTCACAATCCAATATATCCGCTTGTTGTACATCTTGAACTATACCATGAGAAGATTTTGTTGAATTTTCTACACATTGTAAAATATATTCTCTCGAGACTCTTATTATACAAAAATAAATTTGCCATTACCAGCTCATCCAAATTAGGTTTAAGATTAGTGATGAGCGAATCGAAGCGGCAATATTCGTGATTCGCACGAATATTGCCCGCTTCGGCTCGGCATCCCGAGCCAGAGCGGACTCGTGATTATTCGTGCGTCACTGCAAGTTTGAAATGCCCGTTTTTTTCAGCCAATCAGCATCAAAGGGAAGCCTGTGGGAATGCCTGCTGTGATGTAACAGCCCCTATACCTCCCCAGTAGTGATTGGCTGGCAGTGACATGTGACCTAAATTTACATAAGGTAGGGACCTGCAGCATCAGCCTCATTGTGCTTTGGGAAGGAGAAGAGACAGACAGTGTTAGCTAGTGTAGTGTTACACGATATATTGAAAACTCGGTACGGTTTCGGTACCTAGTGCGGTACCGAAGCTCGATACCGAGTTTTCTTGCCGTCCGATACATAGAACATGGCGCGCGCATCACTTTAATGCGGTTGCCATGTTCTAATATCTGCCGCGCTGCCAGGGCCGGATTATAATTGGAGCACCTGGAGATACTGCTCCAGGCCCCCGCTCCAATGATTTCATGGGGGGCCCCGCGCCCCCCTCAGACCTCAGATCAGCCCACCCAGCCACTTTAAAAAAAGCATACTTACCTGTTCTGGCCGCCGCTGTCCTCAGGATTGACGCTCCACTGTGTTCCCTGCCGGCGCGCACTATGACCTGACGCAGCGTCATAGTACGCAGCGTCAGGTCATAGTGCGCGCCGGCAGGGAACACAGTGGAGCGGGGAGCCTGAGGACAGCGGCGGCCAGAACAGGTAAGTATGCTTTTTTAAAGTGGCTGGGTGGGCTGATCTGAGGTCTGAGGGGGGCACAAGACGCTGACCTGAGGTCTGATGGGGCACATGGGGGCACATTGTGTTGATCTGAGGTCTGAGAGGGGCCACAAGACGCTGACCTGAGGTCTGATGGGGGCACATTGTGTTGATCTGAGGTCTGATGGGGGCACAAGACGCTGATCTGAGGTCTGATGGGAGCACAAGACGCTGACCTGAGGTCTGATGGGGGCAAAAGACGCTGACCTGAGGTCTGATGGGGCACAAGACGCTGACCTAAGGTCTGATGGAGGCACAAGACGCTGACCTGAGGTCTGATGGGGGCACAAGATGCTGACCTGAGGTCTGATGGGGCACAAGACGCTGACCTGAGGTCTGATGGGGGCACATTGTGTTGATCTGAGGTCTGATGGGGGCACAAGACGCTGACCTGAGGTCTGATGGGGGCACATTGTGTTGATCTGAGGTCTGATGGGGGCACAAGACACTGATCTGAGGTCTGATGGGGGAACAAGATGCTGATCTGAGGTCTGATGGGGACACAAGACGCTGACCTGAGGTCTGATGGGGGCACAAGACGCTGACCTGAGGTCTGATGGGGGCACAAGACGCTGACCTGAGGTCTGATGGGGGAACAAGACGCTGATTTGAGGTCTGATGGGGGCACAATGTGTTGAGCTGAGGTTTATTATCCCTGTACAGTGACATCATTGTGTGTATTATCCCTGTACCGTGACATCACTGTGTGTATTATCCCTGGACTTTGACATCACTGTGTTTATTATCCCTGTGCTGTGACATCACTGTGTTTATTATCCCTGTACGGTGACATCACTGTGTTTATTATCTCTGTACCGTGACATCACTGTGTGTATTATCCCTGGACTTTGACATCACTGTGTTTATTATCCCTGTGCTGTGACATCACTGTGTTTATTATCCCTGTACGGTGACATCACTATGTTTATTATCTCTGTACTGTGACATCGCTGTGTGTATTATCCCAGTGCAGGAAGAGGTAAGTGGTCTGTGTTTGTGTGTTTGTTTTCTATTTTTCAGGGTCGTGAATGCAGAGGACTACGTCGGATTCGGTGGACTACGTCGGACCAGCTTTTTTTTATAAAATGGTCAAACAGGGGTCTGGGGGAGTGTTTATTTCAATAAAATGTTTTATACTTGTGTGTGTGTATTTTTTTTTACAATACTACAGTTTTAGTAATTATGGCTATCTACAGATGGCCCTGATTACTAATACTGGGCTTAGTGCTTGCCGGTATGGCAGGCCAGCACTAACCCCAACATCTATTACCTCGGCACCCACCGCCACCAGGGGTGCCGGGAAGAGCCGGGTACCCGCAGGACCGGACCTTCTAAATTGAGGGTCTGGCTCTGGGGCGGCTGCAGGCTGGTACCATTAGGCTGGGAAGGGCCAATAACCGTGTCCCTTCCCACCCTGGTAGTGCCAGGCTGCAGCTGCTGGTTGTATCTGGCTGGCGAAGGAAAAAAGGGGGGGACCCCACGCCATTTTTTAAAAAATTATTTAATTATTTTTGTAAAAAAATGGCGTGGGGTCCCCCCCTTTTTTCCGTGCACAGAGCAGGGTCAAAAGCAAGGTCTGGGGGGGGGGGGTTAGGGGCGCACAGATAAGGGCCAGGGTGGCATTAATAGGTTCTTCTTTATTTTGGCGAGGTATCGTATCAGTATCGAGTATCGTGATACTTTTGTACGTATCGGTATCGAACTCAAAATTCTGGTATCGTGACAACCCTAGTAACTTGCTTCTCATACAACTAACTCACCCCCCGACACCTGTGTCTCGCCATTGTCCACCACCTCCTCAGACAACACTGGTAAATCCCCACTGTCAGCACACTGAGACTGCAAAAGGTCTTGCGAATTGGGGCAGAGAATGTTCTGGGGTAGCACATCAGAGAAGGGGTGACTATGGGGTTCCAGGGAGTATGTGACCACATGCATCTCCATCCAAAAAGTCATACTGAGGCTCACCACCATGCTTTACACTGCAATCTTATTGAAAGACAGACAATCAGGGGTTCACCGCCAGGTTGTCAGGCAGCATTTTTAAGTGGGTCACCATTACCGTGTCCCTGAAAATTGCCTTGGGGTCATCACCAGACTATTGGCCAGATTTAGAAAAAATGGTGCAATTAGGGAGCCTCAGAGGCATCCCTACATGCTGCCCCTGGTGTTTCCTATCCATTTCCAAGGTGATTCCATGTTTCCCTTTTGGAAATGAGGATACAGTAAAATTGCAATACAAAGTACTAGATGGGAAAATAAAGCAAAGCAAGGAAAAAGACAGAATTAAAGAAAAAAAATCTGCTTGACTGCAGAACCACCAGCCTGCCAGCAGAACGATCAATATTAAGAGCTACCTGAAGGGAAGAAGATAGCACAGGATTACATGTAGGTGGTGAACTGTTAATAGTGGAAATGCATGTATAGGCTGCAAAGGTTTCTAGCTGTTCGGCAATTAGCTGTGAGGGGGTGAATAATAAAGCAATAGCGCAAGAACCAAATGTTAACATATTATTCAAGCTTACATACAGTGTATAAAATCAAGCAACTTGAAATTCAGAGAGAAAATATTTCTTAGCACTAAGCAAGAGAAAAATGTAAAGAAACCACTATTCACTAACTGTAAAATGTAAAAAAGTCAATATACAGTCCTGATCTGTGGTCCCTATACGGCTCCAGACATTGTAAAACTACAACCAGTCAGACTGAGGTTGCTTGGGCCCACCAAAGGAAATTATTTTGAGGGCCTACCATCCTTCCATAGAACATATGCACAATAACCTTTAATTTCCTCATAATCTTTGTTGTTATCATTTTCCACACAAGATACATAATCAATAAAGCCTAAAGTTATTATTATTGTGTTTGGGCCAACTAGCAAATCCTGTGCCACTCCGGTAGGAGTCCTATTCTAATCAGCAAGCCCTTGTAGCCTCACAACAACTGTACAGTAAAATATTGCAGATTACTACTGTAATTTCCAGCTTTTTTGCGTTGTGCCTAGTGGATATGTCATGATGAGGTGGGGCTAGGGTAACTAGAATGGAGAATGAGGGATAGGTGTGAGTCTCAGAATGATGGCAATGACACGCCTCATGTACAATGCAACAATTAAATTGTTATTGAATTAAGTCAGCACAGTAGTATGGCCTCAGAATGGTGCATTCATCTCACACAGAGGTTGAATACTTGATAGTATACAGGTTGTCATGTTTCACTTATAACTATCTCTTAGAAACAGTTTAAAATAGTACTTCTCCTGTGGCCCCAGTAAAATGAATGCCCCTGTTGGTGCCCCCTAGAATTAAAAATGTCCCATTAGTTCACCCCTGTATTAATAAGGCCCCCATTAGTGGCCCCCAGTATTAATAATGCCCCTTTAGTGGCCCCCAGAATTAATAAGGCCCCCATTAGTGGCCCCCATAAATTGTCATAACATGAAGCTGGACCGAGACGACCATGTCCAGTGCATATTGTTGAAAGTTCAAATATGACAATACAGATTCAGTCCTAGCCCAAAATAATGAACAAATACTAACAGCCAACAGCCCGGAGGAGTCAATGCCACCATCTTACAGAAAACTCAAAGATCAAAGCTCCATCTAATTTACTTTAATAACAGTCAGATTGCCAGGTTATAATAGGGGTTATCGTGTGGCAACCCCTTTGCCTATATGCACAAGGCAGTCTCATGCACGTTGACTGTAAGGAGGCCAAATGATTCCCTGCAGCTAAAGATAAGTGAATTTGGGTCAAATTTGAATGAATCAACTAATCAATAAGTTTTGAACCCAAATTGATTCATCCCAACTAAAATTCTGATTTGATGGAATCTTAATTTTTCATTAAAATCGGATAGAATTCTGATTCTGTATAGTCGATTCGCTCATCTCTATTTGCAGCTTCATACTATAAAGCCATAGGCACTCTGTATGTTGATAGGTTGCTCTGTCCAACACCAGCTTAGGGCTTTTCTTTGCCAGATTCAATGATAAGCAAAGTAAGCAGGGGGAGTTATCAGCCCACTACTAGGGATGAGCGGACCCGTGGAAGTTCGGGTTTACCGGGTTCAGTCAAACTTCAGGTTAAAGTTCAGGACCTGAACTTGACCCGAACTTTACCCCGAACCTGGACCCCATTGAAGTCAATGGGGACCTGATCTTCACTTTATTATCTGCCGTTATAACATGGTTATAACGAAAAATAATAGCATTCGTAAGACAGAATGCAAAAGAGTATGGCAATTAAGGGGTTAAAAAAATGGAAACTTATCCACTGCCGCAGTGTTTTCTATCTTCTTTCAGACCTGCAAAACGACCTGCGATGACATCACCACACTCACCACTTGGTGAGTTCTGTGACGTCACCGTAGGTCCTTTTTCAGGTCCTGCTGAAAGAAGATAGAAGACACTGCAGCGCGATCAAGTGGATGAGGTGAGTTTTTTTGTTCTTTTTTATCCCTCAATTGCCATATTCTTTAGCATTCTCTCTTAAGAATGCTATTTTCCATTACAACCATGTTATAACAGAAAATATTAAAATGACCCAAACACTGGACCCGGACTTCAGTGAAAAAGTCCGGGTTTGGGTCCAGGTACCTTGCAAAGTTTGGTGCGAACTCAAACTTTGCAGTTCGGGTTCGCCCATCCCTACCCACTACACCTTAAGACTGGCAAAGCTGCAGATAGTGGGTTTGCGACTTTAGAAATGCCATTTGTGTAAATAATTAGCCAAGTGGTGTTTTTATGCCACCGTCACCAATTTTCAAAAGGATAGCCTGGCGTGGCATGAGCAGAGCCAGCAGATTTATCTTTTACACTAGTTTATAGGCTTAAACCTTTCATGTGTTTCCATTTGTACTCCTGGCTTTTCAGAAGCTATAACTTTTTAGGTTTCCATTCACATGGCCATATGAGGACTTGTTTTTTGCAGGGCAAGTCGTACTTTTTCTTTATTCTCTGGGTCAGTATGATTACAGATGTACCACATTTTTATAGTTTTTCTTGTATTTTAATACTTAAAAAAATAACATTTTTTGGAAATATTTTTTTCTTTTCATCACCATATTCTGACCCCCATAACTGTTTTTTATGTCTAATGACCTGTGTGAGAGCTCATTTTTTGCAGGGTGATCTGTAGTTTTTCATTTATATAATTTAGGGTGTATATGACTTTTTAATCACTTTTCATTCAAATTTTTTGGGGGGAGAAGAAGTGACCATTTTGATTTTTTTCCCCCCATTATGATGTTCAAAATATGGGATAAATATCTTTGTATTTTAATTATATAGTAATTTTAGGACCCAGCAATGCCTAAAATGATTATTTTTATTATGAGGAAAGAGGATTGATTTGAATTTTTATGTTTTTTTTAACAATTTTTTTTTTTTTTTAACGTCCCCTTAGGGGAATTGAACATGCAATCTTCTAATCACTTCTGCTTCACACTGCAATGCATTATTATTACAATTTCAGACATATTCTACTGTTCTTATGGAGTCCTGCCACCTGCAGGTCTCCATAAAATCTACTGCTTCATATAGACCCGGGCTATTACCACAAATGACCAGCTTCCCCAAACTCAGTGAGCACAATTGACCATGGCATCTGAGGGGTTTGTGTCTGTAATCGCAAACATTAGACTCGAGTCTCTGTTGTTTAAAACAGCAGAAACCTGGCAGTTATGGTGCAGCACAGCACCATTTTTAAACCCTGCACTTGAACCGTACATGTATGGCAGCAGTGCTGAAGGTGTTAAATGATTACAGACGACACCAGCAACTAGCTCCCGTAGATTTCATTCTAGGTGCACAGACTGCTGAGGATGTGCTTAGTTGATGACAAGTCATGCGCTTCGTCATAAATTAAACATATCCTTGGGGACGCAGGGTAAAATTCCGGTCATGATAAATCTCCCCTACTAGCTTTGTAATTCAGCATCCAATGGAATGTTTTTTTAGTCTGATTAACACAGAAAAAAATCCTCTGTATTTTTTATAAAGTCTGATAGAAGTCAATAGGTGCTGTATACTAGCTATTCACAATTTGGAGGTCGTACTGAGCCGTAATATGGCCATGTCCATTAGGCACAAGAATGTCAAACTAATTTTTGCACCAGTTAAACAATTATCTTTTCTAATTCCTGAGATAATTGTAATACCAATCAAGGATAATTTTAGGGTTTATATTACAGTTGTGAGACTTGGACCCCCAACTGTTATACTGAACTGAACTTAGATTGCCAAAAGTTTCTATAGAGATTTAATGGAGACTTAAACCTTCACTCAAAGCATGGAAGGTGCAGTGGTGCTTCTCAGAGGTATCTGCCCCTTCAGCTTGTATCGGCTCTGCTCTGCTATTGTAACATGTGCAGTGAGGAATTGGATCAATACTTCACATGCTTCAAAAGAAGGGCAGAGGCAATGAAAGCCTAAGTACAGATAGCTCTGAGAAGCACAACTGCACCTTCCATGCTTTGGGTGAAGGTTTAGGTCCCCTTTCAGTTCAGTTCAGGAGAACTGTGGGGGATCTGGTATTGTGACTATAATACAACCTTGTGAAGACAGTTCAACTTGTAGCTGTTTATTCAGTATTAAAGGGGTTCTCTGGGAATTAAGAAAATGAAAATAGTTAAATATGACTTTATTATAAATATATTCTGAAATACATTTTATAAGTTATAATGACTTATTTTGTCTAGGGAGCAATCATGAGGAGAAATAAAATGGCCGCCGTCCTATTAGTACACACAGAACCTGTCCTAATCACACAGTAGGACAAGTTACTTCAAAACACTGAGGTAAAGAGCTACCTCATCCTCCTTTCTGCTTTACTTGTCAGAGATTATGATCCTGAATACAGCTAACAAGATCTTCAGCTGAATCTCTGTAGGAAAGGAGTTCATAAAGACATGAAGTACAGAGAGGAGGGTAGGGGTAATCAGTAGTAGCACTTGTATGCAGTCTCCATTACCACGGTTTGTCCTGTCCATCCTCTCTGTACTTCATGTCTCCTCATGAACTCCTTTCCTACAGAGATTCAGCTGAAGATCTTATTAGCTGTATTCAGGATCATAATCCCTGACAAGTAAAGCAGAGAGGAGGATGGGGTAGCTTTTTACCTCAGTGCTGTGAAGTAACTTGTCCTGCTGTGTGATTAGGACAGATTTTGTGTGTATTAATAGGATGGTGGCCATTTTATTTCCTTGATTATTGCTCCCTAGGCAGAATAAACCATTTTAACGAATGAAAGGTATTGGGGAATATATTTATAATGAAGTAATATTTAAAGGGAACCTGTCATCTCCGAAACACCCCCTGAACTACAGTAAGCGGTGTATAGTGTAAGTGATGCTGAATCCGAATATGTAAGTTTTATCTTCATACTCGCTTCCATTCTGATCTGTGCTCCCACAAACCAGCAGTAAAATGCACTCAGTGGACTCCAGTGCTCACTCACATAATGGAGAGGACTCAAAGAAGAGTCCAGTGAGTGCATTTTACTGCTGGTTTGTGGGAGCACAGCGTCGGAATGGAAGTGAGTATGAAGATAAAACTTACATATTCAATTCAGCATCACTTACACTATAGACCGCTTACTCTAGTTCAGGGGGTGTTTTGGAGATGACAGGTTCCCTTTAAGGATTTTTATTTTCTTAATTCCCAGAGAACCCCTTTAAACAAGGTGTACTTGTTCATACAGTTATATTACAGTCACAATATCAGAACCCCCACTGTTCTACTGATCTGAACTGAAGGTGGACTTAAACCTTTACTCAAAGCATGGAAGGTGCAGCAGTGCTTCTCAGAGCTATCTGCACTTAGGCTTTCATTACCTCTGCTATTCTTTTGCAGCATGTGAAGTATAGATCCAATTTGGCACTCCACATGTTACAAAAGCAGAGCACAGCCGATGCAAGCTGAAGGGGCAGATAGATCTGAGAAGCACCACTACACTCTCTGTTGTTTGAATGAAGCTTTAGGTCCCCTTTCAGTTCAGTTCAGTAGAACTGTGGGGGTTCTGGTATTGTGACTGTTATACAACCGTGTGAAAACAGTCCGACTTGTTTAGTACAGATGTAGATTATATGGCATGCGCCAGTGACAATTTATAATACATTATCATGGAAAACATCATGTCATATGGTATCACTTTTTCGAGGACTTGCTTGTAAGGCTCAGGATCAGAATGAAGTTGACGTTTTTTGGGAAAAAATTAAAATGTGCAGTACGGGGAAGTGACAGTCCGTGATGGGTAGAACTGCATTCCTGCTTTTATCTACGAGCTGCCTTCCGGTGATTACCTTCCAGACAGTGAATGCTTCTTCTGCTGGCAATTCCCAGCTGCAAGGAACATACATCTGTGTAGTTACATCTGTATCTGAACAGGTTCCTGAAGAAATTACACTCAGCCGCTGAAGCACTTCTAAGCCTGTCAAGCGAGTAAATCTAACACTCCTGATAAACAATGTTTTGCAGAGGACTCAAAGTTGGATTTGCACACGTTTACTTGATTCTCAAGAGCTCTTCCTATTTACTATCGACTTACCAAGACTTACATGCCAAATGCTTGCCAAGCTGCTACAGTCTCAAGCTGCTATAGTCATTTTTCTTTTAAACGTGACCTGTCATTCTGCAGGGCATATTATATACATCAACATTCTCCAACTCTGTAAGGTACGGCCACAAGCCAATACCAGGGGTGAAATCAAGTCCTATCTGTCATTTATACTTTCTCTCCTTATGATCCACTCCTGATTTTGCCTTCCAAAACTGACTGTACCCTAATAATCATGGCTAATATTCCCAAAAAAAATCTGGAGTTCAAACCATACATTTGTCTTTGATATTTTTTGGTGATATGCAGTAGATCTGAAATGGACATTATCTATAATGTACTGAATTAAAGCAAATCTGTCCCCAGGAAATTCCTAGATAAACCAGGCACAATAATGGTAATTTATTATGAACCCCTAAGCCAGAAAATGGCATAAAAAAGTTGCACAGCCCCTTTTATGTAACTTTTTAAACTCCTGTGTGCCTAAATTTATGCCACCACCCTCGCCACTGGGGAGTGGCGGTGCAAGCATGGCAGCGGGGGATAGGCTTAATTATTGATAAGGCCTGCACCACATAATTAATTAAGTACATCCTCTGGTAGCGTAGAGAAAATCAAAGAAAAAGTACCTTTAACTCTTATGCAAATGAGTATTTAAGTGCACTGAGGGTGGGCCCAAGCCACTCTGTGTACCCTTGCTTCTCCTAATTCCTCTGCCAGCCCTTCCCTCTCCTTGATGGAAAGGGCCAGACGAGATGACTATGCAAGAATCTGGATCTCTCAATGAAGAGGAAGCAGTTCCAGTGTTAGGATATATTAAGAAAGTGATTTAAAGGAAATGTGTCACCAAAATTTGTTTCTTCCAGTTAAAACCAGATAGCGACATACATCCTTTTTTCAAATCTCTCTTTATTTTCTGATAGTAGATATTTTATTTTACTTTCTGAACATGATTATGGTGGCTGCCATCTTGCCTGAGCTGTTCTTAATAGCATTTACACAGCATGAAGACAATTGCTTTACAGCAGCCCCATGGTCCATAGACACAATGGTCAGGAGGGGACCCCATTGACTTCTGTGGGAGAGTTTTCTAGGCATGCTCTGTGACCTGTGCAGAGGTCGGTGTACAAGGAAAGACTAGATAAGCTTTGACAATCACCTATTGTGAAAGATAGATCTTGTGTTATCTGTCATTCTAATCCCACCTGTAATGATATCACTTCTTTGTAAAGATAAGAAGGTAATTGCAGGAAATTGATCTGTACAGACCAAGAAGTGGATTTTTTTATTATTATTCTTAGCGACCAGTGCAAAAAATGCAGGATTTTATGTTTTTTTGTCATGGAAAATTAAAAATAACATTGCCAAAAAAATGCCAAAATATGTTAAAAATAAAAAATGCAATTTAAAATTTAGGTCATTTTCTGATGACAAATTTCATTTAAGGTGTATTTCAACAACTTGATGTTATCTAATATCCACAGGACAGGGGATAACTAGAGATGAGCGAATCGAAGCTGACGAAGTGGAATTCGTTACGAATTTCATGGAAAATTCGATTCGCAACAAATGCGAATTTCCTGGCGATTCGTAGTAACAAATCTTTTTTTTTTTTTGTAAAATGGCCGCAAGCACATCGCATGACATGGGGGAAGGATTTCTGGGACAAAGAAGTAAACGCCCACAATGCGATCACATGCAGACATGTAGCCAATTAGCAGCCAGCCAGGTCCTGCAATGTCCCAGCCCTATAAATAGCGCCATTTGCTATTGATGTTAGACCAGAGACAGACGTCAGGAGAGATAGGGCAAGTGAAAGAAAAACTAAAGAATAGAAATGATGAGATCAGGGATAGATAATCTGAATTTCAGGGATAGGAAAGGGACGGTTTCTAGACAGAAAATACTGTACGTCAGTGAAATCACTATTCTGGTACACTGTGCAGCAGTGAGTAGGCATAGGGGTTAGCCTGTTATACAGCACTGCACTCTGTTCTAAAGGGTGTTTTGGGGTGCTGTATTCAAAGAAGCACCACTACTCTCACTTTTTGCAGTGCAGTAAGAGGGTCAGAGCCTTGTTTGGGGTACATTAGAAAAAATAAAAAAATAAAAAAATAATAATAATAAAATGAAAAAAATATATATATCTTTTGGGTTGTGTTTGGGGAAAAACATATATAATCCGTGATTGGCAGCTTGTAAATGTGAAAGAAATAGTTGCGGTGTTATTCGCCATACAAATAGACAAGCGCCATATAGTGCTAAATTCTCCAGTGTAGTTGACTTGCCAAAAAAACAGTGAATCAGTGTTTGTGGGGTTGTTGTTTTAAATAACTATTTGCGGATTTATTCACCATCCAAATAGAAAAGCGTGATATTGTGCTAACGTAGTCAGTGAAGCTGACTTGCCAAAAAAAAGTGAATCCGTGTTAGTGGGGTTGTTTTTTTAAATAACTATTTGCGGCGTTATTCGCCATCCAAACAGAACAGAGTGATATTGTGCTAACGTAGTCAGTGAAGCTGACTTGCCAAAAAACCAGTGAATCCGTGTTAGTGGAGTTGTTTTTTTAAATAACTATTTGCGGCGTTATTCGCCATCCAAACAGAAAAGCGTGATATTGTGCTAACGTAGTCAGTGAAGCTGACTTGCCAAAAAAACAGTGAATCCGTGTTAGTGGGGTTGTTTTTTTAAATAACTATTTGCGGCGTTATTCGCCATCCAAACAGAACAAAGTGATATTGTGCTAACGTAGTCAGTGAAGCTGACTTGCCAAAAAAACAGTGAATCCGTGTTAGTAGAGTTGTTTTTTTAAATAACTATTTGCGGCGTTATTCGCCATCCAAACAGAAAAGCGTGATATTGTGCTAACGTAGTCAGTGAAGCTGACTTGCCAAAAAAACTGTGAATCCGTGTTAGTGGGGTTGTTTTTTTAAATAACTATTTGCGGCGTTATTCGCCATCCAAACAGAACAGAGTGATATTATGCTAACGTAGTCAGTGAACCTGACTTGCCAAAAAAACTGTGAATCCGTGTTTGTGGGGTTGTTCTTTTAAATAACTATTTGCGGCGTTATTCGCCATCCAAACAGAAAAGCGTGATATTGTTCTGACGTAGTCAGTGAAGTTGAATAGCCCAAAAAAGAGTAAAGACGTGGTTCTGGGCTCGTTTGTTTTACATCGATAGTTGCAGCGTCAGTCTGTATATAAACAAAGTGTATAGTGCTGTGCAGTAACCCATTGTACTGCAGTTCAGTAACCCATTGTTAACATACTGTGTAGGTGACGATATTTCTGAAAGAAATAGTTAAGCCGTTGTGCAAGGCAGTGAGCAAAGTATAATTTTTGGGGGGATTGTTCATTTTATTTTATTTTAAATTTTTTTTATGAAACAGGATGTCAGATAAAGGTGTGACAGACCCTTCACAGGGGAGGGGCAGTGGCACAAATTTTTCAAGAACAGGCACAGGTCTCAGCAGAGGAAGGGGCTGTGGCATTATGGGTCACTCAGCGAGGCCGCAGCTACCGGTGTCATCTAGTGGTCATGTGTTGACCACCAACCCAGATGTTCTTGAATGGTTGACTCGGTCATCCACTTCCTCCCAGATGACATCTGAAACCCCCAGCCAAGAGTCAGTGGGTTCGTCAGACACAAACCTTAGTTGGCATGGGCCAGAAGCAGCTCCAGTGCCCTCACCTGTCCTCAACCTGCCTCTGTCCTTTTCGGTCCCCTCATCCAGAGAAGTACTATATGCAATGGGCTCTGCGCCACTATACAGCGAGGACGAACTACTTGAGGACAGTCAGCAGCTACTGGGAAGCCAAGAGGTGGGGCAGAAATCCGCTCCTTCCAGTAGACGGTCAAGTACTGATGAGGGGAGTGTAGTGGGAGGTGATGTTAAGAGCGGTCAGGCTTTGTACACCGAGACAGCTAAGGAGGACATTAGCGACGTGCGAACTGTAGTTGATGATGATGTAGCCTATCACACTTGGGAGCTGGGTGAAGCAAGGGCTTCATTATCATTATCATCATCTGCAGACGAGACTGACAGCTTGCGCATCACACAGTGGTGCAGGCAGCAAGTCGGTAGTGTAGCCGTTAGTCAGCGTAGTGGCAGCAGTGCGAGGTCGGGAGCCAAACGGGCATGGGGTAGACCGCACTCTTCTCAGGTGCTTTCCGACCTTGAAAAGAGCGGCGCAGGGGCTCAGCCAGTCAGTGGAGGTACCACTCAGTCAGTGCGGAGTGTTGGTGGTAAAATCCCCTACTCGGCGGTGTGGAATTTTTTTGTTAAGACGCCTGAGGAGGTGAACATGGCTATATGTAGAATCTGTGGTCAGAAAGTGAAGCGTGACCAGGGTGCTAATGTTGGCACCACGGCCCTGCACCTACATATGCAGTGTCACCACAAAGTGGCCTGGGAGAACCGTGGCTCAGATGTGGCGGTCCAGTCGGCAGCAGCAACAGCAGCACCACCCAGTGGCACGCATCCCATTTCAGGCAGTCAAGGCTCCAGCACCTCTGCCGAAGGGAGCTGTCTGTCATTATCTACCGCTCCAGATGCTCCTGTTCCTCATCCTCTTATTCATCGCCACTCATCACGGCAGTAGTCATTCACTGAGGCGATTGCAAAGAGACAGCAGTACGCGTCCAGCCATCCTACAGCACAGAAGCTGACCGTACTCCTGTCCAAGTTGCTCGTGCTGCAGTCATTCCCTTTTCAACTGGTGGACTCTGCACCATTCAGAGAACTGATGGCTTGTGCTGAGGTGGAGCGTCCCAAGTCGTCATTTCTTTGCCAAAAAGTCAGTCCCAGCCCTGCACAAATATGTAGAAGAGAAGGTGGCCCAGTTCTTGAGCCTGTCGGTATCTGCCAAAATGCACAGCAGCACCGATGTGTGGAGTTGCAACTACGGTCAAGGCCAGTACATGTCCTTTATGGCCCACTGGGTCAATGTGCTTCCTGCCCAGCCACAAGAGCAATTTGAACAGGTGATACCACTTTCTCCTCCTCATTGTCAAACTGCTGATCCTGCGCTAATGTCCGGCTCCTTCTCCACCACATCAGCCTCCACTGCAGGGCCAAGTCATAGCGCTCCTCCAGCGTACCACATGTGCAGGGCATGGCGG
>ONZH01010466.1:0-32513 GCA_900303285.1 Rhinella marina | reverse complement strand
TTGTCCTGCAAAAACAGTCCCCATACGGTTATGTGAATGAAAAAATAAAAATGTATGGCTCTGGCAAGGCAGGGAGTAAAAAAACAAAAATGGAAAATCCTAGGGCCTTGAAAGGGTTAAAGCTTGATTTTTAGTAGAATGCTCCATCTTAGGCTAGTTTCACACTAGCGTACGTTACAGCTCTCTGGCATGATGTGCCGACACAGAACAGCCTGCCGAAACTCTCTGGATCCGGTATACCCAGATGTTACCGTGTGCTCGATGGTACCAATTGACTATAATCTAGAAGAGATCCGACAATATGGCTGAATCCCTGCATCCCATTATAGTCAATGGGGACTAGCGGGCACACGGTAACATCGGGCCATGGGGGATGTGGCCTCACGAGGGATTCATAAAGAGGTCATATTATAGTGGGATCACTGGTTTTTATTTTTTTGCTTTTGCAGCTGCTGCTTGACCTTGAGTACTGCTGCTTAGCATAATGGTAGCCAGAACAAAAGTCCTTTTTTGTTCTGTTGTCCTCAGTTTTATTTCTATTTAATGTATTGTATATGCAGCCTTATGATTACTGTGGCCTATGGGCATTACTTTACATTGATCAGCATTAAAATTCACCTGTCATTTCAAGTCCGTGCTGCCAGCTTATTTCTTGTATCTTTCGCTCCATAAGATGCAGCTAGGATTTAGAGGAGGAAAATAAGAAAAAATCCCAATCTCCCAATCTTCCCAATCTTCATCAGACACCCTATCCACATAGACCTTAGATCAGACCCCCAAATCAGACCCCCATTCTTCATCAGACCTCAGATCAGACCCCCAGATCAGATCCCCATTCCTCATCAGACCTCAGACTAGACATAAAATAAATAAATGAACTTACCTCTCCTGCTCTGGATGGTACAGCATCAGACCGTGCAGTGCATTTCTTTGTAAGTGGTGGGTGCAATGACAGGGAGCAGCGATTGCTGATCATGACATCTGACACTTATAACACTGTGGAAATAAAAAAAATAAGTTAAACTTACCTCATCCATTTGCTCGCGACATGCCGCCATCTTGATTGAAGATCTAGCGCAAAATCTAGCAAGTGATTAAAAAGTTGTATTTATACCCACAAAAAACAAGCCCTCACACAAGACCATCACCAGAAAAAATGCCAAAATATGGCTCTCGGAAAATGACACATAAAACACATACATTTGTTTTCAAAAATGCTTTGTGTAAAAGTAGTACAACGTTAAAAATAGTATAAAATAGGAATTTCTGTAATCGTACTGACCAGTCCCATAATGATAGCATGCCATTTTTACCTCATGATTAGGGTTGCCACCTTTTCCAACAAAAAATACCGGCAAAGTTAAGCCACACCCCAAAGGGGGTGTGGCTGTGGGAGCATGGCTTAATACAGGGTGTTAAGTCGCTATCTTACTGTGGCTCCCAATAATATTAATGCCCCTATTATTGCCTCCCAGAAATAATAATGCCCACATTAGTGCCGCAGTAATAGTAATGCCCTCATTAGCGTCCCCCAGAATTAAAACTGTCCACATTAGTTCCCCCAGTAATATTAATGCCCTCATTAGTGCCCAGGAAGAATAATGCCCCCCATTTGTGCCCCCGAGGAAGAATAATGTCCCCACTAGTGCACCCAAGAAGAATAATGCCCCAATTAGTGCCCCCAGGAAGGATAATGCCCCAATTAGTGCCCCCCAGGAAGATTAATGCTACCCATTAGTGCCCCCTGCAAGAATAATGCCCCCCACTAGTGCCCCCAGTTAGAATAATGCCCCCATTAGTGCTCCCTGTTAGAATTATGCCCCTATTAGTGCCCCACAGTTAGAATAATGCCCCCAATAATGCCGCTGTGAATGCTCACTGCTGACTGGAAGCTCAGGAGAGGACCTGTGCTCCGACGTGATGACATCTAACAGATCCGGCCGGGTGGCAACCCTAATCACGATGCACGATGCAGTAACAAAACCTTCCCAAAAAGCTGAATAAAAACTGATGAACAAGCTGTATGTAACCCAAAATAGAATCAATAATAATGGTAACTCATCCTGCAAAACAATAAGCCCTCACATAGCTCTGTCAAGAGAAAAATAAAAGATGTATGGTTGTCGGAAAATAGCTGTCCATTAACATACCTCCCAACCGTCCTGGATCCAGTGGGACAGTCCCAGATTGCAGTGGCTGTCCCGCTGTCCCAGCATGGGGGAGCTATGTCCCGCCTTCTAGAAGCTGTCCCTGCGTCCGTAGGATGCAGAGACAGTTGCCATAATGAAGCAGAGAGCTGTCGCTGGCATCAGCTCTCTGCTTCATCATTCCTGCCGGCTCTCCACACCTCTGGTCTGTGCGGGGGGCAGGGCCCGCTCTCTGGCAGTCAGCCTAGCTTCCGACCCTTCCACAGATTACAGCAGCCGATGTCCTACTGCTGCTGCCAGGAACAAGGTAAGTATGTGGTGTTTATTTTTTTTTTACTTTCTGTGAGGGGCACAGAGTGGGCATATTACTGGGTTCATATTACTGGGGGCACAATGTGGGTATATTACTGGGGGGCACAATGTGGGCATATTACTGGGGGCACAATGTGGGCATATTACTGGGGGCACAATGTAGGCATATTACTGGGGGGCACAGCTGGGCATATTACTGGGGGCACAGCTGGGCATATTACTGGGGGCACAGCTGGGCAAATTACTGGGGGCACAGCTCGGCATAATTCTGTGAACACACAATGTGGGCATAAATACTGTGTGGTGGCATGAAAGGGGAATAATTACTATGTTGGGGCATTAAGGGGACTGGGTGGGATTAGGTGTATACTTAGGTTTTGGGAGGAGTTAGAGGCGTGGCCTAGTGTGAAAAAAATTAGAGTGCAAAGCTGCACAATGTGTCCCTCATTGTTGGGAGGTACGCATTAAAACCTGCACTGCAAAAGCTAAACGGTAACATTTCCCTTCTGAACCTGCAGCACACCTAAACAGCAGTTTATTTCGACATTTATAGCATTTCAGTGCCTGGTAGAACTAGCCTAACAATTTAAGGGGCATGATGTGTCTCAAATGCCACCATCTGGGCACAGCATATTAGGCACTGAGATGCCATGTCCGTGGAAAAGCTGAAATTTTCACTTTGCACGGTGCTCAGAATGGCTTGGATAGATAACACATTCCAACGTTATTACCTCATAAAGTGACACGTCTGATTTGCAAAAATAGGCCTGGTCAGGAAGGTGAAAACTGGCTGTGTCTTGAAGGGGTTAAATAGGCCCCTAGACCATACATCATCATTGGGCAACCCAACTCCATGCTTGTGATGAAGACCAGGAAACGGGTCCTCTGGTTGCCTAGCAACCAGATATGCTTGTAACTAACTCTGGAGCCTGTGATGGTAAAAATTGCTAATTTAAAGAGGACCTGCACCGCCCCAGACATGTCTGTTTGAGTAACTACTTGTATTCCCCATATAACAACAACTCTGGGTAATCTATTATTATGGCTTTATTGGGGTCATTTATCAA
The DNA here is from genome assembly GCA_900303285.1 of Rhinella marina. NCBI lineage: Eukaryota > Metazoa > Chordata > Amphibia > Anura > Bufonidae > Rhinella > Rhinella marina. The sequence goes on along the minus strand of ONZH01010466.1, from coordinate 28,987 downwards.
ACTGGTGTAAAGTAGAACTGGCTTAGTTGCCTATAGCAACCAATCAGATTCCACCTTTCATTTTCCAAAGGAGCTGTCAAAAATGGAAGGCGGAATCTGATTGGTTGTTATGGGCAACTAAGCCAGTTCTACTTTACACCAGTTTGATAAATCACCCCATATGTTATACCGTTGTTCTACTATTCTTGCTAGAAGTTTATAGATATAGGCACAAATGGGTGTTATCACTCGGGGTGTGTCCCTGCATAGTGTGACACTATCCAGTCAGTGCTATCAGTGTCAGACTATGCAGTGACAGCCCCCAGCCGGTAACTTCCATCTGTACCTTTATCCAAAAATTTCTAGCAAGTATGAAAGAAGCATGACAAAACATAGAATCAGACATGTCAGGAGAGGTAACAGGTCCTCTTTAAGATGTGACAGTAATGCCATTTACTAATTATACTGTGAAGGCAGACTATGCCTGAGAGAGCAATCGCTTTTAATACTGTATTAGCCTAATAAATATATTACTGGCCCAGCTTATTAAAGGGAGTCTTTTACCTGTTTTTCACCTATATAACTAACAGCAGTGCCCCACAGAAGATTGCACACACATCCCAGACATACCTGTGTGCACTTTGTGTCTGTATTACATGTTCAGAAAAAACACTTTTATTCTGCTGGAAAACAGCTCCCAAGTGCCCGGCTGAAAGTGAAAGTAAAAACAGCTTTCTCTCCCGACTAGATTTCTAACAGCTATATCTTCTGATATACTGGATATAACGCTGTGATTTTGATATCATTTGAAAGCTTGGAATGCCAACAAGGTCAGAACCATTTTTCTGCCTGTACCAATGCCAAAATTTGAGCAGCTAATGCAGCCCTCTCCTCTTCAGTCTGGTTTGCTTTGGGCACTTGCAGCAGCATAGCTGGGCACTTGGGAGTAGTTTTACTACAGAATAAAAGTGCTTTTCCTGGACACGTAATACAGACACAAAGTGCACACAGGTATGTCTGGAATGTGTCTGCAATCTTCTGTGGGGCAGTGCTCTTAGTTATATTGGTGAAAAACAGGTGAAAGACTCCCTTTAAGTATTCTGGTGGACCCAACCTGTGGTTTGTGTTCCTTTACTGCTGGGCCTGAGTGTTGACCATGTGCACTAACATACCTCCCAAGTGTCCCTCTTTTGGAGGGACAGTCCCTCTTTTTGACCCATGTCCCTCTGTCCCTCTTTTCTCCTTAAATGTCCCTCTTTTTGACCTGGAGGATTAATGTATAAATGTGCATTAATAAATTTACTAAATTGCTCCTTACTAAAATGTCTATACCTATAAATTAGACCAGAACTTCATTATTTGGTGCAATTGGGACCTTAAAATATCTATAATCTAATGATTTATGTGCTAATATTTATATGGACAATGAAGCGCAAGAAAAAAATTGCCACAGGGGTTCCAGTAATTATGCTTTGGGCGGAGTTAGAGGTGTGGCCTAGTATGAAAGAAACTGTCGTGATGCGCGCCGTACACATTGTCCCTCTTTGCAATTTTCAAAAGTTGGGAGGTATGCACTAAGTACAATATGACATTATTACAAGCACTAAAAAAGTACCTTGCGGGAGGCCATTCTATGCACTGTTTTTCACTTGTAGCCCCATATACCCCGGCAGTTACACACTGCTTATTTAATTTTTAACCTCTTAAATACCTGACAGGTAAATCATGCCTCCCAACCGTCCCGCATCCAGTGGGACAGTTGCGGATTACGGTAGGTGTACCACGGTCTTGAAGTGCAGGAGAAAATGGAGGAGGATGAGGAGCTAGGACTTGAGGAGGATGAGAAGGAGCTGATGTTGGAGGGGGAATGGATTTTTTACAGCTAGAGGATAGCCATGTTTTAGACCCTCGCTGATGCCACTGAATAGATCTGCCATTGCTGACAGGGGGACTGGCTATTTATCACTGACCCAATGATGCCACTGCTGCTGTCTGCCTGTCCATTATATTCCATGCTGTACTGCCGTAGCTACTATTGCTACTTCTATTACTGGTGGCCCTATACAGCTGCCCATCTCCTGCCTTGTCTATTATTTCTCATACTGTACTGCAGAAGGGAACCCTACCCTGCATGGTATAACAAACCTGAAACTGCACCTCAAAAAGGGATAGTTTTTTTTTTACTTTTTAAAAATTATTATTATTATTTTTTTAAAGCCATTGCCATTTACACTTTCCAGAACAGTCAGGCAGAGAATATCTGGTGGAGAATATCTCTATATCTCCAGTATATATATTTTTTTCTTTAAAACATCATTAAAGGGAACCTGTCATCAACTTTATGTTGACCTCACTGAGGGCAGCATAAATTAGTGACAAATGCTGATTTCAGTGGTGTGTCACTCATGAGCTAAAGTAAGTGGTTGCTGAGAACCAGCAATATAATCATTGCAGCTCAGGCCTGGAAAAGAGTCAAATCTACCTGAGAAGAGTCATGGTTATTCCTAATCTCCTGCTCTCCCGCCCATCTGTTGATGATTGGCAGTTCTCTCCTAGAGAGAAAGGGAGAAAACTAGGTAGAAGACTGTCAATCATCAGCAGGTGAGCAGGGAGAGCAGGAATTCATGAATAACCATGACTCTTCTCAGGTGGCCGGGACTCTTTTCCAGGCCCAGTCTGCAATGATTGTGATGTTGGTTCTCAGCAACCACTTACTTTTAACTTATAAATGACAGACCGCTGAAATCAACTCACCTGTCTCTACTTTATTCTGGCGTTAGTATGGGCAGCACAAAGTTGATGATAGGTTCCCTCTAAACCTGTTGCTACTAACCATCAGGTGAGAATTTTAGGACAGTTTAAAAGAGGACCTGTCACCACAAAATGCACAGCAATCTGCAGGAGAAGTTGAGCCAGGTGTGGACTGGGAAAAAAAAAAATTAAAAGTGGCCCCATTTTGTAGTCGTTTCAAAATTGACAGAAGGCAGGACCAAGACAAGTAGGCAGGGCCAGCAATATCATATCACAGCACATCATACCACTCCAACCAAGCCTAATACCACAGTGCATCTCAAAATAGTGCCCCAAAAACTGCCATTGGCTGACTATGTGGAGAGCTCAGGCAGTCTACTGTGCATCGGGCCACTGGGAGGTTTCCCTATAGGGTCTATGGCCAGTTCACCTCTGAACTGAGCAGATTGATATATATTTGTGGGAATGCATTTATATCTGTGCTTTTTCTACATCTGCTCACATACCATATATCTTCCAAGACTTAGGGGCCGTTCAGACGGCCGTGATATTGCGGATCCGCAAACTGTGGAACACGCGGCCCGGCACCCCGTTCTAAATGCCTATTCTTGTCCGTTGCTGCGGACAAGAATAGGACATGTTTTATTTTTTTTTGTGGAGCCCCGGCTGCCCGCGATCATTGAAATGAACGGGGCCACACCTATTCCGCAATTTTGCATAATAGGTGTGGATCCGTTCACACGGTTGTGTGAACGGGCCCTTACCCTGACGCCTATGATCAGTACATGGAAGACAGAATGGACCTGGAGTCTAATGACCATGCTCCATTCTCTGCAACTATTTGGGGCATACGTAAGCCTGTCTGATGATAGAGCGCTGCACAAAAGGCATCCATGGCCAGAGGCTGGGCCGTGCACCCATGATCTACAGCTTAACAAGCCCATCAGATATTGGCGGCATGCTTTTACACTGCATTACTTATTTATCGTAGAAAAGTTGTACTTCCCCAGTAACTAGATAATAATAGAAACCACCCCATAGTCCTGCAAACTAGGTGAATAATAAATGACATAGCTACTTCTCTTTTATAGTTTACTATGGAAAGTGTGCAAAAAGTGCTGCATTTAACCCCTTCACGCCCAGCGCCGTAATGGTACGGCACTGCGTGAAGGGGCTTGACGCCCGGCGCCGTAGTACTACGGCACGCTTATCGGGCAGGTGCAGGAGCTGCGCCCGCCCGATCAGCTGCAGGGGGCCGGCTGTTCCCAGTAGCCAGACCCTGCTGTGACGGGGACCTGATGGCTTGGATGGCAGCCGGATGCCTTCCTTAGGCATCGTGGCTGCCATCCCTGCGTGCCTGTGCGATCCAGCCCCCTGGATTGCACAGGAAGCAGGCTGTAAGTGTATTACATTGAGTAATACACTTACAGCCAATGCATTACAATACAACAGTATTGTAATGCATTGTAGAGGGGATCAGACCCCCAAAAGTTAAATAAAGTGAAAAAAAGTAAAAAATAAAGTTTTACAAAAAATAAAAGTTTCAAGTAAAAAAAAGCGCACTTTTCCCAAAAATAAAGTTAAAAAAAATTGTAAAAAAAAGGGAAAAAAAGAAATGTATACATATTAGGTATCGCAGCGTCTGTATCGACTGGATCTTTAAAAATATCACATCATCCACCCCGCCAGCTGAACACAGTAAAAAAAACACAAAAAAACTGTGCCAAAACAGCCATTTTTGGTCACCTTCCCTCACAAAAAGTGTAATAGCATGTGATCAAAAATGGTACCAATCAAACCGTCATCTTGTCCCGCAAAAAATGATACCCTAACTGAGACAATCGCCCAGAAAATAAAAAAAATATGACTCTCAGAAAATGGCAACACAAAAAAAGATTTTATTCTGTTCAAAAATAAATCTAATGTGTAAAATTTAACAAAAATAAAAATGTTAGACATATTGGGTATCGCCGCGTCCGTAACAACTTGCTCTATAAAGATATTACATGAGATGGCTCCCCAGGTGAATGCTGTAAAAAAATTTTTAAAAAAAAACTATGCCATAACAGCCATTTTTTTCACCTTGCCTCACAAAATTTGTAATACCACGCGATCAAAAAGGCGTATTTACCCCAAAATGGTACCAATCAAACCGTCATCTCGTCCCGCAGAAATTAATACCCTACCTGAGACAATCGCCCGAAAAATAAAAAAAATATGGCTCTCAGAATATGGCAACACAAAAAAAAAGATTTTATTCTGTTCAAAAATGCATCTAATGTGCAAAACTTTCCAAAAATAAAAATGTTAGACATATTGGGTATCACCGCGTCCGTAACAACCTGTTCTATAAAAATATTACATGAGATGAAAGTACTATAAAACAACTAAAAAACTATGCCAAAACAGCCATTTTTTCCATCTTGCTTGTAATAGCAAGCGATCAAAAAGGGGTATTTAACCCAAAATGGTACCAATCAAACCGTCATCTTGTCCCGCCAAAAATGAGACCCTACCTGAGACAAAAATACGGCAACACACAAAAAAAGATTTTATTCTGTTCAAAAATAAATCTAATGTGTAAAATTTGACAAAAATAAAAATGGTAGACATATTGGGTATCGCCACGTCCGTAACAACCTGCTCTATAAAAATATCACATGATTTGCCCCCTCAGGTGAATTCTGTAAACATTTTTTAAAAAATACTATGCCAAAACAGCTATTTTTTTTCACCTTGACTCACAAAAAGTGTAATAAAAAAGTCTTATGTACCCCTAAATGGTACAAATAAAAACGTCACCTCATCCCGCAAAAAATGAGCCCCCACATAAGACAATAACTCAAAAAAATAAAAATCAATGGCTCCCGCAAACCAATCCATCAAAATCTGTGCTGCAAAATCCATATGGCTCTCCTTCTGTCCTGCCATGTGCCCCCACAGCAGTTTACCACCACATACGTGGTGTTGCCGCATTCAGGAAAAAATGGGGAACAAATTATGGAGTGCTTTTCTCCTGTTACCCCTTGTGAAAATGAAAAATTTGGGGCTAAAGCAACATTTTATTGGAAGAAATGAAACTTTTCATTTTGACAGCCAAGTGTTTCCACATTCCGTAAAATGCTTAGGGGGTCAAAGTGGCCAGTACCCTCCTTAATATATTCTTTGAAAGGTGTAGTTTCCAAAATGGGGTCACTTTTTTAGGGTTTCCACTGTAGGGGTACGTCAGGGTCTCTCAATTACAAAATGGTGCCTAAAAACCATTCTAGCAAAATCTGCCTCCAAACTCCGTATGGCGCTCCTTTCCTTCTGACCACTGCCACAAACCCATAGAGATGTTTACCACCACATATGGGGTATTTCTGTAAACTGCAGAATCAGAACAATTTATATTGAGGTTTAGTTTGCTGTTAACCCTAGTTGTGTTGCAAGAAAAAAATTATTAACATGAATAATCTACCAAAAAAGTGAAATTTTTAAATTTCACCTCCATTTTCCTTTAATTCTTGTGGAACACCTCAAGAGTTAACAAAGTTTGTAACATCAGTTTTTTTTTAATAATTTGAGGGGTGTAGTTTCTAAAATGGGGTCATTTATGGGTGGTTTCTATTACGTAAGCTCCTCAAAATCACTTTATATCTGAATTGGTGCTTAAAAAAATGGTTTTGGAAATTTTGTTGAAAATTTGAAAAATGGCTTCTAAACTTCTAAGCTTTCTAACGTCCTAAAAAAGTAAAATGACATTTATAAAATGATGCCAACATAAAGTAGACATATGGGGAATGTAAAATAATAACTATTTTTGGAGGTATTACTATTAGTGATGATCGAGCACCTCTGTGCTCGTCTGCCCGGGTGCTCTGGCCGAGCACTCGGGACTACTCGGGTGCTCAGCCTAGCACCTGAGCATAATAAAAGTCAATGGGAGAAGACCAGGCACCCCCTGCTCGGATGAGGGAAGGGGGTCTGGTCCATATAAAAACGTGAAAAAATGGTGGAAACACCCCAGAAATGTTTTGGGAACAGCATCGGGAGGGTGAATTCGTACTCATTAGCGCACAATGCGTAGCATTAGCATACTAATTTGTACACATTAGCATACAATTAGAAATGAGCGAAGTTGCATTAAAAAATATTCGTTATTCTGGTCGTTTTCGGCAAACATTCCCGCACAAATAACGAACATACAGTCTAAGCGTTGTTAAAAGTACGCTAGCCGCTACTGAACTAAATACGTACACATGAGCGTACGCATACACTACGTCTGCAAACATTCCTGCACAAATAACGAACATACAGTCTAGCGTTGTTAAAGGTACGCTACTTAACTGAATGCGTACGCATGCATTAACGTGCAAATTATAAGATGCTTACGCTAATGCGTAGCAGCGAACAAGCGTGCGGGGAGACTCGAGCATTGCGCTCGAGTACACTCGGTGTTCGGCCGATCACCGAGCGGACCCGAGCGTACGCATGCTCGGCCGAACAGCGAGTTCAGCTGAGCATGCTCGCTCAACACTAATTACTATGTATTTTGAAAGTAGAGAAATTGAAATTTGGAAATTGGGAAATTTTTCCAAATTTTTGGTAAATTTGGAATGTTTTTATAAATAAAAATGAAATATTTTACCACAAATTTACTACTGTCGTGAAGCACAATATGTGACGAGAAAACAATCTCAGAATGGCTTGGATAAGTAAAAGCGTTCCAAAGTTATTACCACATAAAGTGACACATGTCAGATTTGCAAAAAATGGCCTGGGCAGGAAGGTGAAAACAGGCCCGGAGTTAAAGGGGTTAAGGTACCACCGACCTTGTTTATATTTGCGTTATTAATTTGCATTGTGCAAGGTGGACGTACCATGAACAATTACATAGGATACCTAATATTTGTTAAATCATTTGAATGAAAGCTCCAAAGATCAGTATATGGACTGATAACTGCCCTATTATAATGTCTTTCATATCTATCGAGCTCGCTTGTATTGTTCTAACATGTATTAGAACCAAAAATCACCTATAAAGTATATAAACCACGCATAAATATATAGAAAACAATACTTTATTAGTTAAAACACATGACAAATTGTATCTGAGGTAAAAGTACAGACATGGAGTAGAAAGAGGACTAAGCGAGGACATCACCGACCGGGGTACACAGTGTAATAAAAATACTAGATAGTAAGGTCAAATAAAGGGTTACAGCAAACCTGACATCTCAGAATGAAAGGTAAGTGGATATGAAAAAAAGGGTAGAAACTGCCCTAAAACTATACAGCATAAACCCATTCATCTGGAAGGCAAGAAGGTAAATGACCCAGACCGCAATAAGAAAACGATGCAGTAAACTGGTAACCCGGCGACGGTGACGGCCTCGTCCCAACGACGTTTCGCCTCACGGGCTTCTTCACGGGGAATGACAATACACACACATGACTCCCTTTATAAATACATAAACCAGCTGAATCACATATTGGTAATTGGTAGTAAAGTATGATGGGAACAGATACTGACCGACTTGTGCGCGCCATGACCGGAAGGTGTGGGGAAGGAAAACCGGAACTACCCGGTCGTCAGAGGGAGGCTTGCATCGCAGAGCGAATACAGTCAAATATGGCCATGCGTTCCACTCCGGGACGCACCCGGAGAATACTCATACAGGGAAGGCAGCAAGAATAACAGTAATAGATGTGCGCCACAAGCCGGCGCAGCAACCACAGTAAGATGGCCGCGCGTTCCAAGCTGGACCGCACAAAAAACCCCATTGCTCAGAAAAAGATCTATAGTTGAGCAACATGTCCGTGCGTTCCAAGCTGGAACGCACAGGGCATTAACAAATCACTGATACAAACAACAAATGAATGTGACATACACGTCTCGTATAAAAGGAATAAATAAACATTATTAAATGACTGTAACACTATATACACATCCATATAAAATAAAAAATGTTAAAACCACAATTAATAAAGGGGAATAAGTGCAAAGTGCCCAAGTGAGTGGTGAGCATGCAAGTGCCAAGCGATGTGCAAAAAAAAAAACAAATACATGTGATGATAAAAAAGCTAAATACAATACTTATACGTAAAATGTGAAAAATAGAAAAACACATAGGGATTAACCCTCATGATTCAATAATATGGTGCATCAATAATAGTCACATAATTATAGATGATTGATAAAAAGCAACAAAAAGTGCAGTGAACGCATGATGTACAAACTTATGTTATGCAAGTAAGTGAATCACAAATAGTCACATATAAATAACGTGTAACACTTGTGTATACGTGTTGAAAGAATTAACAGTCCTCTATAAGACAGTCCTAATAAAATAAAAACATGTATGTCTAACATATCCAAAATGTGTATCCATATGGCTATCGTTTCAGCTGCCAATCCCAAAATTGATACAATACGCTCCTCTGATTACAAGGCCCCTCCCATCTTCAGGGCGCTGAAGGATCCGATGAATGTACATACGCAGTATCAACTCTCACATCACTCTCTGAAAAAAACATATGACAAAATATGAAAGACAACACAACAGCACAAGCTAAAATAAATAAAAACAAAGGGTGAAAAGAATAGTCCAAGGATCAACAGGCAACTGAACTATTGTAAGAACTTATCCCAGAAACGGTGAGAAAGAGCACTCCTCATTTAAACCAAAGGGGGAGACGCATTCTAATGTATGTATCCACCTTACCTCTTTTTGGGCCAGTAGTTTACGCCAATCACCACCTCTCTGGCAAATGAAGACCCGATCAATACCCCTAAAACAGAACAAGGAACCATCACAATTGTGGTAATCCTTAAAATGTCTCGGAATAGGTTTAAGTTTGGTCACATCCTCCTCGTCTTTGGCTGCCTCGATACCTAACACGTGCTCACGAACTCGTCGTCTGAACTCTCTGGAAGTCATGCCTACATAGATCATATTGCAAGGGCATTGGGCTAAGTATATGAACCCAGAGGTACCACACGAGATGTTATAAGTGATAATAAATTCGCGGTTTAGTCTCACTGGGTTAGAGAAAACTGACACTCTATCTAAATTTGGACAGGCAATACACTTACCACAAGGTGCTGAGCCCCATCTAGGGCCTCTTGAGCCAAAAATCCCTGGACGTGTCCTTCCGGAATAATGACTTTTCACCAGGATATCTCTAAGGTTTGTAGAGCGTCTGCTGGTCATCATTGGTGTGGATGGTAAAACTTTCTCCAAAACTGGATCCAAACGAAGAAGATCCCAATGTTTTAAGAGAGCCTGGCGTATCTGATTCCATTGTGGATTATATGTAGATATGAAGCGTACTGTGTTCTGTGCCGTATCAACCACTTTCGGTTGAGGGAAAAGAAGGTCATCCCTCTTCATCTTTTTGGCCCTCTGATATCCACTGGTTATACATCTCTCAGGATAGCCCCGCTGGTGGAAACGATCCATCAAGGCTGCTGATTGGAGATCGAACATATCTTCAGAAGAGCATATTCGTCGTAACCTTAAAAACTGGCCATACGGAATACTACGTACCAAATTCCTCGGATAACAAGAGTCGGCACGTAAGAGGGCATTCGTAGATGTCTCCTTCCTGAAGAGGTCCGTTTGGATATTCCCATTATCATCTACCAAAATTTTGACGTCCAAGAAATCCAGGTCAGAACGACCAATCCTGTATGTGAGTTTAATATTGAGGTCATTGGTGTTAAGATGTTCCATAAAGCGGTGGAAGTCCACCTGTGGGCCCTGTCATACGATGAAAATATCATCAATATAGCGGGCCCACAGCTGGACCCCACTCACCCAGGGGGTAGAATCAGATAGGAAGATAGCTCTCTCCCACAGCCCCAGGAACAGGTTAGCATAGGACGGCGCGCAGGCCGCCCCCATGGCTGTACCCTGGAGCTGTAGGAAGAAGGCGTCCCCAAAGAGAAAGAAGTTGTGGGTAAGTACAAAATCCAATAAGCACAAAATAAACTCACCCATCTCGTCATCAGTATTGGACATCACAAGAAAGAATGGCACCGCCTCCAAGCCATCCCGGTGTCGGATACTCGTGTAGAGTGACTCCACATCACATGTCGCTATAAACATGTCTGATTCCAAGTGAAGGCCATTAAAGGGGTTATCCCACGAATAATGTAAAAAATGAAAATCAGACATCATATAGTACATAACAATACCATCTAAACAAAGCTAGAACCAGCCCTGTACCTCACATGGATCCAGAGATCTCCCCATTCATGGCTCTGCTAGATTTATGTCAAGCTGACAGCTCAGGGGGAGTGTCTTTTCTGCTGCAGCTCAGGAGGCGTGTCCATGTCTCCCTATCACAACTCAGGAGACAGTTAAAAGTTGAAACTGAGCATGTGCGGCCTGCTCAGTGAGCAGGTCAAAGAAATAAGAAATTAAGTGGTCCTATACAGATACATTTTATTGAATAACTCAGTAGCTATACAAAATTTTTAATGACATGCAATTACAAAAGTATTCAGATCCATGTGCTGGTTTGAAAACTGTAGAATATTTTTTGTGGGACAACCCCTTTAAGGCGACGTAAAAAGTCGGTGGTGTCCTTCAAAAAGGAAGGAAGTTGTTCAACCAGGGGTTTCAATTTAAAATCAATAAATTTACAGGCTGACTCGCACAGATTACCCACCCCTGACACAATAGGACATCCAGGTGGGCAAGTAATGCTTTTGTGGACTTTTGGGAGGAGATATAATGATGCCACCCTCGGGGACGTTGGTACCAGGCAATCAGCTTGTTGTTTCGTAATAATCCCCTTGTCCCTTGCGGTCGAAACAATTTTCATCAGCTCACTCTTAAAGTTATCACTGGGATTGAAAGTCAATTTTTTGTAACAAGATGTGTCCCTCAATTGGCGATATGCCTCAATTTCATATTGTTTAATGGGCCAAATAACTACGTTGTATGTATGTATTAGAACCATATAAACAAGTTTCAATGTAACAGAATAGACAAGCAACTACAAGGTGCCAATCCATAGTTTACAGTTAAGCCTCAATCACACATCTGTTTCCGTACTTAAAGGGGTTCTCCGGGAATTAAGAAAATGAAAATACTTAAATATTACCTTATTATAAATGTATTCTCAAATACCCTTCATTAGTTATAATGGCTCATTTTGTCTGGGGAGCAATCATTAGCCGCTGTCCTATTAGTACACACAAAACTTGTCCTAATCACACAGGAGGACAAGTTACTTCACATCACTGATGTAAAGAGCTGCCTCATCCTCCTCTCTGCTCTGCTTGTCAGGGATTATGATCCTAATAAAATCTTTAGCTGACTCTCTGTAGGAATGGAGTTCATGGGTAGATGTGGCTAATGAGCAGCAGCACTTATATGTAGTCTCCATTACCACAGTCTCTGCTGTCCGTCCTCTCTGTACTTCATGTCTCCTCATGAACTCCATTCCCACAGAGATTGAAGTATCTTTTCCTCCTGTGTGATTAGGACAGGTTTTGTGTAAAGTAATAGGACAGACGCCATTTTGTTTCTCCAAATGATTCCTCCCCAGACAAAACAAGACATTATAACTAATGAAAGGTATTTCGGAATAAGAACCCCTTTAAGGCCTCTTGCACACGGCCATTGTGCGAGGGGCCACAATATGGGCCATGGCCGGCCGTGTGCATGACGCCTAAGTCCGTGAGAAGGTGGTCAGTGATGTGTCCGTGAAGATGTCCGTGAAGGATCCGTGTGTGGTCCGTGTGTCTGTATTTTGCTGTCACCCGTGTTTCACTAACACTGCACAGCTGACAAATAATTTTCAAAGCATTTCTTCCTAATGATTCGTGAAACACGAATGAAACATGAATGGTTTTCACGGACCCATAGACTCTAATGGAAGTGATGGACAAAATAGATCATGAATCTGTGATAAAAACGCGGACCCACTGACCATGGTGAATACACACATTAAAAAGAATGGGGGTGTGTGGTGTCCGTGGAGAACACGCACGGCACACATACATGGAACACTGATGTGTGAATGAGGCTTAAATGGGTTGTCCCACTTCAGTAAATGACATTTAAACCTCATTGACACCTCAGTGTTTTGGTCAGTGATTTCCATCAGTGATTGTGAGCCAAAACCAGGATTGGAGCCTCCACAGACATCTAATATATAAAGCTGAATGTATGTGTGTGTGTGTGTGTGTATGTCCACTAAAGGAATCCGCACCGCTGCAGCTACAATCACAAAATTTGGCACACATGTACATCAGGTGTCCGGGAAGGTTTTAGAACAGTTTTCAACTCTCCAGGACGTACCGTTCCTGAGATATTCCCAAAAAATGCATTAGCCAATAGTAGCCTGGTCACATGACCCTTATCAGCCAATAGAAGCTCACAGGCACACATCAGGTTTCTATGACAACCTAGCCAGTTTACTGCTTTAGGTCTGCATTAAAGAGGCAGAGCACTGTGGATGACAATGGTAAATGGGTATTCTCGGTTACCATAACTATAACTTATGTTTTAGACTAACTCATCATCAATCATTACCTCATATGATGTAAATTTTACATATTTACTGTTCAGTAGTAATAAAAGATGTTTTCTTCCACTGCTACCCACCTTCCTCCTAAATTACTATGGCATCGACCTGTAATTCCGGCCACCGTCAAAAGAAGGACTTAAAAGCACCACCCCCAGATCCCACTAAGTCACGCCCCTGACTCAGTCAGGCCACGCCCCTTCCATGCTGCATTTGACCGGGATTAAAAATATTGGTAAAAATCACCTTCTGTCAGCTGCAGGGGTGGGGGGAGGGTGACTTTCTCCCTGCAGCTCATTGCTCAGACTGCACAGTGCTGCTGCTGAGAGTGCTGCTGCTGTGTCGATCCAGGCCCTGCGCATGACAGAGGACAGGGAGTCTGAAAGCCAGACCGTCCAGCCTAAAACAAGACCTCTGGCCACCCTAGGGGCAGGCTGATGTTAGGGTGGCCAGTTGTCCGGCTTTAGGCTGGACAGTCCAGTTTTCTGGCTACCTGTTCTCTGTCCGACGCAGTGCCTGGAGAGACACAGGGATGTCCACCCTTTCAGTAGCTCATACTCAGACAGCTTCTCCTCCATGTCTTCACGGAGCCAGGGGGGGCGTGGCCTCATGTTTAGTGATGTGTCTTCATGGGAACTGGGGGCGCTGTTTCACGTTTGGGGGAATGGCTGGTGAGGTCTGGCTTTCTGGGGTGAAGACAGTGGCCGCTCTAGCTGCTGTGGAGGTTACAGTTAAAGGGGCGGGCTTCTGTAGAGGTCACTGTTAAAGGGGTGGGCAGCTGTAGAGGTCACTGTTAAAGGGGCAGGCTTCTGTAGAGGTCATTGTTGAAGGGGCAGGCTGCTGTAGAGATCACTGTTAAAGGGGCGGGCTGCTGTAGAGGTCACTGTTAAAGGGGCGGGCTGCTGTAGAGGTCACTGTTTAAGGGGCGGGCAGCTGTAGAGGTCACTGTTAAAGGGGCGGGCTGCTGTAGAGGTCACTGTTAAAGGGGCGGGCCGCTGAAGAGGTCTCTGTTAAAGGGGCTGGCCGCTGTAGAGGTCACTGTTAAAGGGGCAGGCACTGTAGAGGTCACTCTCGATATCTTTCAACGACACACACACACAAACAGTAAAAGAAATAAATTAAATATACCCGGGCGAAGCCGGGTCCTTCAGCTACTAAGTTATAAGGGAAAGATCTGCACCTCTTCTGTGTTTAGAGCCACACCTGGTTTTGGCTCAAAATCACTGATAGAAATCACTGACCGAACACTGACGTGTGAATGCGGCATTATCATGTAGAAAAGGTTAGTACATGGCTCTTAGTAATGTATTGTGATTGTTCATATTGCCTCCTTTGCTGGCTGAATTCATTTTTCCATTACATTATGCATGGTTATGACCACCTTGCACTCTATCAGCAGTGGTCGTGCTTCCACACTATAGGAAAAAGCTCCAGGCTCTCTGGTGGCTGGGACCATGGGACCACACAAAGGCTAGTGCTTTTTCCTATGGTGTGCAAGCACAACCACTAGTGATGGATTGCAGGGTGGTCGTAACCATGGAAACGAGCAGTGTATAATGTGATGGAAAAAGGAATCTAGCCAGCAAAGGAAGCACTAATACTAATACTAATTGTATTTGTGGGGTGATTGCTAAATGCATGTAAAATAGTGTTTCTAGATACTGGCTACATATGGTTGGCGGTGATAATTGTTTGTTCTGATAAACCACTCAGTACCAGATCAAGAAAAATAATCTCCCTTGTGTGAAAAGTATAAGCAAATCGCTAAGCAAATCATTATTATTAATAAATGAAACAAATTCTGGTATGGCTGATACATCAGTCTCATTTAATGTTTTCCATTTTTATTTCTGGATGTTGGACATATTGGTTATTTATGAATGTTCATTACACTTGGGCCAAGCGATGTCCGTGCAGCAGATGCAATCAGCCTGATCATCTTCTGGTGAGCTGGGTCTGTTTTTTTGTTCTGTACAAACTTAAAAATATTCTTAAAAAATATGCTTAACATAAAAAAGGGGTTGTAAAGGGCCTGAACCCAGACATAACCCCTTCTTGACTTAGGCAGCCCCTCTGATACTCATCTCAGAGGGGCTGCCTGGGTGAAAAAGGGGATATGTCTGGGTTCAGCTCTCAACCCGGAAAACCCCTTTAGTTTAAACAATAGGTTATATTCTGATGACACATTCTGTTTAAATTTTGCCCATACTAACTATGTGTCACAAAGACAATTGTATCATCCTTTCCTTTTTTTCTGCTGTTCTCATTTCCTGTAAATGTGACTAAACAAGCTAATTCTGTACATAATATACAGTATATGCAATATACTACAATAATGGAAATGAATAGGAAAATAAATAACCAAAACATATACAATTCTTACTAGTACAATGTTCAACAAGATGCCGTCTATCATACATAAAATCCATCTTATGACCTACCTGTTAAATGGGATGTACAGTATGAGATTAACAAAGCAAAGCTCCTTCCTTCCAGACCCACCACTCATGTCCATGGGTTATATCTGGTATTGCAGCTCAGCCTCATTCATCTAAATAGGCCTGAATGACAATAGCAGACACACAATTTCATACAATCCCTTTACAAGCATAAAGAACAAAGCTAAGCCCCCAAAAATGTGAGACACTGAAATTAATCCCTAATATAAACGTTTAGAACCACAAATGTAGTTATGAAAAGACATGAATCGCACATCCACATTATACATTGATCTGATTGTTAATTTTCTAAAAAAAAAAAGAGAACAGGAGGTTCTTTG
The DNA here is from genome assembly GCA_900303285.1 of Rhinella marina. Taxonomy (NCBI): domain Eukaryota; kingdom Metazoa; phylum Chordata; class Amphibia; order Anura; family Bufonidae; genus Rhinella; species Rhinella marina. Next base: position 12,954 of record ONZH01010466.1, on the reverse strand, counting down.
TATACATTTTGATCAAAATGTTTAAGCCCACTTGCCAACTTCACTACAACCTCTTTCAACTAGTCCATACACTTTTAGTGCAGAACCACATGCCAACCACCTGCAGGGAGCAACTCCGCTGCCAGGCTTGGCCTCTTAGCTCTGGGCCATGGTACTTCACAGGCATAGCACAGCAACAACAGCCATCATGCTGTACTGCATCATGTGAACAGATCACAAAAGCTTACATCTCTACTGTATGTGGTCTCAGACAATGGATAGACCAAGTAGGTGTTAAAGGGGTTCTCCGAGTTATATATATATCGATGACCTATCCTCAGGATAGGTCATCAATATCAGATTGGTGGGGGTCCGACACCCGGCACCCCCGCCGATCAGCTGTTTGAAGAGGAGGCGCGCGCCATATCAGCGATTCTTCCCATTGAAATGAATGGGGTGGTGAGGTGTAATTACACCTACTCACTACTACCCCGTTACGGCCAGCATGTAAACAGTGAAGAGGAGGCAGCGCTGATATGGCGCGCTCCTCCTCTTAAAACAGCTGATTGGCCAGGGTGCCGTGTGTCGGACCCCCGCCGATCTGATATTGATGACCTATCCTGAGGATAGGTCATCAATATATATAACTCGGAGAACCCCTTTAACCCTTATGCAAACACCAGGGTCAAACAGGCGGTGTGCTCCTACCAAGGAAAAACAAAAAAAAAATGAGGGACAGAATGAAAATATGCCACAAATGGTAAAAAAGACACAGATTACACATCCAAATGTCAAACATTGATCTATTGCTGCTAAGGACAATTTATAAACATGAACATAAAGTTCTTAGTATACATTTTGTATACAATGTATAAGTCTACTTTCCAACTTCATGGCAGCCTCTTTCAGGTGGGTCCCTGCTCTATTGGGTGTGGCACCACATGGTGACCGCTCCATGCATATTACAGATATATTCTTCTCTAGAAGGACAATACAGGGTCCATGCCTATGTCATGGCCATGTGCTTTAGCCTTTTAAAGGAAAACCATCACATTGTACATAGCGACACGGGTTGAAAATGGCACAGGTCCATCAAGTTCAACCTATTTCCCTCAATGCTACTACATACTGTACGCATCTAACCCTTTTTTAAATGCTGACATAGTGTCTGCCATTACTACTTCTTGGGGAGGACATTCCATAGTTTGACTACTGTAATTTTAAAGAACCCTTTCCTGTACTGCTGTCAACACACCTTTCCTCCACATGTGATGAATGTCTCCTTCACCATCTGTGAGCAGCAGGTTAAAGAGCAGGAGGAGCTGAGCATACAGTATGGATATATATAGTTTTATGGAAAACAATTCACTATAACTTGTAACTTTCTCATTTAAACATCCACTATTTCCATGCTTAGGAGTCCAATGGGCGGTCCTACTAAGTCATTGATCGCTATCATAGATGAAAGGCCCATCAGTATCTGAATGGGACCACCCACTTGACTCCCAAACATGGAAAGAACAGTTTTACAGAATATTTTCCCATAAAACTATATATAAATCTGCTCAGCTCCTCCTCCTCTATATCATGCTGCCCAAAGGTAGGACTACATGTACAACGTGAAAGAATCAATAGGGCCACATCATAGGCTACTTTCCATTTCCATTTCTGTGCATTTAGAGTATTTTTATTCTATGACTGAATTTGTGGTGGTGAATGAAGTCATAACATCTTAGGAAATGAAGATGATCACATACCAGCCAATTGTTTTGTCTGTAAAATGTTTTGCTTCTTTCTAGTTAAACGTGTTTTACATTGATTTAAAATAAGATACTATACTTTAAGGGGTTGTACCAAGTTTAAAAGGTATCCCCTCTGATAAGTGGCAGTCCACCAATCATTCGTTATAGGAAATGAAAAGATTGCTGAGCGCTGTACTCTCCGGCAGTGGCATAGAGAATGAATAGCTCAATCTGCTGCTCCTTGCAGAGGGGAAACGGGACAAGCTAGTTACCAGATGGGGGATAACTTTTAAACTTGGCACAACCCCTTTAAGGGAATTAATTTATTATATAACACTACTTGTTATATGAACCATATCTAATTGAATTATACAGAATTTTCTGCCTTTTATTCTAGATCAAGGATCAGATTAGAAAATGTGGTTCCACTTTCAGTAAGGAGATTCTAGCACTGATTCTTAGGGCTCATACACACTATCGTATGTATTTTGCAGTCCGCAAAACACGGATCCGCAAAAAATACGGATGATGTCCATGTGAATTCCGTATTTTGTGGAATGGAACAGAAGGCCCCTAACAGAACAGTGCTATCCTTGTCTGTTATGCGGACAATTATAAAACATGTTCTATTTTTTGAAGAACGGACATGTGGACATAGGGCTCATGCACATGAGCGTATTTTCTTTCCATGTCCGTTCCATTTTTGTTGCAGAACCGTATGCGGAACCATTCATTTTAATGGGTCCACAAAAAAAATGAAAGGTACCCCGTGTGCGTTCCGTTTCCGTATGTCCATTCCACAAAAAGAATTGAACATGTCCAATTATTGTCCATATTATAGACAAGGATAGGACTGTTCTATTAGTGGCCAGCTGTTCTGTTCCGCAAAATACAGAATGCACAAGGACGTCATGTGTATCTTTTGTAGATCTGTAACTTCTGTTTTTTTTGTAGACCCATTGAAATGAATGGCTCCGCAGAACGGACATGGAAAGAAAATACATTTGTGTGCATGAGCCCTTAGTTGTCAGATATGGGGACACTCCAACTGCCTCCTGTGTGGTCACTGTTGCTGGTATTTGTGTATGGATGGTGGCCTACTCTGGCTGGCACTCAGGTGATCTTTTTGGTTGACATTTGTATGGTACTATGGCTGTCACTGTTCTGCTCTCCTATTGGGACACGGTGGAGGTACTCAGATGGAGGCTCCATGGTGTTGGCTGCACTTATTTTTTGATTTGAGAATGTAGGAGAACCTGAACACACAGTACATGAACTTTAATAGCTTTTCTAATTCCAGTACAAATTCTTTTTTGAGTAGCAATGTTGTGTCTGTAACTAAATTCCGGTTTACACTGGGCAGCTATTGTCATAACTCACATTTTTCTAATTAATTGTAACACAGATTGGCCAATTTGAATAAAATAAACATGAACTAATAAAGGAATTGTCCTATCATAGAAGAGGATGTCATATTGCAAGGATAAGGAACAGCTCTTTCTAATTAAAGGGATTCCTGAGAAAAGCCCCTCTACAGTTTCTCTCTACACGTGTGGTGCAGGAACTGTAGTACAACTTCAGTGCTGTGGCCTTTCCATTTTCAGCGTCTAGGTTCCATCAGTCAGGCCCCTCAACATTCAGAAAGTCATGGCCTCCCTGGTTCGATCATCTGCTCCAGCAATTAGGTGGTTCTCTGCTTACTAATGCCAGCTGCTTTGGGTGGCATCTGACAACCACAGATGATATCAGGTGGGGGTGGCCTATTGGTATATTGCTCTGAACTACACATGCTGGCCCTGCCTAATTATGCCTAATTATGTTGCCCCACCTTCTGTCAATTTGGACCCACCTGCAACATGGAGCCACGTATACCTTTTTTTCCATGGCCACTTTTAGTTCTCAGTCCACCTCTGGTCCTAGCCTGACTCTTTACTACAGTTCTGTCTCACCCCAAGGTTTCCTGCATCTTGTTTGTTTATCTGTTTTTGGCTCATGGCTATGTTTTTGACTTTTGTAACGGTATACCTTCTACCAATTGGTGATTATTCTGGGGAACTTCTTCACTAGCTACTGTTAAATTCTACACACATACCAGATATGAAGGAAAGTTTGTCAGGCCCAAAATGACATGAACTTACTGTATGCGAGGTTGTCCCAAATGTGACTTTTACTGCTGTTTTCAGAGGAAACAGAATATGATGATCTTACAGTTTGTACCTTGACCTATGAGATCTATAAAAATGCTGCTATCCTGTTTATAGCAGAATTTGCATTCCAGATGGTTTTATATAGATGATCATCAACTGCATGGAATTTTGCACGTGCTGCTCTTAAACAAATTTAAAGGAATGTGTACACATGGACATACTTGTTAGTACCTTAACCGTTAATGAAAGTAAAACCCACAATGGTCACTAAAATAACTCAAACCTTACAAAAGTAATAATAAGCATTTACTGAAAATCAGCTAATGAAAGTATTGAAAAATCACAGAAAATAACGCACTAACACAATGGACTAAGCCCTCTTTCTGATTTGATAAAATCTGAGACTCTCGGTCAATATATTTTGATCAAAACACATTTGTGCCCGCCTACCCGCACCAAGGGTATCTACATTCAGTAGAGCAGACCCTGCACATACAGTGTGCTGCTTCCAATTAGAAGTAGAGCACGCACAGCTATATGTACGGAGCAGCACATTTTGCTCCAGAATGCCTTGATAGTCTTGAGATTTCATTGTACCATGCACAGATTCAAGACTCCCTGTGACAGATGCAGCAAATCAGCTCCAAAACATATATTTTATGCTTCATCTTTGAACTGATGTGACTTGCCAAAAAGCTTATTTTGTCTGATCTGTCCAAAGGACATTCTCCCAGAGGTTTTGTGGCTTCCTCCTCAGTTGTCAATGGTTTCCTCCTCAGTTGTCTTCCATGGAGTCCACTTTGGCTAAGACAGCGACGGATGGTACGATCTGACACTGCTGTATCTTGACCTTGGAGTTCAACTCTAATCTCTTTGGAAGCTATTCTGGAATCTTTGGTTACCTTTCATATTACCCTTCTCTTCAATTTGTCATCAATATTCCTCTTGTGACCAAGTCTAGGGAGGTTGGCTATAGTCTTGAGACCTTAAAACTTTTAATAATATGTGCAACTGTAATAGCAAGAATAGCAAGCTAGGATGTAGAACAGAGAACCACATAGTTGTCCCTAGGGTGTATGGCTTGGGCCATTAGTGTCCTATGCTAGGTGACCAAGGGATCATCAGAAGCCAGGGACTGAGATGTTTTAAAGCCTTAGGTGCAGAAGTGCCCCAGGAGTGGTGACCAGGGGCGGGCTGGGCCGGGGGGCAGGAGGGCAGATGCCCCCAGGCCGGTGGATGTCAGGGGCGCTGCAGCTACTGAACTCAATTGTATCTGCATCTACTAGATGCAGATACAATTGTGCCTGCAGCAGCCACTGATGTGACGTAGGCGGCGCAATGATGAAGAGGCCGGGTCTAAATCGTGGGACTGCGCCAGGACAGGTAAGTATAAACTGCCCTCCCACTCTACAAGCAGCCCTAAACCTAATACTGGCCCCTCCCTCCCTGTTTCTGACCCCCAATACTGGCCCTGCATTACCCTAATACTGGCTACTGACCCCCAATACTGGCCCTGCCTTACCGCTAACCCTGGCCTCTGACCCTGCTTTGACCACAACCCTAATACAGGCCCCTGACCCCTAATACTGGCCCTGCCTGACCCCTAACCCTAGTACTGGCCCCTGACCCCTACTCTGGTACTGACCTCTAACCTTGGACCTCTAACCCTGATACTGGCCCCTGACCCCCTAGTATTGACCCCTAATACTGGTCCTGTCTCACCCCCCTAATACTGGCCCTGTCCCATCCCTAACCCTAGTACTAACCCCTACCCTAGTACTGACCTCTAATACTGTCCCTAATCCTAATATTCACCGCTAACCCTAATATACTGTACTGACCCATAATACTTTCTCTAACTCTAATACTACACCATACTGACCACTAACCCTAAGGCTACATTCAGATGACCATATTTGTTTTGCGGTCCACAATTGTGGATCCACAAAACACGGATACTGGCCATGTGCGTTCCACATTTTGAGGAACGCACATGTCCAGCACTATGATAGAAATGCCTGTTCTCGTCTGCGATTGCGGTCAAGAATAGGGCATGCTCTATCTTTTTTGCAGGGCCGTGGAACGGAACTACGGATTTGCGGCTCCATTGAAGTGAATGGAAATATGATCATGTGAATGTACCCTACTGTTGCCTCTAACCCCAATACTGGCCCTAAAGGGTGCATTCAGACGACCATATTTCTGGGTCTGCATCTGTTCCACAATTTTGCGGAATGGGTGCGGACACATTCATTTCAATGGGGCCCTAAAAGATGCAGACACACACACGATGCACTGTCCACATCCGTAGTTTCGTTCCGTGGCCCCACAAAAAATATAGAGAATATGTCCTATTCCTTGTCCGCAAGAATAGGGCATTTCTATATAGGGGCTGGCACTGTGGCATTTCTCAAAATTGTTTTGCCAGATCCACAATGGGGACTGCTAAACACTTTTTGGTCCTCTGAATTTAGCTTATGGTATCACTACGCCTAAACCTACATACTGACCCCTAACCCTAATACCTTGGCCGCCTAACGCCCAATAACTGCCCCTAACCCTAATACTGGCCTCTACCCCAATACTTGAGCTCTACATCTAATACTAGGCCCCTAATATCCTAACACTAGTAATGCTAATCCTAGCCCTAAAACTTGACCTACAAACCCCAATCCATCCACGTACCTCACAACAGTGACCATGAATATATGACCTGTCCACATATATACTGTACACACTGCATCTTTTATACCTCACACCTGACACATAGTATACACACAGACAGGGTCGGACTGGAGTACCTAGGGCCCACCAGAGGAAATAGTTCTTGGGGCCCACCATCAAGAAATATCTGTGTTTGTTATCCCTGTACTGTGACATCACTGTGTTATTATCCCTGTACGGTGACATCACTGTGTTTGTTATCCTGTACTGTGACAATCGCTGTGTGTGATTATCCTGTACTGTGACATCGCTGTGTGATTATCCCTGTACTGTGACATCACTGTGTTTATTATCTCTGTACTGTGACATCACTGTGTTTATTATCCCTGTACGGTAACATCACTGTGTTTATTATCCCTGTACAGTGACATCGCTGTGTGTATTATCCCAGTGCAGGAAGAGGTAAGTGGTCTGTGTTTGTTTTCTATTTTTCAGGGTCGTGAATGCAGAGGACTACGTCGGATTCGGTGGACTACGTCGGACCAGCTTTTTTTTTTTTTTAATAAAATGGTCAAACAGGGTCTGGGGGAGTGTTTATTTCAATAAAATGTTTTATACTTGGGTGTGTGTGTGTATTTTTTTTTTTTACAATACTACAGTTTTAGTAATTACGGCTATCTACAGACGGCCCTGATTACTAATACTGGGCTTAGTGCTTGCCAGTATGGCAGGCCAGCACTAACCCCAACATCTATTACCTCGGCACCCACCGCCACCAGGGGTGCCGGGAAGAGCCGGGTACCCGCCGGACCTTCTAAATTGAGGGTCTGGCTCTGGGGCGGCTGCAGGCTGGTACCATTAGGCTGGGAAGGGCCAATAAACCGTGTCCCTTCCCACCCTGGTAGTGCCAGGCTGCCGCTGCTGGTTGTATCTGGCTGGCGAAGGAAAAAAGGGGGGGACCCACGCCATTTTTGTTACAAAAATAATTTTAAAAAAAATGGCGTGGGGTCCCCCCCTTTTTTCCTTCGCCAGCCAGATACACCAGCAGCGGCAAGCCTGGCACTACCAGGGTGGGAAGGGACACGGTTATTGGCCCTTCCCAGCCTAAATGGTACAGCCTGTAGCCACCCCAGAGCCAGACCCTCAATTTAGAAGGTCCAGTCCTGCGGGTACCCGGCTCTTCCGGCACCCTGGTGGCGGTGGGGTGCCAAGGTAATAAATGTTGGGGTTGTGTGCTGGCTGCCATACCGGCAAGCACTAAGCCCAGTATTAGTAATCAGGGCCGTCTGTAGATAGCCCTAATTACTAAAACTGTAGTATTGTAAAAAAAAATACACACACACACACAAGTATAAAACATTTTATTGAAATAAACACTCCCCCAGACCCCTGTTTGACCATTTTATAAAAAAAAAAAAAAAAGCTGGTCCGACGTAGTCCACCGAATCCGATGTAGTCCTTTCACGACCCTGAAAAATAGAAAACAAACACACAAACACAGACCACTTACCTCTTCCTGCACTGGGATAATACACACAGCGATGTCACTGTACAGGGATAATAAACACAGTGATGTCACAGTACAGAGATAATAAACACAGTGATGTCACAGTACAGAGATAATAAACACAGTGATGTCACTGTACAGGGATAACAAACACAGTGATGTCACAGTACAGGGATAATAAACACAGTGGTGTCACAGTCCAGGGATAATAAACACAGTGATGTCACAGTCAAGGGATAATAAACACAGTGTACAGAAAGTAAAAAAAAAAATTATACTTACCTTTTTCATAGCAGCAGGGCCAGCATCATCAGAGCAGGAGATCTTCTTCTCATGTCTGAATGGGCGGGGCCTATGCTGCCGGCCCCGCCCTCCGCCGAGACCTGAGGCATGCCTGGGAGGTACGAAGAGCTGCAGGGGGGACAGGAGGGAGGATGAAAGAAGCAGACAGCCGATTTCGGCTGTCTGCTCCTTCCTGCAACAGGCAACTGTCTCTACGTGCCCACCTGATCTGAGGTCTGAGGGGGGCCCTGATCTGAGGGGGGCACAAGATGTTGATCTGAGGTCTGATGGGGCACCTGATCTGAGTCTGAGGGGGGCACAAGACCTGATCTGAGGGGGGCACAAGACGTTGATCTGAGGTCTGATGGGGCACAAGACGCTGATCTGAGGTCTGATGGGGGCACAAACGCTGACCTGAGGTCTGATGGGGGCACAAGAGGGCTGACCTGAGGTCTGATGGGGGCACAAGATGCTGAACCTGAGGTCTGATGGGGGCACAAGAACGCTGACCTGAGGTCTGATGGGGGGCACAAGACGCTGATCTGAGGTCTGAATGGGGGCACATTGTGTTTGATCTGAGGTCTGATGGGGGCAGAAGACGCTGATCTGAGGTCTGATGGGGCACAAGACGCTGATCTGAGTCTGATGGGGGCACAAGACGCTGATCTGAGGTCTGATGGGGGCACAAGACGTGACCTGAGGTTCTGATGGGGGCACAAGACGCTGACCTGAGGTCTGATGGGGGCACAAGCGCTGATCTGAGGTCTGATGGGGACAAGACTCTGATCTGAGGTCTGATAGGGGCACAAGACGCTTGATCTGAGGTCTGATGGGCACAGACGCTGATCTGAGGTCTGATGGGGCACAAGACGCTGATCTGAGGTCTGATTGGGGGCACAAGATGCTGACCTGAGGTCTGATGGGGGCACAAGACGCTGACCTTGAGGTCTGATGGGGCACATTGTGTTGATCTGAGGTCTGATGGGGGCACAAGACGCCTGATCTGAGGTTCTGATGGGGGCACAAGACGCTGATCTGAAGGTCTGATGGGGCACAAGACGCTGATCTGAGGTCTGATGGGGCACAAGACGACTGATTTAAGGTCTGAAGGGGGACACAAGGTGTTGATCTGAGGTCTGATGGGGCACAAGACGCTGATCTGAGGTCTGATGGGGGCACATTGTGTTGATCTGAGGTCCGATGGGGCAAAAGACGCTGATCTGAGGTCTGATGGGGGCACATTGTGTTGATCTGAGGTCTGATGGGGGCACAAGACGCTGATTCTGAGGTCTGATGGGGGCACAAGACGCTGATCTGAGGTCTGATGGGGCACAAGACGCTGATCTGAGGTCTGATGGGGGCACAAGACGCTGATTTAAGGTCTGAAGGGGACACAAGATGTTGATCTGAGGTCTGATGGGGCACAAGACGCTGATCTGAGGTCTGATGGGGGCACATTGTGTTGATCTGAGGTCCGATGGGGCAAAAGACGCTGATCTGAGGTCTGATGGGGGCACATTGTGTTGATCTGAGGTCTGATGGGGCACAAGACGCTGATCTGAGTTCTGATGGGGCACATTGTGTTGATCTGAGGTCTGATGGGGCAAAAGAGATCTGAGGCTGATGGGGGCACATTGTGTTGGTCTGATGGGGCCAAGACGCTGATCTGAGGTCTGATGGGGCACATTGTGTTGATCTGAGGTCTGATGGGGCACAAGACGCTGATCTGAGGTCTGATGGGGGCACATTGTGTTGATCTGAGGTCTGATGGGGGCACAAGACGCTGATCTGAGGTCTGATGGGGGCACAAGATGTTGATCTGAGGGGGGGCACAAGACCCTGATCTGAGGTCTGAGGGGGTACAAGACCCTGATCTGAGGGGAGCACAAGACGTTGATCTGAGGTCTGATGGGGGCACAAGACGCTGACCTGAGGTCTGATGGGGGCACAAGACGCTGATCTGAGGTCTGATGGGCATTTTATACTGCACACATTATGGGGGCATTTTATACTGGCACCTTATGTCAGGCACCATGGGGACAAGGGGAGGAGCACTATGGGGGCACTATATAGGAGTATTTTATACTGGCACAAATTATAGAGAACTATGTAGCTCAACTGGGGGCACTAAGATTTTTTTTGGGCACACAGTGGGCATTGGCACACATTATGAGGGCAGGGCATTATGGGGACATTGACTTTACTGGTGGCACTAATTATTTCTATTGGGACTTTGGGGGCACTATTTATTGTGGGGGGCAACCTGTCACGCTATCAGCTTAGCACAGTTATTTTTGGGGAACATTTTGGTTACACTTTAGTAGCGAAGTTATTGTTTTTAGAGCACTGTGTGCCAATAATTACTAGAGGAAGTACTATCTGTGGAGCACAGTGTCTGAGTATTGGGGGTGGCAGATGGGGTGTTCAAAGAAGGTGGGAGAATGATGGAAAGGTAGGAAACTAGATGTCTGTCTGTCAAATTCCACAGAGAGAAGAGATGGCTGAAAGAAATCATCATGGCGGTCTGGTCTGAATGGAGAAGATTGAGGACACAGAATGTCTACATCAAAGAAGACGTCACTGAATGTAAGAGGTATGTGGCGCTGTATTAGGCTACTTTCACATCTGAGTTAGTGATTCTGGCAGGCTGTTCCAGCAGAGAACAGCCTGCTGGAATTCACTCACTCCGGCACTGCTGGATACAGAATGCCCGCCGGCCAGTAAAACGGCAGCAGTAAAGCCTGCCCATTAGGGCAGTGTGTAATTGTGAACAGAAGAACCCTTGCCCTTGCCGGGCTGCCTGGGTGAAATTAAGGGTACATCTGGGTTCAACTCTGAACCCTGACAACCCTTTAAGGTTTTCCCCTTTTTTTTTTTTTTTCTTTTGCCGGGCACTTACTGGGAGAGGGGCGTGGTTTAGCAGGTTGGGGGTGTGGTTTGGCAGGTTGGGGGTGTGGCCTAAATGTCCTCCTTTTTGGGCTGAAGCAGGTGGCCACCCTAGGTATAATAGATGCAGTGGGTGAATGTATATAGTAAAATATACAGCAGTGTACTGATATGTGAGATATGAGATATAGAATGGAGTTGCTCCTGGTAGGTATGATGTCAGGACAAGGGGCGGAGTCTCATGATCCAGGGGACGGGGCCTCAAGATTTTCAGCAGGTTCTACAGATCAGGATGCTGGAGAGACAAGCAGATCCTGCAGGTCAGTATATGGAAAAGAATGGCTGTTTATTTTTACTTTTTGCAGGGGCTGAAGGGAGGAGGAATAATCCTTGTACTGGAGACTGCATGTTAGAGGGGTCTGAAAGGGGGGGGGTGATATTATTTACATGGGACTGTATGCTGGAGGGGCTAAAGGCAGGGGGAGTGATGTATTTTAACATGGCACTGTATACTGGAGGGCTGAAGGCAGGAGAATCATGTATTTTACATGGGACTGTATGCTGGAGGGGCTGAAGGCAGGAGGAGTGATGTATTTTACATGGGACTGCATGTTGGAGGGGCTGAAGCAAGGGGAGTGATGTATTTTACATGGGACTGTATGATGGAGGGACTGAAGGCCGGGAGTGATGTATTTTACATGGGACTGTATACTGGAGGGGTTGAAGGCAGGTGTAGCGATGTATTTTACATGGGACTGTATGTTAGATGGGCTGAAGGCCGGGGAATGATGTATTATACATGGGATTGTATGCTGGAGGGACTGATGGCAGGAGAGTGAGAGTGTGTACAGATATATAGTATATACAGCAGTGTACTGATATGTGAGGTATGAGGTATAATAGATGCAATGTACACAGATATATAGTATAAACACAGCAGTGTACTGATATGTAAGATACGATGTATAATAGATGCAGTATGTGCAGATATATAGTATATACAGCAGTGTACTGATATGTCAGGTATAATAGATGCAGTATGTACAGATATATAGTATATACAGCAGTGTACTGATATGTGAGGTATAATAGATGCAGTGTGTACAGATATATGGTATATACACTGCCGTATATACTATATATATCCACTGCATCTAGCTTGTCATGTGAACGTCAGCAACTTGTAGCCAGTGACATCTCACCCACTGTATTCTAGCTTTTACTCGGTAAAAGCTAGATGTGTACGCCGTATTCAGGGAGCACTCAGAAGAGGCACTATACATAAAGGGGGCACACTGAAGGGGCACTATACACAAATGGGCACATATAAGAGGCACAATACATAAAGGGGGTACATATAAGAAGCACTTTTTATAAGAGGCACCAAGCATGTGGCACTAGCATTAGGGGCACTCTGTGTGGCACTATAAACAGAGGCCACAGAGCATGTGGCACTATAGACAGAGGGCATATGGCATTGTATACAGAAGGCACAGTGTACTGTATGTGGCACTATAAACATAGGGCTCAGAGTATGTGGCACTATATACAGAGAGCACAGAGTATGTGGCACTATATACAGAGGGCACAGAGTATGTGGCACTATATACAGAGGTCACAGAGTATGCAGCACTATATACAGAGGTCACAGAGTATGTGGCACTACTATTGGGGGCCCTGTGTGTAGCACTAATGCTGCTGTTATATTCAGGGCACAGCATGTGGCACTAAGAATGAGTTTTGTGTT